>JAEQBH010001089.1:0-370923 GCA_016808115.1 Tetrastigma voinierianum | reverse complement strand
TTTAATTAAACAAAATTAACTTCCATATTACTAACTAATCACTATAAAAACTAGAAAACAAAATCAAGGTGACCACAAAAAAAAAATTATTCTGATCCTAAAAGTAAAAAGCATAAATTAAAGTCTCATAGTTTGCACTCCCATCGTTGCTAAGTTTTGAGTCCTTAGTTGGGATTTTCTTTTCTCTTAATGAACCGATTGTAGCTTTTCTTTTCTTTCCTTCCCACTGCTTTGATAATGCTTAGTCTGTCCATTGACTTTAAATTCCTCCCCGGCCTTCAGTCTTGAAGTGTGCGCTCCGAAAGTAGTGCTTGACACCACTGTATATGGTCCACTCCACCTTGATTTCAATTTTCCTGGAAACAATCTTAATCTGGAGTTAAATAGCAGAACTCGATCCCCTTCTTTGAATTCTTTCCTAAGAATCCTTTGATCATGCCATTTCTTTGTCTTGTCTTTGTAGATCTTAGCATTATCATAGGCTTCATTTCACCAGTTCTTGAGTTCATTGATTTAAACAATCTCTTCCTTGTCGATTTGAAATAAATTCAGCTAACAATGGCCCACATAGCTGTATTCTAATTCAAAGGGTGGTGACATAGCTTCTTAAATACCGGTCTATATGGGGACATCGATGGGAGTTTTGAATGCGATCCTGTAGGCGAAAGTGCATCATCGAGTTTGGAAGACCAATCTTTTCTGGTTGAACTTGCAGTATTTTCAAGGATCCTTTTAATCTCCTGGTGAAATTTACAGCACCCCATTAATCTAGGGATGATAAGCTAGGCTCATTATATATTTGATCCCATATACGCTCATGAGCTTTGCAAAAATTTTGTTTGCAAAGTGGCTTCCCCATCAGATGATAGTTACAGGTGTTCCAAATGCGCTCAATATGTTCTTTGCGGGAAACTCTGGCTATTATTAACATCATTTCTTTGGGCAAGCTATGGCTTCCACCATTTAGAAACATAATCCCACTTTGCTAGCGTGTTATATACGGAGTTTCAAATGATTGTGGAAAGGGTCCCACGTAAAATCTATCCCCATACATCAAAATTTGCACCACGATATGCCTCGTAGGGGCATTTCATTACACTCTTTGATATTTCCAATCTTTTGGCATCTATCATAATTTGACCCATTCGATCTGAGTCTGAAATGTTGTATCAGGTTGTTCTCTCTCCGGAAAAAATGCCCCCATGGTGATCATGACATTCATTCATAGTGCAGCTGTTCACCCTCTGTACACATCTTCTTATAATCATAATAACACCCCTCTTAAACAAAAGTGGGTCATCTAGATAAATCTTTCTTTACATCCAGTCTGACTTTCTTTTACATTAATGGCTAAATTAAAAGGAACTACTCCTGACTAAGTAATTCTAATGCTCCCAGCCTCTACCGTGGCATTTGGAATGACAATTGAAATAGTTGCTCAAATGCAGGAAATTCTCTCTTAGTCTTATTTCCTCCTCTTCTGCTTGATTTCTTTCTATTCTGGACAAGTAATCAGCTATCACATTGTCATCCTTTTTATCCTTAATCTCCAAAATCAAACTCTTACATTAGTAGCACCGTATGATCTTGGCTTGAAACACCTTTTTTGACATCGAGATATTTGATGGGCACATGAGTCTGTGTGAACTATAACATGGGATCCCGGAATGTATGGCACGAATTTCTCGGAAGCAAACACTATATTCGCATCTCTCCTTTTCGGTTGTGAATAGTTTTTCTTGTGCTTCATTGAAGAAGGTTACGCTGGCATAGTATATGACTCTGAATATTTTATCCTTTCTTTGCTCCAATCTGACCCATTGCGAAATCCTTTGGCATCACACATTGTAATTCTGGTCCCGACCAGTGCGGCCATGATAGGTGCTTGAACAATCGATCTTGATTTCTTCAAAAGTGACTTTGCGGGAATCATCAAATTAACAATGCCCAGTGATACTCTTATTCTTCTCCGGTAATGCATAGTGATGCGGCTATCGTGAGAAATCTTTGATGAATCTCCTATAAAATCTGACATACTTGAAACTCCTTATACCTTTCACTTGTTGTGGGAGTGCTAAGGTTTGATAATGAAATCTTGGATTGGTCCACTTCTAGCCCTTTAGCGAAATTTTATGACGAGAACAATACGCTCAGCATTGGCCCGGACCCATACATTGTGAAGTCATCCTTAAAAATCTCCATGACTTCCTCAACCAAATCTGAGAACATTGACATCATACATCTCTAGAAAGTAGCAGGGGCATTGCATAGCCCAAATGGCATCCTTCTGAAAGCAAAGGTACCATAGGGGCATGTAAATGTAGTCTTTTCTTGGTCCTCAGGTGCAATTGCAATCTGGTTTGTATAATATCCATCCGAGAAAACAAAAATGATGATGTCACCTTTAACTTTGTCTAGCATCGATCAAATTAAAGGTAATGCCAAATGATCTTTCCACAAGTTTGTTGTGTTCGACTTCACCTTAATCAATGCATATTCTCCATCACATCCTTGTTCTTGTTGGAATCAATTCATTCTGTCATTGCGGATTCTGATGAATCCACTTTCTTTGGAACCACATGGGTAGGCTAACCCGAGGACTTCTCCCGAAATTGCATAGATAAAACCGGCCATTTAACCATTTAAATTACCTCCTTCGACTACCTTCATGATTGGATTCAATCTCCTTTGATGTTCAACAGTTGGTCTTGCACTCTCTTCTAGAAGTATTTTGTGCATGCATATTGATGGACTGATACCTTTTAAATCTTCAATAGACCATGCTATAGACTCTTTATGCTTCCTTAAAATTTCCAGCAAACTTTGATCTCGGCATCACTAAGTCGTAGAAATTATTCTTTGGTTTGTTCTTCAGCGGCTCAGTTAAGCATACTTTAAATGACTTAACCGTCTTTTAAAGCTAGCCCTTCTTCTAGCGGTTTCTTGATAAAATTCCTTTTCTTCATTTTTGTCTCTTTGTTTTATCCCATTTGTTCAAGACTCATCACCTTTTCGGTCGAATGTAAAGGTGATGCAGAAAATGCGAATCAAAACCTTCGAATCTTGGAAATTCGTATCTCTTTTCATTGATTGAAAGTTGGTCATTACAATCATAGTAAAAATCGAGTTGTTGACATGTACATCTTCTCGCACGACTTGATATCATCCTTTCTATATCTAAGTCTTCAACTTAAGAGTAAATTGAGTCGGATGTCTCTTCTCAACTGCAGGCGTGAGAATTCATACGCATATCGATTAGAGCATCGGTTGCTAAGAATGGCCTTCCCGGTAATAGAGGGACTTGTGAATCTTCCTCCCATATCCGGTATGATGAAGTCGGTTGGAAAAATAAATTTTCCACCTTAACGGTATCTTCTATGATTCCTTGAGGTTTGCGAGTTCTCACGCCATTTGGAGGGTGGCGGTAGTGGGAGTAATCTCACAAACTTAACTTCTTGGCTTAGCGAGAATAAGGCATTAAATTTATCTTGGCTGGAGTCTGAAGAGCTTTACGAAACTCAAACTCTCCAATGGTGCAGGGAATGGTAAAGCTCCCTAGATCCTTCATCTTTTCTGGTAAGCCTCTCTTGATCACAGCGTTGCAAGTTGCAGTCAAATTCACAATTCCTTATTCAACAATCTTCCTCTTTTTGCTCAGTATGTCTTTCAAAAATTTTGCGTAATAAAGTGCGTCACGAGTAACCATGCAATGAAAGGCGTGCGATTTTCGATACGAAGGTCCCCAGAACCTTATTAAAAATTTGTTCCTCTATTTTTGATTCTGCGGCCTACGTAGGGATGCCAGTGATTGTTCTAGTTCTTCTTCTTGCTTCCTTCTTTCTTTTCCCTTCCAGTGTTTCAGCAATTTCTGGGCCTTCTTCCCTGATGGTTGCTTCTTAACTTCCTGTCTTCTTCTCCAGTCTTTCCCACTTATGGCGCGCAGCCATACGGTCTTTTGGATTAATAGCCGTGTCAGGAAAGGCATCTTTCATCCGATTTTGAGGTTTGGGGCCAGTTGCCTATCTGTGTCTCGGGTTCTTGAGAAGCGTTAGTGGTGTACGGCAGGCTTCCCGGTCTGCGAACTTATTCATGGAGGTTCTTTGACTTCTTATTTAATCGCAGATTGTGACAATTGATCTTCAAAATGGGCTCTCCTCGACCACACGATATTCATTTATGATTCCTCCTCGCTGCTGTTTGCTGTTAGGTGTGGTAGGTGCTGATATCCTTCTTTGAGAATCTTTGTTCATGCCTTTGGCCTTGTGAGGCCCCTCACTTAGTATGAAAATTTTTCATGGTTCCTCGATTGGTGGATAATCTTTGGCGAGGGTTGGATTTGGTTTGAAGTGATAACTTCTTGGCTCTCCCACGTACTTAACCTCCTCAGCATCATAAAACAGTTCTTCAGTGGGTACTTCAGCACTTCCTCTCAATAGTTCCCTCTCAACTGCTCCTATTTCATGAACAGTGTGCATCTTCCTCTCTTGCTTGTCCATTCTATGCATGATAGCATCTAGCTTTGCTTCCATGGCTGTCATCTTGCTCAGCTCCATGACTCCTCTCCCTCTGCCAATTACTCTTGAAAACTCTGATGGAGCTTTCATATTGCATTGTAGTCCTCAGTCGGATCTCTTGCCTCTTGACTTTACTTTTTCGTTTGAATGCTCCTGACAGCAAAAGCATCAGCTAATGCCCTAAGATGTATCATTCAAGGCATGATACACTATGTCCATCTGGGTCTTCAAGTCTATCATGCATTAGACACCTCTTGACAACCTTTTAAATCTTTCCCCGAAACTCGTAAAGGCTTTCATCTTCCCCTTGTTTGGAACACAATTGTATCTCCTCAGCCTGCCGGTGGTGAGTGGAAAAGAATCTACAGTGAAGCTACCACAAGCTCTTCCCAGTATCAAACATAACCCATATGGTAGAGATTCATACCATGTGGCTCTTTATCTCTCGGAGAAAATGGGGAATGAAATGCAATTTATGACCTCGGTCTCACCCATTCAACTTCACTTAGTGTTGGCCATTCGAAACCTTCCCGGATGCTCATTTGGGTCTTCGTAGGATGACCAATAAAGCCCATTTATTCTTTGAACCATTGTAATCGATCTTGGCTTCGAGTTCAAAATTATTAGCATCAAGCTGCGGTGTCGATTGCAAAGTATTCATCACTGAATAAAATGGTCTCGAAGTCCTCCATTGTATCGGTGATTGGAGGCCTTCTAGGCTGGCTGACCACCGTTGTCGCCCCGGTCTAGTGCGGCCTTTCATACGCCATGGTTGAGTTTTTGACCTTTAAGCCTTTCTCAAGCAGTGTTCTTTACGATTCGATGTCTCTTCCAGGTCAGTCCGGTGTTCTGTTTCTATGCGTGCAAGTTTTTCCACAAAATCAAAACACACTTACATTAATAGGATTAGTCGAACCCGACAAATATTTTCAATATGGCTTGTTAAAAGTTAGTGGCTAAAAATAACCCTTTGCTTTGAAAAACTATTTTTGTTCTTTTTCTTTTAAATGTCCAAATTAGCATTTCCTTCTTTCATCAGAAAATTGATCTACTAAATTCTTTCGATCCCCGACAACGGCGCCATAAAACTTGTTGACTGGACCATATGATATATACAAATTTATGATGTTATCACCTAAGGACTATTATCTAATCCCCGAAAAAACGGCGCCATAAAACTTGTTGACTACATCAATTAATTGTTATGGATCAAAACACCTATTCAAATTTGACTTATTGCCAAAGGGATTGTATCTAGTCCTGTTAATACAAAACCATCAAACTTGAGTGTGGGTTTACTACTCTAGCTATGGTGTTGATTAAAAAGTTATTTCATAAAGAGTAAACCATTTTCTCTGTGGTTTTGATTCGATCTATCTTTGCAAGTGCACGAGGATCGAACAAGTAGTAAATTAAGTTTAGGGTCGAGATATCGATCCACCATGAGATCTCAAGAATTTTTTCGATCCAACTACCCCAACTGCCGCTCCATACTGGCCCAGGCGTATCTGATAATAGGATTTTTGCTTTGAAAGCTTGAAAAGAGCGATGTAAAGAAAACGAATGAATAACAAATGAATTGAATATTGAAATATTAAAATAACAAATTTAGATTGAACAATTATCTCTGAAAGCATTGAATAATGTCAGAAGCTGTGTGAAGAAATCAATTCCCTACGATCTGTCTCTTTGTAACTTTGCTTCACGAACTACAGTTTTAAACTAGTCAATAGGATTAAGATAATTCAGTATTTGGATCTCTCCAAACCACACTAGTTCATCATTTCACCTTAAGCGTTTCTCCCGAACCGCAGAGGTGAGATAACTACTTTTAATTCCTGGTAGCCTTGTTTTGGGTATTTTTCTTTCTCGATGCCCCATACCCGCAATGGATGCAAACGACTCATTCAATATAGTCATTCGGAGTTTGCACTATCTTTTGGTTCCTCATCCTCAAAATTAGAAACGAAGCTCATATTTTCCTTGATTAGATCCTTGCTAACAGGTCCGAGATTCACTATTAATTGAGGTGAACTCTACGCATGCCAAATTAATAACTCAAAGCTCGACTCATTCTCGATTACTAGTGAAAATAGGATGTATTGATTTAAATATACAAAGCACATTAGATCAGCAATATCAGGTTCAAATACCTTCCCGAAATTGTTCCTTACTCTCAGGAATGCCTTCTCTGTATCACTCAGAGGGCCTCCTGGAAATCAGAGCTGAAACAACCTCGTTATGGAGTACGGGAGGTGACATTGGGATCAGATTTGATTCAAATAAACAAAACCGACAAGTCGAATTAATATATGAAGTTCAGCCATAATGAATAAAATACTGCAGGAAAGATAATTTCTGACAATAACGTCAATTCAATGGAAGATGGGTTTCTAAATTACTGATTATACCATCACATTTGGCTTCTTGATCAAGAGAAAACCAACGTAAATCGAGCCCAGGTGTTTGAAATCCAAAATTTGTCTGGAATTCAAACAACCAGACAGTAATTTTAAGAAATATAAATCTGCATTCAGCTAAATCCTTTACAGCTAACGTTCAAATCCAAATTAGAACGAAATACAAACTAATCTAATCTAAAATAAAATGGAAAGAAAAGCAGCGAAGAAGAAAGAAAGAGAGAAAAGAAAATAAAAAATCACGAGGGCCTTGACCGCCGGATCTCTGCTCAGAGTCGCCAAGATTTGCGTTTTCTTTAGTAGCGACCGTATTTATAGGGTTACGAGTTGGGCCACAATTTTGATGCATTTCTTTTGGACTGTTAAGCGCCCGATGAGTTGATCTTTGTCAGCGTTTGATGAGCTCTTGTCGCGACCACTCTATTCTTAATATGATCCTTATCGCAGGAGCCTCTATGTGGTTGCGACATGTCTTAAGTGATGAAAGTGGTGTCGCGGCGAGCAGTCTTGTACGACCTCTTCTCATTGAAACTCACGTCGCGACGACTACTAACGTCGGGACATACGGTCCATGCGGTTGATGTGCGGCAGACTACATGTGCGACTCATTTAGTACAATTATTTATCGCGACGCTGATGTTATCGTGACCTCACGTCTTAAATGGTGATGCCATGACGACGGGTGTTATCAAGCGACCTCATCTTGTGAAGTGTTGTCGCGGCCATGACTTTCTCCTTACCAAAGCGATGTCGCGATTGCTTCTAATGTAGTGTTGATATCGGCGCTCGGATCTTCCATGACATTGTTTCTTCTCTTCTTCTTGATTCTGGTTGTTTGCTGAGTTCTCTTTCCTCCCGGCTCATTTAGGTTTTTCAATTAAGATTCATATCGACTAGAGTTCCCGCGTGTAACTGAATCACGCACATTTGATTCTTTGTCGAAGCTTGCAGCAACATTTGGTCCTTTCATCCTTATCGTCGTTCTTCTTTGCCACCTTCTTGTCCATTATATCAGTTCCGCTCGCATTACGCCATTTTCTTTGCAATTTACGCTTTCTTTAGGATTTCTGCTTTGCCTGAGAAATTTGGTGAAGTTTATTCAGTTCTGCATATAAATCGGTTTTACTGTAAAGTGTCGGAAAAATGAACTGAAAATAGATGACTTTTAAGCTCATCAACCATTTACTTAATCATGCATGGAACTATTCTAGCATTGATGGTATAATATAGTGCTTTAACTTTTCAACTTACAGGAAAGGCAGAATAAAAAAAAAAAAAATTTGGGCTAAAAAAATTGATTTGCAAAGATGCAAATGGAGTTGTATGATATATATATGATACATTTCTAAAAATTTATTTTCAAAATGAAGTATCTGACAAGCCATTAACATACAAAAGGGCTTTGTTGAAGCGAGGTGGTATAAACAAAGCGAAATCAACGATACGAACATCACTTCCAACACTAACTCTCCCACACAAACCAGAGTATGCCATTGTACGCATTAGGGTGTAGATAGAAAAGTTAGTGGAGGGGTGGTACCTCCTCGGTCGATTGGTGATGAAGAAGTCGTCCCGGCACGGACAAGCTAGGTGCTTACGGAGGTGGGTGATGATCTTGTTTGCCCGGTATATCCGGGGATCTGCGGGGGCGGGGGTGGGCGGTCTGTGCCCCGGGGAGGTGGCATGAGCGGGGAAATAAGGAGAGACTACGAGGAGGCCCGTGTGACTCTCGTACGCATGAGATAGCCCCGGTCACGTGCTAGGATGGGCTAGTGAGCCATGGCAGCCTCAGTGCAAGTCATCCTATCTGCGAGGGTGGCATGGGAGGCTGAAAATGAAGCCGTAGTGGTGGAGAATGTGTGGACTGCCTCCATGATAGTCAGAAAGTCCCTGGTGGATATGGTAATGTGCGAAAGTGTGTGGAGTGCTCGGCCCTGGCATGTGCGAATGAGCATTGGGCATGGGGCGGGGCTGCGAAGGGATAGAGACACTTGAATGCAGGTATTGGGTAGTGGTAGGTGAAAATTTGGAGGGACGGATCTGGAGCGAAAGGAGATGAAGCTAGAGGCTCCTCAATGTGCTCAGCCACAGGGGGCAGGTCCTCGAGTGGAATCGTAGCGGTAGTACAGTCCTCGTCTGCAGTCTGGTGGAAGATGAAGGCACGGGGCATGGCACATACATCGATAATCAAGGTGGACTCCGCGGCCACGGAGGCGCTGTCGGGGCTCGTCAGGAACTTGATGTGCTATGCTTTGGCATGAGAATCACGCGAGTAGAAGAAGCGTGGACTCATTTCGAGTGGGGTCGGTGGTGGACCCTATCCTCGAAGTGGAACAAGGCCGTCATGATCAGCTCTGTTGGGCTGAACTAGTAGCCCTCTTAAATAAGATACAAAGCCTCCAAAAGAGCTCCTCTCCTCTGGACGATGTGTTGGAGCGGAAACAAATTAGACCGCAATATGCGGTATATCAATAGCATGGTTCGGGGTACGCCTCTGAACAATATAGTCAATGATATCTATGGAAGAAAATGGGACCATCTCCTTGTCGAGGATGGGGCCCGCGTCTATAATTACATTGTTAGTGAGGACCCTTAGGCAAATGGAGAAGCATTTACGAGTGTCGGGCCCAAAGTATCTTTGTTGGCCGTCGATGGAAAAATGTAGAGCAGACGGGTTAGCCTCTTGCCTAGACATCATCATGTGATAAAACTCGATGACCACCCGAGGATATAAATAACGGCGCGGCGTCATGAACGGAACCAGGTGGTATCTCTGCAAGAGGAGCATGGAGTCTCGGAGCTCTGGGTCATCAAAAAATGCTGGGAGATCATAGTAAACCTCCCCGTCCAGATCTCTCTCCTACGATTCGATATTCCTAGATGGGGCTGCCCAGTGATGGCGCGATAATAGATCTGGGATAGGTCCAAGGGCTCAGCTGATGCCTTGTCAGAGTAGGTGAGGTGGTGCTTTCGGGGGTCTCAAGGTGGGCTGACTCCTAGGCTGAAAACCCGAACCCTCTTGGGCGGTGGGGCCCTCCGGGTTGGCCTGGGATGCGATAGAGCAGGTGGAGTGGGGCCAACATGGGTATGATATCTCCTCTGAGCAGAGGCCACAAAGGAAGAGCCCACAACATTAGCGGTAGCATTGCCTTGCAGGTAAGGGCGGGAAGTGGCGGTGAGGCGGTTCTTTGGAGCGCGGCGGCTGCGGGGCTGGGCGACAGGCGCGGAGTTGGGTTGAGAGGGGCATCGCGGCGGCCTGGCCCAGATGATAGAGGGCGGTGCGGCTGGAGTCCAATGAACGGATATCTGAGTGGGTGCCGTGGGAAGTCAGGCACACCCGCGGTCGGAAGAAATGATCCCCACGAGTCTTCGCCATTGTTAGGCTTGGAGGAGATCAAATTTAGAAAGAGGGAGTTTGAAGCCCAGGAAGGTAAAGTGAAATGAAAATGAAGGAGAAAAGGGGTTTATATAGGGGAGGGGGTAGGTGAGAAGACATGGACAATTAATGGCCTTTAGTGGCCATAAATTGGATGGTTAAAAAAATTATAGAAATTTATTGCAGGAGCGTGAAACGGAGGATTCTGAAGCAAAACGAGGAATATGAGCGATTAATAGTGAATGCGGGTGCGGTACAGCCAACCCAGGAATTTCCGAGCGAAATTTGGTTCTTCCTAGCCTTTGGAACACACAACAACACAAGACCAAAATTTAAAATTTAAATTTGAAAAATTTTCTCTTGAAAATTTTGAAAATTTAAGGATATTAAGGAAAATCCTAATTTAAAATTTGAAATAATGTAAAGCGAAAATTCCATCAAAATTTGGAGTGGTTTCCAAGTTCCTGCAAGAACCACTCCCAGTTGTGCAGCCAAGAGGTATCATGGGGGGTCCAGGAGGAGAAGCTTCTCCAAGCTTGCAGTGAGGTGTGCTGTAATGGAGTTCAGCTTCTACTCCTTTGTTTTAAGCATCCTACTCTCTAAGGTGTTGGTGGGATGACTGATGCAGGAGATTCTTCATTAACTGCTTCTTTGTTAATTGTTAAATCTTCCTACGATTCTTGTGCACTATATTTTCCCACATTGAAGCAGGCATGCGCCGTCTTAGTGCACTCCTCGTCCCTGTGACCTATGCTTGTTTCTCGGGTGAAAAATGTTGAGCTCGGAGTCATGTTGCCGAAGGTGGTATGACTCCATTCAGGAGGATTGATTATGGCATTAGATGTGGCAAAAATGGCCTCCCAAGTAGGATGGGCCTTGGTTGAGTGCCACTACGCAATAGCTCTGCTATCAGACACATGAGAATCCAGGATAGTAGAGATTTGTCTACCTTCACCAAGACATCCTCAACTATCCCCTTTGGTATTTTCACTGATAGATCCGCTAAGGATAGGGTGACGTTAGTAGGCTTCAGCTCCTCGAGCCTAAGCTGCTTGAACACGGGCGCTGAGAGTGGGTTGACAGCTCTAAATCCGGTAGTGCTTTGTCTATCACGGATCCTCAATGTTGGCCGAGATGGTGGGGATCACGGATCTTTATTTCACTAAGGTTTTACCTTTGGATGATAGAGTTGACTTGTTGTTAGGTTAGGAGCCTTCTTGTCAATGCCCGATACCCTTTCTTGTTTGTGCCACGGGTCCTTTAGAAATTTAGCATAGGTTGGCACCTATTTGATCATGTCAAGAAGTGGAATGTTCACTTTTACCTGCCTTAATACTTCCAGAATGCCTGCTTTCTTAGAGGCCTTCTCTTTGCCTCTCAGTGCTTGGGGAAATGGAGGAGGTCTGCTTTTCTTCATTAAATCTTCTTTAATGAATATGTGATTTAGCTCCACTTCCTCTTTTTCTCTGGTTTCTACACCAAGTTTGGGCAATTGTTTCTCAATTTCCTTACCACTCCTCAAAGTGATAATTACCTTAACTTCATCCATCTTTGGTGCAGGTTCACTGGCATAGCTTAGTTCATGCACTCCCCTAGGATTGGGCAGTGTCTAGGAAGGGAATCTCCCTTGCTCCTGTGGCTACTGCTGATTGGTCAGTCTTGTGATGGATGACTGAAGGGTATTAATTTTTTGATTTAGGCTATTGTGGAGCCCATCAATTCTTTTACTCACGGAGCTTTCTACTTTTTCTATTATTTGATTCATCTGGCATTGTAAACTTTCTTCTCCTCTACAAATTCATACCTTGCTCGAAAAATTCATAATAGCACATTACTTGGGGAAGAGGATGGTGGCCTCTTTATTTAAGTTAGAAGTGGACCCATAATGTTCTTCTTTGTTATTGTGCACAGGGGAAACGTATCTTTGGAGGTTTAGGCTTCCAGGGAGAGTTGGGAGTGGATTCTTCGATTGGGATTATAGGTGTTACCATATGGAGCATTTGTTGATGGTTTATTTTGGCCCACAACATTTACATGCTCCATCATCAAATCCCTCACTGAAGAGACTATTGGACAATGCTCTCCTTGATGACTAATGGATTGGCAGTTAAAACAGGGCTAGAGGGGCACAAGTGTTTCAGCTATTGCTTGAACCTCATGCCGATTTCTCATTTCAAGCTCTTCTAATCGTCAAGTGCGTGAACTGACTTTTCTTTCATACAAAGTATAGTCGGAGAATTAAAATGCCTCTCCTTTGAGGGGTTGTAGGCCTCATTTTCTCAGCTTCCCTCAGGTTTGGTTCATCCCATGCTTTGGAGGTCTCGGCTACATAATTGAGGAAATCCATGGCTTCATGCGGATGCTTTGCTCGGGAAGTCTCCTCCGCACATGGTTTTCAACAATTGCTTCATGGAAGGAACATTCCATCATAAAATAGTTCACCCGACATCACGTACCAAATCCATGGTGTGGGCATGCACTGATGGTTTCCATGTATCTCTCCCAACACTGATAAAATTTTTCACTGTCATGAGCTACAAAGGTGTAGATTTGCCTCTTCAAATTGTTGGTCTTGTGTGCACTGAAGAACTTCTTCAAAAATTCTGCATACAGCTCTGCCCAGTTCCTGATCGTCCTTGGCCTTAGTGAATTAAGCCAAATTTTGGCTTTGTCTTTGAGGGTCAATGGAAATGCCTTCAATTTCAGCAAATCCATATCGATTGCACCTTCTGTGAAAGTAGTGCAAACTTCCTCGAAATCCCGAATGTGTGTGTATGGATTTTCGTTTTCAAACATGAAAGTGGAAGCCAGAGACAGTAATTCTTGCCACTTCCTCTACGAGAGGAATGTGCATGAGTGCATTCCTTAACAGTGGTGTATATGTGATCCCTCATTGACACAGTAGGCATTAGACCTTTGTGAACCCCTGTTATTTCTTGTTCTTGGTGAGGCTCCATCACAGTTGTTATTACCAAGCTGATTTCTCCTTGCTGTTCAAGCTGGAGTAATAAGCCTTTCCAATGCAGCGCGGTGTTTAATCCCCTTACTTGAGCTACTTTGAACACAACACCAACAAGGAAGAAACCAGCAAAAACAAGGCTACCAAAAAGGTTGATGTTAGTTAGAATAAAAACAGGGAAAAATCTGTATGAATAGTACAAAACTCCAAATTCCCCTGCAGTGAACTGTAAATGGGAAAAATGGTAAAATAAAAAAAAGTAAAGAATTCACTAATGCTTGTGATGGATCCTGAAGAAGTTCACGACTACTCTTCGCACTAAGGCACCATCCGACAGCGGCGCCGTTTGATTATTTGATGGCGTATAGGAATCCAGCAGTGCCTCCTGGGTTTCCTCTTCTTAGTAGCTAGGCTCTGATATGGTGATCTAGGGTCGAAAACGAGGATGGGTTTTCTTCGTGAGAGAAGAAATGCAATTGATTGAAAATGGTATTTTTCTCTTTGGATTTTAAGGTGGTGATAAAAACAGTGTGTGAGAATGGCTGAGAACTGATAATAAATCGAAATAAAATTCAGAAGAGAACTCCTTGAAGTCTCAGGCCACTAGGTTAGGGTTCTAGGGCATCTAACATGTCTTCAGGTCTTTTTCCTCGCATTGGGAAGGATGGCTGATTAGTGCCCAAAAAGTGCTATTTTGAACCCTATTTATTATAGGTTTTGAGTGATTTTTGTATACTAATCATTCTAATTAACCCAATTTACACATTAAGGTCCCTACTAGTCTACGTCGCATTTGTGGCAAATTTTGCAGTTTTTGCGAGCTAAACATGTCAACATTGTTGAGTCGATCCAAACATGAAGAATTCAAATTAAAGCTCAACATCTTAGATCATAGTGAGAGGAAGAAGAAGCGGAAAATAGAAGAAAAATGAAGCGAGGGAGCAATGGGCAGTAGCCAATGGAATAGTCTTGGAATTTGCTCACAGCGAATTTTAAGCTATCATATAGCGAAAATTACTATGCATAGTGAATTCAATTTCACTATGATGATTTTTACTATGATGTGAAAATCAAACTGTGCAAATTGTCTGCTCACTATTTTTTGATCCCAACTGGCCTAAGTTTTTGTTTTTCTCATTTCTACCTTATGCATTGTTGTTTGGTTTGTTTTTGTAGTTTCCCTTGCTCTGCACACTATATAAGCTAGAGTCAAGGTTTGCAAACATCAATCACTTCATCAATATATTTTGATTTCAACTCTCGTTCAAACAACTATACGTTTTCATTTTCTTTCCCTTTCTTTTCTATTTTCTTGGTTGCCAAACACCCTCCAAGGATGACAACTTGGAGGATGAGCGGATAAAACCCTTCCTCCTTGAAGGAAAAGGCTACTGGGGGTAGGATCTGGAGGCTACTGAAGGTTCCCTGTTTTCAATTATCTGCTGGCGGTTGTGTTTCTTTGAACTTCAATTTTAAATCACAGATTCATGAATGACCTTTATTTGGCAATCTTTTAGGGTTAAGTGGATGCTTATTGCTAGATCCACTGAGATTCGTGATTACCCTCTATTAATCATTGTAAAGTGAGTCGAGGAAAATTGTTTTTCAGCATCGATGACCCTTCTTTCGGTAAACACCATCTTTCAAAAAGATAATTAATTTGGAGTTGAGTTTTATAGCTAAATGAAGATCCGGTTCGAGATGACTATATGTCATCTTCCCAACGCTGAAATAACTACGAGGACCTCGGTGACCTATAGAATAAACTAGTGACCTAGCAGCCGAGGTTAATTTACATTCTTAATTTGTTTTTATTTTTCGGTTTAAACTACCCAAACTCATTGTTTTTTAACCAAACACGAGAATCAAATTTAATTCACCATTTTGAACCTCCTTGTAAATCATTTGTACGAAGAAAACCCATCCACAGTGTTAGGCCCAGGCGCTATCTTGCGGTAACCCCGGCCTACGGCCAGTGGGAGAATTTAGGATACAAATTTTGTTGATTCCGGATCACCCTACTGTGGCACGAATCAATGGCCTATAGTCATTTCTCGAACCGGATCTTCATTTAGCTTTAAAACCTAAACCCTAAAATTTTCCTTTTTGAAAGACAACATTTACAGGGTATATGGGCTCCCAGATGGTAAGAACACACTTCATAACCCTTACCCTTCGATAAATAATAGGAGACAACTAACTGGGTATCAATGGATCTAGTGATAAGTATCCATTGAACCCAAAAAGCTTGCCAAATACACGTTAGTGAGGGCATGCCTAAGAGATTTTAACCTAAGGTGAGAAGCGAGAGCATGAATACCCGTAAATGCTTAAATGAAAGCGAGAAACGACCGACCTATCAGCGGCGCAGTGGCCTTCCCCTTCAGGATGAGGGTTTTAGGCCCCGACATCCTTGATTTGTCATCATCAAAGGGTGTTTGGCTACAGAAAATGAAGGAAGGAAGAAAATCGCGATAGCGGTAGGAAGAGGAAGCTTCATGCTCAATTTTATTGATTGATTGATGGATTGAAAGATTGATTGATGTTACAAGCAAGATTGAGCGTATATAGGCGCTCAGTATCAAGGAAATTACAAAAATGTGTAAAGGAAGCAAAATTACATCAAGGGAAAATTTGTACAAAACCACAAAAGCGAATTAGCAATCAAACAACGAGGGTGTAGGGACGGTGTTGCCAAAATTTTGCAACTGCAATATTTGAGATTGCGAAATTTACAAGTTAATTTTGCAACCACACCAAAATTTTCGCATGTTTTCCTTCTCTTCGGTAATGTTTTGCTCCAAATTTCCTCACAGTTCAATCATGCATCTTCAAAAATTTGGCTCGGGTTCCCTCAAATATTTGAATCGGATTAGAGATAATGAGTATTTGGCACATAAAACTACAAAATAGCTACAAAATGTGATTAGTGGCAAGTCGGGACCTTAATGTATCAATTAAGGTTATTCCGGTTGATTAGTACACAAAAGTGCTTTAAACCTACCTGAAGCAAGGCTCCAAAATAGCCTTGTTGGGCCTTGTCACTGGCGCTACGTAACACAAGTGCCCTAGCACTACCAGATGTGCTGAAGCACTAATCAGAACATGATTGCCTAAGTTAAAAAAGTGTCGTAGCAATAAAAGGATTGACGAACCACAGATCAGACTGTGCCTTCCCACGTAACAGATGTGCCACAACACTAATAGGAGTGTTGAATCACTGATCAGAATGTGCCTGCCCACGTAACAGAAGTGCCATAGCACTAGCAGGATTGTCGTAGCAGCGATCAGAAGCGTTCTGCTCCGCATGTGAAGTGTCGTAGCTAGCGAAGTGTCGAACCATAGATCGAGCGTTCACCGCCTCACGTGGCAGTGTCATAGCACAAGCAAGAGTGCTGAAGCATTAATGAATTGGAAGAGTTGAGGAATGAAGCCTATGATAGTGCCAGAATCTACAAAGATAAAACAAAAAAATGGCATGATCAACGAATTTTGAGGAGGAATTCAAGGCGGAGATCGGGTCACATTCAACTCGGACTAAGACTCTTTCCGAGAAAGCTTAAATCCGATGGGTGGACCATGTCTGATGAAGTATCAAGCACCTGGAAATTTGGGGCGGTGACTAACATAGAACCCGACAATCATGAGAATTCAAAGTTAATGGTCAGAGATTAAGCCTTACCTTGGAAGAAAGAAATTGGAAAATGACTCTTAGTTACGAATGAGAAAATTTGAAGCAGAACCATGGCGGCTGACAAGTCGATAAAGACTAAAAATTGAAGCGGCTTTGTGGAGAAGCGATCCACATCAGTTTGTTTAAGTTTTTTCTTATTATATTTTTATGTTTAAATTTCTAATAGCTTTGTGTAATTTGATTCATTATTGATTTGAAAAGTAGGTAAATATTTTTGTTAGTTTTGTAGGACAATGAAAATTATTGCAAGGGAGCATCTAATCAAACTTGAGATCTACATAAAGGCAAAGAAACGATATACTCTTCTTGAACATTTAAATTTTGTCTACGATGGCATGATTGAAGGTTTGGGGAATTTTACTTTGTTGGTGCTTAAATTTTGAATATGATGCACCAATGGATGATTTTGTTGAATATTTTTCATGATGAAGATGGTGCGTCGTGTTTGCCACGATTGGATTTGAATAAATTGAAATTATTTTGTGTAATTTAATTGTTCGAGAGACCCTAAAAATTTTACAGTGTAACATAATAAAAGTTGCAAACAAGAATCTTTGGATGTATGGAAACAATAAGTAGAAAAGAAAGTCGTGACATCAAAGTTCCCTATCGTGACCACATTTGGTCATGACAAAATTTTGAAGTTCTGCGACTAGAATAGTCAAAACTCGATAAAAGTTTTTAAAACCTTTCATTTGGGTATTTGGCATTAAAAATAAGTTCATTAATCATTAATTAAGAAACAAATTTATAACACGAACCTCAGTAATAGAAATCAAGACATTGAACCTAAAGTCCATTCAATTTCAAGTTAGTTTCAGATTCATCTTAACCCTTCCGATTCTACCACATCACATTCCATTAGAGCCTTGAAATGAAATTGTTATTAATCTTGAAACAGAAGCAGTGTCTTGATTAAATGAATTAGTTTAGTTTGCTTAGTTTCAAAACGAATAATTCAAGGAAATTTAATAACTCCAAGATGAAACAATCATAATTGCTCATCAATTTTCCACATCCTCTGTTGGAAATAGCAAAGAAGCTTAAATCCGAGAAACTTCATTTAATTCCATTCATGGAAATTTGGAAAAGAGAATAAAACATAGTTCCCAAGAGAAGCAAAATCACTATAAAAGGATGGGAAAACAAAGGAAGAATAAACAATGAGAATGAAAAGAAAGGAGAATGAGAGAAAAAGAAGAGTCCCAAGGCTGCAAACACAAAGCTTATGGAATGAATGGAGTCGGAAAACAAACCAAGTCCATTCATTATTCCATAAAACGCTGTGTAATCAAGAGAGTGGACGATGGGAAGGGAATTAGAAGAAGGGTTAATCAGAACCCATCATCCAGAGGAGCTCCAAAAGAAAAGGAAGGAAGGGCCTAAATTTGTTGAGACAACCTTGTTCATAATAGAATCCTTAGGAGACCGAGGATTCAAATTTGGGAGCAGAGATAAAGCGAGAAATTTCTGCAGCCTTTAGAAGGAAGATATAGGGTTTTAGATCAAGAAATAGAGAGTTTTTCTCTAATTTAGTTATAGTCTTATTTCTAAAGAAAGAAGATTATACAATATCCAAATGTGTTGGATATTTGAATAAAATTCTTGTTGACTTACAAATTAGTTGTTTTTGAGTTCACGAATTGATATACTGAATTTTGTGTTTGTGTCATTTCCTGTTTAGCATGAAAAGAATAAAGTGCCTTGTCACGTGAGATGCCTTCCTCTCCTCCTGTATAAAATACACAATTAGGTTCTTTCCCAATAACAACAAAATGCGAGGGAAAATAAGGCGTATATTAGTAAAGGCGGGAGAATTAGGAGTTACGACTGCGTGTTTAAATTCGAGTTTAGATTGCAAAAATTGGAAAAATGGTTATTGCTGATGGAACAAATAACTTGGTTGAAATAGTATAAATAGATAGTGAATAAGTACAAATCTTGAAGAAATAATACACTTGGTCAAAAAAACTTTGAGAGGAATTAGGAACATCTTCTAGGAAATTCAGGATTAAGAGTCCATAGTCCTAGAACTTGTTAGATTATTGATTGAGGCGAAATCTTAGGTAGAAGCATTTAACGAGAAGTGATTGAGGCCATCCTTGGCGGTTGAGCCTTACCAAGCCTACCTCAAACCACATACCAAAACACTCCCTCCTCTAGTTCCTTGATTTGACCAAATAGACCTTATTTCTTCAATGCGACAGCGAAAACCTAAATTCCTTCCTTGCAATAATCCTGCGGCAAGAGCCCAAATTATC
Source organism: Tetrastigma voinierianum (assembly GCA_016808115.1). NCBI lineage: Eukaryota > Viridiplantae > Streptophyta > Magnoliopsida > Vitales > Vitaceae > Tetrastigma > Tetrastigma voinierianum. Next base: position 351,699 of record JAEQBH010001089.1, on the reverse strand, counting down.
CGGTTTCCCGGTATAGAAAAGGTCTGCGTAAAAGGAAGAAACAAATTTGGGAAAAATATTTTCCCAAATATTCGAGATATGAGGTGAAAAGTAAAAGAAGCGAAATTAAATAAAGAATAAGTTGTCTTGTGGCCTATTTCCCTTGAACAATTAAGTTTGTAGGGGTGTTTTTAACACCTAGTACCCTAATACCGGAATGGTATGGAGTTCTAGCCCAAGTTCTCTAAAAGAGTAATAGAAGCCTAAGAAGATAAAAACATTGCACTATTCCCAACCTTAAATACGAGAAGCAAAGAGTTCTAGAACAAAGAGCGCTTTGAATAAAGTGCTGTAAATTAAAATTCCATAAAGAATTCAAAAAAGATGAATCGAGCGAGGTGAGGAAGATGCTCAAATACAAAACAGCAGGTGGTAAGAGAACATAAGTACAAAGAAAATGTGAAGCTGGGTGTGTTTTTCCCATTATCTACCCAATTACCTAAGCCCAGCATACAAGCTTTGAAAGACCTTATTGATCTTGAAGGTTGAATTTACCTACATTAGTGGGATCAATGAAAAACAAGCTATGGGACTTTGACAAACGGTCAAGGAAACTCCAAGAAGATTAACTAGAATTCAACATGAAGATAAAAGGATTGAAGACACGCACACACACAGAACAAGACATTGAATAAACTATTTAAATACATTATTTCATCAAGAAATTTGTGATAGAAGTGTACCATTCTTATTACTTAAACTCAGCTGAAATTTAAAATGATGCTAGTATCTCTTATTTCAAGTTAGACGGTGGAATAAGAAAGACTGTGGTATGAATCAGAAAAATGTCCTTAAAAGTTTTAAGCTTATTTGTTTGAGGACAAACAATTCTTTCTTTTCTTTGCTTGGGGACAAAGCAAAATTTTAAGTTTGGAGGAATTTGATGAGTCCAAAAACTCATTAGATTTTTAATCCATTTTTCTGAGCATATTACAAGATAAATGTTGATTTGTAATATTAAAGAAATAATGGATATCTTACTCAGTGTTAAAATTTTCATGAGGAAAATACATAAGCTAAAATCTCAGCAAAAAACCGAGGAAGAAACCCGACCCGACAAGAAAAAATGAAATCGCTATTTGAAAATCGGTCAGCGACAGGAAGCTTAGTTTTCAGTCATTTCCAAGTCACGACATCACCAAAAATCAATTTTGGGGAATAAATGATTCGTGACACAGTAGGGTGATCCAGAATCAACAAAATTTGTTTCCTATTTTCCTCTAACGTAAGTAGTCAAGCTCTCTCTGCGATATAGGCGGTCTGAGGTCGAACACGGGATGGGTTTTCATCCCACAAATTATTCATATCATGATTCAAAATGGTGAGGCTTTCATTTGGATTTTTGGATTTGTATTAAAAAGTAAGGGTGTTGTTGTCACTGGGCTAACTGGAACAACTTGAAGTGAGGTGTGATTGGGAGACCTTGAAGGCTTGGGTCACTAGCTTGATAAAATAAGGTTGCATTGGTGTCCTCGGGTTATTTCCTCGCATTAGGGCAAATGACATATAGTCACCAGCCATAGGATCTTTGTTTAGCTTTAAAAAACCAACCCATAAAAACACTCCTATTTGAGTCAAACACCTACTAAGCATTCCCAATGTTCAGGTTTGAAAAATACATCATTTAACCTAATTCAGTGGCTCGTAAATGGCATCTAAGAATGTGGAGTGTATCACACCATTAGAATACATGAACCACAAGCGTAATGATATTGGCCAAAAGAAAACGCGTGGCAGCAGTAAGCCTAGTGTGGAAAGTTTGGAACACTTAAATCTGATACCCCATTTCATTTAATGTGGAGGAACTTTGCGGGACCCCATTAATAACCTAGCAACCCTCCACTATTCCAAGGTTTTGAAGCTTAGCCAAACATCCTTTGAGTTTCCTCCTCCAGAGTGTTTAGAGACAAAATGAGGGAGAAAGAAGAGAGAGAAGAGAGAAAACTGGAAACCTAAAGTAGCTGCTTATGTTAAGACAGTTAGCCAAAGTTAGGGATTCTGAAGTTATAGGTGGCTTATATATAAGTCATACAAAGGGATGGGGAAATACCAAAAATACCAAAAATATATGATTATTGGGGACAAACTGGGAATTATACAAAAGCAGAAGTCATTTGGATAAAAGTGAGAAACGACTTAATTTAAGCTATGCATAGTGAATTTATTTATCATAGCGAAAATTACGACATAGTAATTTAAATTTTCACTATGCCGCGATATTTCGCTATGATAGCGAATTTTCGCTATAGTATGAATTTTAATATCATAGAAATGTAAACCATAAATTTTGCTAGGATTGCGAAATTTTGCTATGGTTAAGGGAATTTGCAATCCTTAGAAAATTTTCGCTATGCCATAGTGAAATCTGCACTCTACATCGATTCGACCTCCATTCTTCAGTTCCACTTGACATTTCTTCAACTCGGCTCGATGCAATCGTCGAGAATTCATACGAACTTGGCATAAATCAGCACCAATACGAAGCCAAGCTTGAAATGATGGCTGAGGTTCCCAAAACCTGCAAAACTACCAAAAACAACCTCGAAACAAAATCAGTAGTACTAAACGGACCTGCACATGTCTATTGGCTTAATTCATATGATTAGTACGCAAAAAGCACTCAAAACCTATCTTAAATAGGACTCAAAATGGGAACTTTTTGGAGTGCTAATCACACCCCAACCCGACACGTTTGCTAGTCCCTTAGCAATGCTAAAAACAATCAAGGTATGCATCTTTGTGCTTTGCAAGAGGCCATGCTGTCCAAAAAGTGTGTGTACGGTAAGGCCTTACCTTGACCATAGCCAGTTTGAACCTAGTACAAAAACCATCATGAGAGAACAAATACCATATAAGAGCAGAACAAGTTTTGAGAGCATCAATTCAAATAAGTCAACTTGAACTTCCACCAAAATCTAAGTGTTCTTAAGGTAACCAGTTTGAACCAATAAGTTGTAAAGTTATTCCCTCCCCCCAACCAAGCTACTGCCAGGGCCTTAAACTGTTGACCAACCTAAATAGAATCAGTTACACTCTTATTTCTTTCTTTGATTGAATTGTAGGGTGTGTACAAAACTACGACTTCACGAAGTCCGTGTAATGGAGTGTCCACAGACTCCCATGTTGAGTTTAAGGCATCAAAGTCAAAGGATCTAGGTCGACTCACAAACTCTTAAGCTTCACCCGGACTTGGACTTGAAATTAAGCACCACAACTGGCTAAACTCTACCCATCCACCCGCATAGCGAACACTAAGTCGATGACTCCCAACCAATGAAGGTTTAGGGCACCGGGCTTCAAAGGCTTTCGCCATATACCCCTCGGACCATGTTCGAGTGTCAAGGCAAAGTGTTGCGGCTTTCATAACTCTTTTTCTTCTTTATTTTTCTTTTTGCTTTTTCTTTTCTTTTTCATTTGGAAGACTTCATTGGTCTTCTTTTTTCGGGTAACAAAAACCTATTATGGGTCGTCAACAAATCTAAGGCCGGTTTTGCAAAGTGAAAAGTGGTATAAAGCTTCTCAACCTATTGATAAAAATTGATGTGCATTGTGTGTGATTAGCTAAAGGTGGATATACAAGGTTGAATACTCTGGAACTTCAACGGACCAAAAACTTAATCATGCATAGAACTGTTCTAACATTATGGTAGCATACAGGGCTTCAATTCTTCAACTCAAGCGAAGTAGGAGACCTGAAAATATAGGCACAAAAAATGATTTTGCAGAGTGTAAGAAAAATGTAAATAATAATGCTATAAAGCTTTGGATATAACCAAAGTGGCTAGTACAAGCTTAAAATAGCTAAATACAACAAAAGTATCACTGCCTACTATCGGCTAATACATGTATCCTATACAATCTATACAAAATGAGTACGCAGTTGATAAAGCTAAAAAACAAGACAAAATATGATAGAAGATACTCCCAACTCTAACTTTTCCTCCCAACCAAAGTATAAACATGTCTCCACTGGTAGGGATCGGAAAGCTAAAGAAGGGAGTGCGACCACCTCACTATCGTGGAGGTGTAGATGTCGGTGGATACGAGAGGCTGCTTCTTTGCGGAAGGTTTATCTTCGGCATATCAAGGAGGCAGCTGCGTGGCGATCTCTAGTGGTGCAATGCGGCCTTTGGCGGGGAGGCGAGGTGGCTCATGATCCGAAGAAGCATGGCATGATTCTGCGTGATAGTGACCTCGGCTCGGGCCATCCTTTGGTCTAATGGCGCTGGCCTTGTATAAGTGGCATAAACGACATCCATAACGACTAGCTCAGTGAACTAATATGTACATGATGCGGGGCTAGCTGCGCGATATAGAAGGGCCAGCGGTGTCCTCGGTAGGAGTGGGGAATGGAGGTGGAGAGTGGTGGCGGAGATGAATACTGGCGAGGCCTCTCACTTTCCTTTCCATCTCGGATGCTCTCCCTCGGCGGGTCCTCAGCCACATCATCATCTGCCTCCTCCTGCTGCTGGAGGATAATGGAGATCGGCATGTATAATGATGTCAGCTCGATGGATAAGACACCGTCTGGCCCGATCCTCCGCTCGATGCGTGTCCTCGGGGAACGGATGCTCACAGGACTGACTCGACAACCTCGGCATCAATAAAGGTAAACTCTCTACTCGAGCCAAGCCCTTGCAGTGGACCTTCTCCTCAAAATGCAGTAGGAAAGTCATGACAAGCTCAGAGGGACTAAACCATAATCCCTCTGAGATCCTGTATAGAGTCTCATTATGGCTCACACAGTACATAGTCTTTGTAATGGGGTGGTCGAGCACGTGGTCCACTAAAGACATACGTGGCGGGCTGCCCTCTGAGTATAGGCCCCGTTGTAGTATCTCGAGCGAGACAGCGGACCATCTCTCTATGTGATGGTAGAGGCCCTTTACTATAGCAAGATTGGCCCATTCTTGGCGGGTGGCGGTATGTCTCTGCTGACTTTGAGTACTCTTAGGCGACAGTCAATGCTGAATCGGAGCTCCAACGGACTCGGCACTCCCCAGGATGTCATAGTGTGGTAGAACTCAAGCACAACCCGGGGATAAAAGAACTGCCTCGGCGTCATGAAAGGAAGCAATGAATACTGCCGGATCAACCTCATCGAGTCTCTGAAACGCTGATCCGCGGTCAACACCGGTATGTCATAGTATGGCTCCCCCATGAAGTCGGCACGTAAATCGTTCACGGAATCGGATCACTTAGGTGAACATGGGGCCTGATCCTCAGCGATGATATGGGGCGATGAACCTGATCATTGGAGGAGGTGACGAGCTCGGGCGAATCTGGAAGACTTCCTGGGCACGATATTTGCGGGCTCGGCCCCGGGTAGCCCTCTGCGTCGTCTCGATGTCTTTGGAGAAGAGGCTCGAGAGTCCCACCCTAGTCGATATCTCGAAATAGGATAGGGGCTCGAAGCTTTAGTCTCCTCATTATAGCAGTAGGGCAATCTGTTGTGTCTCTATGAGTGAAGTCACGAGAATGAGCATCTGCTGACCTGGATGTGCTGCATGCGTTTCTCGAGTGCGGAGCACGACCACAGGCTGTGGCAATGACCTCAGCGATGCGAACCATGGCGTAGTCGAAGCGTCTTCGCGAGGCGGAAGCGAGATCGAGAAAATGTGGCGAGCAATGGACTCACGGCCCCAGTAGCAGTGGGTGTGAGCTTCAGTCGGCACCGATAGTGGGCTCGAGGGCGATAAGCTGACGGTATTTCTTTGTGACTCAGCGACAACGTAAGGTCGGGACTTCGGAGTCACCTGGCGACGGCGGGGAGCTTAGGTCACCCAGAGCTGAGCATGGTGGAGAGAGGCGAGGCAGGGCGAGACCGGGGCTGCACGGAAGGGGGCTCACGCCCGAGGGACTATGAAGGGGAATGATAATGGAAATAGGGTGCCACCCCCTCTCTTTTTATAAAGCAGTTTGAGCAAATGAAAGGTCCACTGGAAGTCCCAGTGCGTAGGATGTCAAGCCGCTATTGTGCGAAATTTTGCACACACCAACTTCCATACACCAAAAATATACAAAAAATTTAATTTAGAGTAAAATAAAATAAAAGTAGAAATAGAAATAAAAATAAAAATAAAAGTAAAAATACTGAAAAATTAAATTTTTTTATATTTAATTAAAATTAAGATAAAGAAAATTGCTAAAATAAAATAAGTAGAAAATTGAACAAATTAACTAAAGCCAAAAATTTAGTTGCGAGTTTGGTCTCATTAGGGAACCAAACCGACTCGATACCTTGGTTCATTCATGGATGATCAAGGAGGAGGAGCTTTTTGACCCCTGCAGTGATGTGTGCTGCAGCCTTCATGCTTAGCTTCTTTGTTTTGAGCTTCTTTTCACTTGATGGTGTTGGGGAAAACATTGGATTACTGGGAGTGGCGATGCGACCAATTGCTTCATTTTTACCAGTGCGCCTCGATGAAAAGTGAGCTGGTGGGTTTCACGCACTTGGACCAGACGGACTTCTTGAAAGGATCCTTGCATGTCATCTTCTTCTAACCATGCTTGTTACTCAAGTGAAAATATAGAGCTTCAATGTCATGTTGCCAAATGTGAAGTTTGCATGACTCCATTTGACAGTGATTATAGCGTGGAAGTGGCAAATGGTCTTCCTAGGATAATTGGCACATGATTAGGCCCACTTGCGATCGGTTCGGTATCAAGCACCACAAAGTCCACTAGGTAGTAGAGACATCACTTTTATTTATCCTCAGCGCTATTCCCTTAGGAATTTTTCTTGGCCGTCCCGGCTAATGATGGTAGTATTTAGTGAGCTTAAGCTCCCTAAACTGGCCTTATACTGCGAATATGTGATGGGTTTACCTTGGCCCCCAAGTCTAATAGTGCTTTGTCTATGCAGTCCCCGATGTTGATCGATATTGTGGGGATCTGGATCACAGCCATTTCAGGGTCTTGCTGCGGACGTAGCATTGACACGCTCACGGTGGGAAGCTTTCCAATGCCCAGCTCTCTTGACCATGCACAGGTCCTTCAAGAATTTTGCATATGTTGGTACTGCTTGTCATGTCAGCGGTGGGATATTAACCTTAAACATGCTTCCTCCCAATTCCAGCTTGGGTTTTTCTTGCCTCTCGTAGTGCTTGAGGGAAATGGAGGGCATATTTTTCTTCATTGAGTCTTCTCGATTATTATCCTCTCGGGCTGGAGGCTTGCTTCTCTTTCTGTTTCTTGCGATCATGAGCCTTTGGTTGCTGATTTCTTTTCCACTCCTCAAAGTGATGATAGCTTTTGCCGTCCATCCTTGAGTTCTTTGAATAACCTATTTCATGAACCCCACTTTGGATTGGGCGTGTTTGGAAGGAAATCTTCCTTTCTCCTATACTTCCGATGGTGTTAATCTGGTGATAGATCTTGTAGGTTATCAATCTTTTGATAGTTTCTTTCAAGCTCATCTATTCTCTTGTTCGAGGTGCTTTTGCAGTATATATTCTTTGACGATTGTACATTCCCTTTTGCTCTTCCACAAAATTGCCCACCACCTTGCTCAAATTTAAAATAGCTTGTTCAACAGGGGATGAAGATGGCTGTGGTTGAGTGCGGAACCTATCTTGTTGTTTGGCACCGGGGCACATATGCGGGGGTTAGGTTCCAAGAGATTTGGATGATTTCTCGATTGGGTGTATGTATTACCATATGGGGCATTGTTTTGTGGCTTGTATTGGCCCACGGCATTGGCATGCTCTGACATCAAATCTCTCACTGAGGGAGCATTTGGACAATGTTCTTCTGGGTGGCCAGTGGATTGGTAATTGATGCATGGGTTGGCCTGTGTGGGATTTTCGATCCTTTTGCACCTCGTAGCCTTTTTCGTTCTGGCTCTTCGACTTTCTAGCTAGGTTGATATCTTTGCTTTCATCTCCATCTTCGGAAAGTGCATAAATGCCACTCCCCCTTTGGTGGGTCGAAGGCTTCATTCTTTAAGGCTTCCCTCGGTCGATTCATCCCCGAGCCTTGGAAGTTTCAGCCACATAATTCAAGAAGTCCAGCGAAGCATGCGGGTTTTCTTTCGGAAAGTCACCTCCACACATGGTTTCTAGCCGATTGCTTCATGAGCGGGAGACATACCATCATAAAAATGATTCATAGCATCCATGTATCAAAACCATGATGTGGGCATCGTGATGGTCTCCATGAACCTCTCGGCGATAAAATTTCTCATTGTCATAGGCGAATGAAGGTGTAGATACGCACTCTTCAAGCTGTTGGCCTTGGTTGTAATGAAGAATTTCTTCAAAATTCGACTTGAAGATAGGCCCAATTTCTAATTGTTCTACCGACCTCGATGAATTGAGCTATATTTTGGCTTTATGCCCGAGGTCAACGAGAATGCAGCTAGCTTCAACAATTCCATGTCGGTTATACCCTCCTTAAAAGTTACCATACTTCCTCAAAATCCCGAATGTGTGAGTATGGATTTTCATTCTCCATACCATGAAAAGTTGGGGTAAAGGGGCACGAGATAGGGTCTTGCGCCACATCCTCATCGGTGGTAGCTAGACGAGGAAGGAAGCACTAACTAGGAGAGTGCATGTAGTCCCTCGTTGACCTATATGTTGTTGGATTCATTAGTCTTTGCTTCAGCGACTTTCTTTGTTCTGAGGTAGAGGATCCATTTGCTCCACTGTACATTGACTTCACAACTTTGTTCAATTGTTTTTAACCTTTCTTTAGATCTACACGATATCCTCTATCCAGATTGATGCATAAACACTGTAACACAAAATGGAAGAACCTGAAACGAGGCTTGCGAAAAGGATCAATGTTAGCGAAATATCAAATGTTGTAATGATAAAATAAACCCGGCGGTATTCTTGAGTAAACAAAGCGAAATTCTAACAAAAGAAATTCAAAAGGGTTAAAGATCACCAACACTTGTAATGTGGATTCTGAAGTTCATATCAACTCATCATGCAGCCAGTTTGCTGCATCCTGATGACGACTCCATTTGATTCGTACCCGCAGGTAGACGATCGGAATCAACAAAATTTGTTTCCTATTTTCACTCCTCTGTAGTCAAGCTACTACAGTATAGCGGTCTAAGGTCAGGAACACGGGGATAGGTTTTCATCCCACAAATGATTCGTATCATGATTCAAAATGGTGAGGCTTTCATTTGGATTTTTGGATTTAATATTAAAAAGTGAGGGTGTTGTCCTTTAGGCCTAGCTGGAGCAAGCTTTAAGTGAGGAATTGTGATAGGGGAGACCTTGAAGGCTTGGGTCACTAGCTTGATAAAATGAAGTTGCATTGGTGTCCTCGGGTTATTTCCTCGCATTAGGGCAAATGACATATAGTCATAGCCAAAACCGGATCTTTGTTTAGCTTTAAAAACCAACCCTTAAAAACACTCCTATTTGAGTCAAAACACCTACTAAGCATTTAATGTTCCAGCAGTTTGAAAAATACATCATTTAACCTAATTTCAATGGCTCGTAAATGGAATCTAAAGAATGTCAGTGTATCGACCATTAAGAATACACTGAACCCTAAAGCATGACAAGTATTGACCAAAAGAAACACATTAAATAGCATTAAACCCTAGTGCGGAAAGTTTGGAATACTTAAATGCAGTACCTGTTTCATTTAAAGCAGAGGAACACCTGCGAGACCCCATTAACCAACCTAGCAACCCTCATCTTCAAGGTTTTGAAGCTTAGCCAAACATCCTTTGAGTTGTCATCCTCAAAGGGGTTGTTTGGGAACCAAGAAAATGAGAGAAAGAAGAGAGAGAAGAGAGAAAACTATAACCTAAAATGAAAAGCTGCGTGTATTGAACAGTTAGCCAAAGTTAGGGTTACAAAAAGTTATAAGGTGGCTTATATGATCACTTTCATACAAGAGATGGAAATACCAAAAATACCAAAAATATATGATTACATTGGGAATGAAATGGGGTGCTCACAAAAGCGTAGTCGTTTGATCAAAAATCGAGAGGAAACCAATTTCGCTATCATAGCGACAATTGCAGGCATAGCGAAAATTTGAATTTTCGCTATGCACAGTAACTTTCGCTATGATAGCGAATTTTCGCTATCATAGAGAAAATGTGGCCATAGCGAAATTTCGCCAAGTTAAGGTACCGCTATGGTTCTGAAATTTATAATCCTTGCGAAATTTTTTTCTATCTGCGTAGAAAATCCCTGCGCTCCTGCGTGATTCGGCCTCCATTTCTTGGTTCCACGACATTTTCTTCTTCGGCTCGTGCAATTCAGGGAATTCATACGAAACTTGGCATAAATCAACACCCAAATAAAAGCCCGAGCTTGAAATGATGGCTGAGGTTCCCAAAACCCGCAAAACTACCAAAAACAACCTTGAAACAAAATCAGTAGTACTAAACGGACCTGCACATGTCTATTGGCTTAATTCATATGATTAGTAAGCAAAAAGCACTCAAAACCTATCTTAAATAGGACTAAAAATAGTACTTTTTGGGTACTAATCAAGAAATAGAAGACTGTAGCAAGCGAAGTAGTGACTTGAAGATTAAGCTTGCGACTAGAATGACCAAGGCAACAAATAGAAGAGATGTGACACATATTTGATGTCGCGGCGCCAATTGAATATAGCGGTCGCTGACGTCCTCTGATGTCGCGACGTGAATCACCAATAGAGCCAGAAAGGAAGTCTCTACAAAGAAAATGAAGTTGCAAATAGTTTTTAAATGAAAGGCTCCATTTGAGGTCGCGACATAAAAACAGGAACTGGAGTTTTAATAGGAAAATTGAAGTTACAACCACATTAAGAGTTGAAAAACGAAGGAAATTCATAACCTAAAGCCAAACCGAAGCCTGTGACAAAGACCACCAATACAATGCGACGAGAAAAGAAAGTCCGCGACACGAAGTCGACCTACAAGCGAGAACTATATGGTCGCAACCTAAAACTAAGGTATTGACTGAAACTAGGTAAGAAGAGAAGAACAATGATGCCGGCGACATGAAACCGTGTGCGACATCAACTCTTGAAAACAACGAGCAAGCGAATTCAGCGACTACAAGCGATGTCGCGACCATTAATCCTATCGACAACGAGATGCAGTTTGCAACGAAGCTTAGTCGCGATTGAACAAGAGCAAGCAAGGGAAATTCATCTCGCGACATCAACTTTAGGTCACGACATAGGACCCGGTAAATTTGGGCTTTCTTTAAATTCACGGAACTTTTGGGGGTCGGCCGATTCCTTTTAACTTGATATAAATGAAGCCCAGGTGTTAGAATAGTAAAGTAGCTTCCGTCTTCACTACCCAGAAAAATGGGAAAGGAGAGGAACTCAGTGTATAGTTTAGAGTAGATTTTTATTTCTTTTCTTTATTTTTAGTTTATTTCTTTTTTGGATTTGAATCTGCGAACTGTACAGAGACAAGTGGAGCTGAAATTTTATTTCTGTTACTTTTCTTAGAATTACTGCCTTAAAATTTATGAAATCTAGACAAATTTCTGGAATTCATTTCTTCTCATATTTATTGCAATTACGAGTGGGTTGTGCGTGATCGATTGCTCCATTCTTCTTAATTCACAATGCGTAATCGGGCCTTGCGGCTTCTGCTAGATTTGATTACATTTATTAGTCTTTCACATAAATATGGAGAACTAATTTGGGTGGTTTACTTATTTGGTGTCATTTTTGAATTGATAAGTTCCCAATAGTAGTGCAGAATACACAGTTGAGAATATAACTCTCTTTTCGATTTCCATGATGCCCTCTGGCGACCACAGACGAGAATTCTGAGAGTGAAAATTCTTTTCTTGGTATCTTTCATTCCATTGATATTCTTGAGCTCACGAGAGTTCATTTGATAAATCCCCCATTAAGCTCATAATTGAAGTTGGAGGGGAGTATTTAACAATATAAGTAATAAGAGAGTTCACCTTAATCTAAAGGCAAGTTCCTAACCCATGTTGTTTGAGATCTAATCAAGGAAGGGCGAACCATGCGATCTGAGTTGAGCCATCAATTAAGTGGTGAGAGCTTTGCAGAAAATCTGAGAAGGAAATGCAAAGATGCATTGTCAACAAAAATGAGTGTGGTATTGAGAAAGAAAAATACCCAGATCTTGCAAGGATTGGGAATACAAGTAGTTGGTTTGATCTTGCATCTTGAGAGAGAAACAAGGGTATCCAAATAGGTGAATATCGAGAAATCAATTCCAACATTTAGGAAATCTTGGACAAAACTAGATCCATACACAGAACAGAGCAATGTACTTTAGTCTTTGGAATTGACCCATTTCATTATATTTCAGCGATGGTTTTGGTTTCTCCTGACGATTCGATCGATATTTTAGATTCTGATTTGTTTTATTCATTTACTTTGGTTTTATATTAGTTCAATAGTAGTCAATAGTCTAGGATCTTTATTTTTCTAGATAAAACCTTCATTGTGAGTTTTGAGTCCAAATAACATAGAATTTTAGTAATTGGGGTAGTTGATCTTTAATTCGTACCAATCTCTGTGGGAATGATACCTGGACTTACATTCAGATTTTACTACTTGGATTACTTGTGCACTTGCAATGTCATAGACTAAACCCTTATTTTTAAATCATAGACCTATACGAAAAGTATTTTACCAGAAAATTTATCAAAGTGACATGAATGCAGAGAAATGTAAGGATCTTACAATATGTGAATTTGAGGGTTTTTAGTCTATATAGAAAGAAGCGAAACACGCCGCGTAACATAAGTTCCATAGCACTAGCAAAGAGGACGACAACGTCGAGCGTTATTTGCCCACATAACACCAAGTGTTATAGCGCTAGCGAGAAGTCTTGAAGTCTTGATCGGTTTATGTTTGTGTACGTAACGCAAATTAGCCGAGCACTAGTGAGTGCTAACCGCGTCGGAATGAACTGTTCCGCGTAAAGAAGTGTCATAACACTAGCGAGTCTTGGGAAGAACTTATTAGGATGTAATGCACGTAAGCGAGTGCCATAGCACTAGCGAGTGTCGAAGCAACGTCCGAGCGATGCACCGCGGGAGTACTTGAAGTGCCATAGCAATAGAGTCTTGAAGTATTGATCAGAACATGCTTGCCCACATAACAAAAGTGCCATAGCAATAGAAGAAGTACCGAAGCACTGATCAGAACGTGTCTGCCCACGTAAAAAAAAGTGTCGTAGCACTTGCAGGAGTGCCAAAGAATTCATCAGAACGTGCCTGCTGATTCGTGTCACAATAGGTGTCTGGAATCAACAATATTTATATCCTAAATCCTACTCTTGTTAGCAAAGCTCTTTGCTTGATATGAGTGGCTCTGGGTGAACTCGGGGATGAGTTTCTTTGCACAAATGACTAACAGTGAGGTTCAATTTTGGTGAATTTCAGTTTGGATTTAAGGTTTGTTAAAACGGGGAGGTTTTGGTAAACAGTGAGGTTAGTTGTATGTGAAATTTGAAAATAAAATAAGAAAAAAATGTAAAAAAATAGAACCCCTTGAAGTGTTAGACCCTTTGGGGTTGGATTTCTAAGACATATTGCTTGAGGGTTCCCGGGGTTCTTTCCTCCCACATTAGGGAGGGATGACATATAGTCATTTCACTGAGCAGGATCTTCATTTAGCTTTAAAACCTAACCCTTATCATTATCAACACAGCATATAGCATCAGCCATCGCTCTCGGTCATTAAAGCGCCAAATCACCTTTACTCACACTCAATGGATCATAAAATGATAACTAACAAACATCAATGGATCTAACATTGGCGTGATGAGCCCCGAATTGCAGTAATAACCATTCAAAGGAGACTAAAGGAGAAAACCTAATAATAAAGGAGAGGAGAGCACGAGACGGTGACTACTGCGTGAACGGGGGATCTCCGGTAGCCTCCGGATCCTGCAACGGTATACCTTGAGGAGGAAGGGTTTGGCAGCTCATCCTCAAGTTGTCATCCTTGGAGGGTGTTTGGCAACCAAGAAAGGAAGAGAAAATGAGAGAAAATGGAGAGAAAGGAGAAGCCAAGCGGGAGAGCTAGAAGCTTCTCCCGTCACTTTATTGATTGAAGTTGATTTGAGTTTGCACAGACTAAGGCTTATATAAGTGCTCAGTGTATATGAAATTACCAAAAAAAACCAAAACAAAAGCTATTAAAAGGGTTAAAATAGGAAGAAACAAAAAATGTAACAAAAAAGCCCAAGGAGTGTGAAATGCGGGAGAAGCAATTTGCTGGAAAAACAGTGCTCGTAGGATGCACGAGTGCGATAGCAAAAGCACTCCTGCGATTAACCATTTTCTTCACATTTTGCTTTCTTAACTCATGATCTTTGATTTGCAATGCTGAGTTTGACTCGAATTCTTCGTGTTAGGATCGACTCAACAATTTTGGCATAATTAGCTTGCAAAAACTGCAAAATTTGCCACAAAATGCGATCAGTAGAATAGCAGGGCCTTTAATGTGCAAATCGGGTTAATTAGAATGATTAGTACACAAAAAGCACTCAAAACCTATAATAAATAGGGTTAATGCACTTTTTGGGCCTTAATCACACCTTACCCATAATAAGTGCCACAACACTAGCGAGTCTTAGGAAGCTGCTTCTCAAACGTCTACCCATGTAAGTATACTTGCTTTTCATGATTGCGCGAAACCCAGCGATTAGTGCGTGCCCTACTGTATTAGAATTAATATTGGCACTGGCGAAGTCTTAGGAAACGCTAATCCAGTCGTACTGTACGTAACACAAGTGCCCTAGCACTACCAAATGTGCTGAAGCATTGATCAGAACGTGATTGCCCAAGTTACAAAAGTCTCATAGCACTGAAGGGTGCGGACCAGCGATGGACATTCTGTGGTGGACGCGGCGACGCATATAAATTGTCGAAATATGGTAGAATATTATACCCGTAACATAAGTGTCATAGCACTGAAGGATTGTCGACAGCGTCGAGGCGTTCACGCTCCATATCGCTGAAGTGTGCGTGGCACTGGTAAATTGATGAATACATATCGCGTTCCTGCGTATTATGTAGCGAAGTGTCATAGCCTGTGGCGGGTGCGAAGCATTGATCGAGCGTGCTGCGAAGCGTTACGAAGTGTCGAAGCACTTGTAGGAAATTAGCCGGACTTTGATAAGAGGCGTGTGCGTACTTACGTAACAAAGTGTCATATGCTTAGAAAGTGAAACAGCGATAAGAACCCCGCCCATGCGAAGTGCTATAGCATTGGAAGGTGTGTCGAAGCGGCGATCGGGCGTGCTGCTCATGCGCGAAGTCTTAGCTAGCGAGAGTCTGGCACTTATGAGGGCGCGTGCTGCTGCGTAACAATTGTGTCGTAGCACTAGCAGGAGTGCAAAAGCATTGATTAGAGACGTGTCTGCTCACATAACAAAAGTGCCATAGCACTAGCGAGGAAATTATAGCGTGATGGTGTACTTGCGTAGCGAGTGACCTTAGCTAGTAGTAGTGCCGAACCAGCGATCGGAGCGTGCACGAACCGCATGCCAGTGCTCTAGCCGCTAGTAGATGTCTTTGAAGCAGCATTCGAGAATGTGCTTACTCAAGTTAGAAAAGTTTCGTAGCACTAGAAAAGTGCGAAGCATATGAAACGTCGCGTTGCATTAGCAAAGTGCCCGCGGTAGCGAGAAGTGCCCGAAGCAGCGTCGAGCGTGCACGCCGCGTACTTGAAGTGTCGCAAAAGAAATAAGAAAGGTACCAGCCCTTTCATGAAGCGTACCTTCCCGTAGAAGTGTCATGCCATTGGTAGAAGTGTCGAAGCACTAATCGGAGGCGATGCACGCCTCACGTATGAAGTGCTTCAACGCGTAGAGTGGCCGATAGCGATCGAGGCGTGCACGCCCACTTAATAGATGTGCCGTAGCGATGAAGAAACTGTCGGAGATGTGTCCAGCCCATGTATTAGAAGTGTAGCACTGGTAAGTGTCGACGCATTGATCGAGAGGTGTACTTTGCCGCGTAAAGAAGTGACGCTAACAATGAAGAGTCTTGAAGCATTGACGGAACATTCATGCCCTGCGACGAAGTGTCGTATGGTAACAGAGTGTAGAAGCACTAATACGACGTGTCTGTAACAGATCCATAGCACTAAGCCTTGAGGAGTGCGAAGCAACGTCCCGAGCGTGCACGCCGCGTAGCAGTGACATAGCATAGCGAGTGCCGTGGCAATAAGACGTGCACGCCCGCCTAACATAAGTGTCGTAGCAATGGAAGGACCTGCAACCGTGGAGATGTGCTGTGACCGTGACAAATGTCTTGTAGTGCTTGAAGAATTGTGAAGCCGATCGGATCCTTTCTGTCGGCGTAGCAAAGTGCCATAGAACTAGCGGGGGTTCGACGGTGTCGAACGTGTCTGCCCGCATGTGAGAAGTGCCATAGCACTTCTGATTGGGAGGTAAAAAAATGCTTTATAAATCTATATTTTCAAAGCACTTTACAAAATTGTAATTTAAACACTTCGTTTTAGAAAATGATTTTGGTACTCACATTTTCTCGACTAATTTCTTTCAAATCTTGTCAAGCACTCTAAATTCGTCGGATATAAATCGCCTACACAATTCATACAATTACGAAATGCCCTACATGGTTTAACCATAAAACATACGAGCTTTCAAAGCGACTATATCGAAACGAACGATTCTAACAAAACTTTACATGCTAGTCCATTCGATAAGGACATGTCGATAATATGATGTGAAATTGACCAAAATGTCCTACATTAAATGCCCCATAAAAACTATACATTTTAGTCAACTTTTTGACACGGAGACTTTATAGAAATTAAAAATACCGAAGCATTTAGAAAATTATGTCCAGACTGTCAGGCTACAATCTGAAATTTCAATCAAGCTGTCAAAGAAGAACGGTCTGAAATTCAGCCACGATTGTCCGAGGAACAGGTCCACGAAGAATTCTAAAAATTCTGAAACTCGGTCTAAAAAATTTTAGGTTAAGTTTAAAGCCTTTCACGGCCTCTAAGAAAATTTCAAGCCATTACCTAACCTTTAGGCTTGAAATAACACCAAATAGACAAATTTTCTACCTTTTTAAAGTTTGACAAAAAGGCTAAGATATTGGTACCTATCGTAGCTCATAGCGCGTAGTCGACTTTTCCATCTGCTCAGGTAAGCACAGATCTAATTTCCGTAAATCTGATAAAGAATCAAAGAGAGAAAATAAAAAACAAAAATCGTCTCTCTTCTGGACGTTCTCACTTATTCCGTTCGTCCCACGCCCTTTTTTATTTTTTATCCATTTTTTAAATTATTATTCTTTTCTTTGTGAAATTATTATTATTTAGACCAATAATTTCTATTACCCCATTAGAGTCTATTTCTATCGAAAAATTTAATTTATCATAATTGAATATTCTTTAAATATTTGTCATTTTTTAGATTTTTAAAATCCGTTTTAGTTTCACTATACACTCGATTTACTGAAATTCGTAAAATATTCAGCTCATAGGGTCGCGAAACTTTTACCAGTCACTGATTTCACGAGACAATTTTCTCGGTGTAGTCCGTTTCGTCATCGAGAGATCTAGAGAAATTTTCTGAACTACTGAACCATTTTGGTAATTTATTATTATTATTATCCTTTACTAAATTCCCATAATTAAATTTCCTCCACTTTCATAATTGCAAAAATACAATTCTTTTGAAAACTTTACAATTTTCGCTAATAACATTAAAAAATTCTATTATGGCACTAAAATAATTAAAAGCTGAATTTGCCTGGTTTTATACCATACACCCTCTCGAGACAGGCGTTACAAGTAGTGCCCAAAGTGCTATTTTGAACCTATTTATTATAGGTTTTGAGTGTTTTGTGTACTAATCATTCTAATTAACTTAATTTGCACATGGTCCCTGTTATTCTATTGATGCTTGTTTTGCTGTAAATTTGCAATTTGCAATCTATCTATGCACCCGAGAAATTCTTTGCAGTCGATCCAAGTCTACGAAGAGATTCGAGGTCAAACTACGACATTGTAGATCAAGACGGAAGGAAAGAAGAGCAAAAGTGATGAAAAATGAAACCTTCCGGGAATGCTTTCTTTACTAAGGCACTAATTACCATCCTGCCAACGCCTTGCTGTTATTCGAGGCCTCCCACGCCACGCCCCTCTTGCCGTTTGCTTTTGTTTCTTTTTATTTTTTTCCCATTTGTCCCTTCTGTTAAACCTACGATTTTGGTTAATTTTGTAACTGCTTGAATTGGGCGATGCTCTCGCCGCCCCACTTTATCCAATCAAAAGGACTTTTTTGCTCATTAATAAAACGGCGGAAAGTTTTGACCAGTTTTTCTCTTATCTCCACTTTCTCCCTTCTTTCATTTTCTTTTCATTTCCGGTTTGCAACACCCTCAAGGATAAGCCAACTTGGAGGTGAAGCGGCTAAAACCACTATACGCCTTGAAGGAAAATTTCTTTGGAGTCAGGATGCAGACTCTTGAGTCTCTGTTCTTAGCGCAGTACTCAGCACTGCGATCTGTGTTCTCCCTTTAACGTGGGTTTAGATCCCTTGGATTTATATTGAGATGTTGAGTATGACCAATCTTTTAGTGTCATTTGATGCTTATTACTAGATCTAGTGATGTTCGTTAGTTATCATTTATTACCAGTAAGGTGGATCAAGGCGACTCGTTTTAGTAGAACATAAATGGCTGTGAATATGTTTCGGAAAAGGAAAATTTTAAGGTTGGTTTTATAGCTAAACGAAAGGTCAGGATTCGAAATGACTATATGTCGATGTGACTTAAAAGTCATCTCTTTTAGTCCATTTTACATTTTGTTTTTAGTTAAAATTGAATAATTAACATATACGAAATTATGAAGAAACTCACCAATTTGTCATTAGCGGGAAGGAAAGCGAAAGAAAAAAGCGTAGAAAACAGCAGTAAGTGGATAAAAAATGCGGTCGAATAGCGAAGCGAAATGAAAACAATGTTTGGTCATTTGATGCGGTTGTGGAATTTGCCTGATCCAGGTTCTAAAGTCGCGACATCGGGAAGATTGAAGAATTTGATCTGAGTCGTGACGAGAACATGAGTACAAGCGTGAAAGAGGCGTAAGTTAAAGAGTGATGTCGCTGACGAAGCTGTGCGTCGCGACATCAAAAACAACCGGTCACCAGTCGACATTAAGTGATGTCAGCGACAAGAAGGCGATGTCGCGACCCACCAAGAACAACTGGTTGTTACGAAATTAATGTTGGAAGTCGTGACATCAAGAGGAGATCAAGTGAAGGTTTGAAACTATAGGTTGATATCCGGTATCGAGGACACGGATTGAGAAGCGGTACCATTAAGTGATGGCGATAGAAAAGCGAGGTGCGACATCATGACAGCTTCGATGGAAGGTCTGCGGGGGCGCTGAGGCCCATGTGTGACAGCATCCTAATGTCGCGACCTCGGGAACGCTGTTTCATTGAAGACTACAAAGGGACTAGAATGGATGTCGACATTGATAATCGCGACATCCTGGCGATCAAGCGAAACCTGCAAAGGCATAAGACCGGTGTAAATGACAAGCGAGCGACCGATTCATAAGAAGCGAGGAGCACTCTAAGAGTCGATGTTGCGACAAGAAAGCGAGGTCTGGCCCGGAGTAACTTGGGCTGGCTATACGAAATCCACGACGGAGTTATATTATTGGGATTAGGGCTGGAAAACCACTATCACGTAGCTACCAGTAAAGCAAGGCGGTGCATCGGAAGAGAGATCACGGGTAGCCACAGGCTTCCGCACTGCTACTTTTCTTTTCTTTTCTTTTCTTTTCTTTATTTTAGAAGCGAATGTTTGTCTTATATTTCTTTCAGTTTATTTTGATCCCCGAATGTTATCATTTCTTGAAGTGAATAAATTAATTCTTTTCAAAATTACTACGGAATGAATCGAAGTTCATACAAATTTTGGGATCGATTCTTTGATTTTGGTGCGAGTTATTCTTTTTGATCGAGAAGGATGCTGCCTCGTCATTATTCGGTAATTGAGACCCAGCTTCCATTGAGAAGGCGTTGTATTCGAATTGATCTTTCACAGTAGTATTGATGCTGACATCTTGTTCATTTAGTTTGTTGCCCTGATTATGAGTTTATTGAATTTGGATGCGAATATCGGTTTACTATACCACGTTAAAGTGCGTCGTTACTCACGATTTCAAGGAGGTCTCCGAGTGACACAGGAAGACAATCCTGAGTAATGTACATTTCTTTGAAAGATTTTCTGCTTTCTTATTAGGGATCCTTTATTGCTGTAAGTTCCTTAGATAAATCCTCTTCTCACTTGGTAAGAGCAGGTTGAGCGACTTATCTATTTAAACAAGCGGTACCTCAATTCGGATAGTGAGGCCAATCCAGTGTTAGTTGAGATCTAATCTATGAAGGCGATCTATTTTAATTTCGAGAAATATTAATTTGGAAGTTGTATATCCTTGCAATGGAGTAACCAGGAGCTAAGATTATGCAGTCCATAAAATGGGTATGAAGTATTGCAAAGAAAAATACCGGCTTAAGAGTTTTGTTAAAAGTAGTTTTCGTTCCTGTGGTCGAGAGAATCGGGAATAAGAGGAATAACGAAATGTGTCGGGCGTGGAGATCAATTTGCACTACAAATCTGGGCGTTTTGAAACTTTGAGATAATCAAGAAATCCATTGATGTATGAACTACGAATTGATCGTTCACTACTTAATTTGTTTCTCTTGATGTATCTTCCTATGATGTAAACGATTACCGGTATTCATTTCTTTGTAGGAATTTATTCTCCTTCATTTTTATTTAAATTATATTTGAATGTTCAAATTTTTTGAATTAGTTGATTTCCTGACTTCATCTTTGACAAATAATCAATTTATGGTCCAAATAGTATTAATTTGAGGTAGTCGGGTAGTTGATGAAAAATTCTTGCTTGAGATCTACATTGGGATCGATATGCGGACAAGTCATTTTATTACTTGTCGACTGTGCACTTGGAAATTTGACGAACCAATAAATTAAATTGTTCTACTCTAAGAGAGATTTTTGGTTATGATAATTATGATGTCAACAAGTTGATGACATAGATTGCGGGGATTAAACAATAGTCCTTTGATAGTGTCATAAATTTGTGTATGTATTTTGGTCACATCAAGTTTATAGTGCAGATTCTTCCAGGGTTAAACAATAGTCCTTTGGTGACAATGTTATAAAATTTTGTGTATATGTTTGGTCGAGTCATCAATGTCTGTATCTCTGACGAGGAAAAATACCCGAGGGACATGTTAGTCGCCTTAAAACCCTAAACCGGTGGCGGAAACTTCCAAGGAGTTCTATTTTACATTTTATTTTATTTTCTTTTTTTACCCCAGTTTGCAAGCCACTGACCCACTGACAAAAAACCTTAAAATCAATTTAATTCACCATTTTACTTATCAAATCATTTTGTACGAAGAAAACCATCCCAGTATTTGAGCCTAGATTTTTATCTTTGTAGTAGCTTGACTACGGCGGTAGAAGGAACAGGATAAATTTTGTTGATTCGGATCACCACTACTATGTACAGATCTGAAATCCTCCCTCCTTTAGAACATTTCATCCTCGAAATAGACAAAATAACATAAAGAGATGCAGCAATCTGAAAACAACTGAGGATATTGACTACGCATCTGAGCCTCTGACTCTCACGTAGCCTCCTTAATCCCATGATTCCCCCATAAAACTTTATTCTTGGAATGACCTTGACTACGCCAAATCTGCTCTGCGATCTACTATCTTGCATTGTTGCTCATATAGGTCAAATTATCCTTTAGTTCTCTTTGGCTGATCTTTGAGTACATAGGGGGATCACGGAATGTACTTGCGGAGCATGGATACATGAAACGTATAGACATTAGACAACTCTGGAGGAAGGTCTGAAAATCTATATGCCTACGGGTCCGCTCGGGCAATAATCTCGCATGACCCTATGTATATACGGGCCTTAGCTTTCGCGTCTTCCAAATCGAGGACACCTTTCCAAGGGAAACTTTAGGAAGACCTTATCACCACTTCATTGGAGATCCCTACGACGTTTGTCCATAACTTTTAAATGCGTCACGGCTATCTTGAGTGCGTCTCTGACTGATCTGGATCTTATCTAAGGTATTATGTACTAACTCACGGGCTGTCGGTCTCCTCTCTCCTATTTATTGATCGACCTTAATAGATGCGACACTTCGGCCGTACAATGCTCCAAATAGAGCCATGCCTATCTTTGGATTGATAAGCGTTGTGAGCAAACTCCCGCCCGAGCTACTGGCTATTAATTCTTCGGTTAAGGCGCTCTTTCCAGCCATCTATTCTCTTGTTTAAGGAGATTTCTACATTTTCAATTTTTTCAACTGACGTGATGCCTTTTGCTCCTCCACAAGAATTTCCCACCACCTTGCTTTCGGATTCACAATGGCACTCAACGAGGAGAGGAGGTGGGTGCTTGTTGAAGCTGTGAAGTGTTGGTAGAATCTTCTTCTTTGTGCTCCCAAAGTACATTACAGGAGGTTGAGGTTTCAGGGAAAGGTTAGGTGACCCCTCAATTAGGGTTGTAAAGTATTGCCATATGGAGCATTTGTTTGTGGCTTGTTTTGGCCCACCACATTTGCATCCTCAAAATGGGGGTTTGGACATAGTTCTCCTGGGTGGTCGATGAATTTGGCGGTTGAAACAATTTTGACTGTGCATGGATTTGATCCTTGCACACACCTCATGGACTCTTTTTCTTTCTAATTCCTCCCAATCTTCTAGCCAAAGGTAGATACCTTAGCTTCGACTCCATATCTTCGGGAGGGGCATACATGCCTCCTCTTTGGTTCAATTGGCTTGAATACATGCCTTCTCTTGGGTTTGGGTCATCCCGATACCTTGGAAGGTCTCGGCCACATAATTGAGAAGTCATAGTTTCGATAATTGTTTCATGGGAGGGGACATTCCATCGCAAATGGTTCACCAACATCCATGTATCAAACCCATGGTGTGGGCATGCCGCTGATAGTCTCCATCAATCTCTCCCGACCTTTGGTAGATCCTCTCACCATCATGAAATTTGTAAATGCATGTAAATTTGCCTCTTCAAGTTGTTTGTCTTGTAGGCAGAAGAATTTTTAGAAATTCTGCTGCGGCTCTCCCGATTCATATGGTTCTTAGCCTTAATGCATTTAATGGAAATTTTGCCTTGTCCTTTAGGGTAAGTGGAAAGGCTTTCAACTTGAGGAGCTCCATGTCCACTGCACCTTCTTTGAAGGTGGTGCATACTTCCTCAAACTCCCTTATGTGATTGTAAGGGTTTTCATTCTCCATGCCATGGAATGTGGGAAGTAAGGGGCACAAATAGGGTCTCCTTTGCCACCTCCTCGGGAGTATGCATGAAAATTACTCACCTGGGTGGAGTGTATGTGATCCCTCATGGATCGATATGCATTAGGCTCCCTAAACTTTGTTTATTTCATGTTTGCCTCTATGGAGGATCCATTTAAATATGTGGAATCATTGAGGCCAACATTAAAATGATTGCTTTTAAGTACTGCTGCGGGTTTATGGTTTTTGATTTACTGCACCTTCACAATCATGAAAAACAGCAAACAAAACTAACAAAGGGTTAGGTTAGCTAAATTAGAAGCGAAAGAAAAAGCCCAGATATCTTTGGAAAATTTAAAATCCTTCTTGATGGTACAGAGTGGAAAAAAATGATAAAATCAAAGGAATGAGATTTTACCAAAACTTGTGATGAATCTAAGTTCAACAACACTTTACTCTCACTAGGGCACCGTCAGAAGCCAGTATGTTGATTTGTGCCAGTGGGGCTATGGAATCAACAAAATTTATATCACAAGGTGTCTGTCTGAAGTAGCGAATCTTGTAGTATAGTGCTCTAAATTCGAAAGCAGGGGATGGGTTTTCTTCGTGAAATGAGAAGTGCAGTTGAGTTTAAAATGGTATTTCTCTTTGGATTTTAAGGTTTTGTTCAAAAACAGTGATTTGGCACCGGATTGATTTTAAAATGGTTTAAAATGGTTTTCTTCGGGGATGGATTTTAAGGATTTTAAGGAAAATTTAGAAAAGACTCATGAAGTCTTGGAGTCATAGGATTGGATTTTAAGGTGTATTCATGCCCTCGGGTTTGTTTCCTCGCGTTGGAGATAATGACCTATAGCCTTTTCCCAGACCGGACCTTGATTTGGCACTAAACCTAAACCTATGAGTACTCCTCATGAGTACTGGCATTCATTGAGCATTCAAGTCCCTTACAGTGTGCATATGGCGCAAAAGAGGCAGCCTCACGACAGCTAATGAAGACAACTAAGTGATTGGCGGTGGATCTGATTGAAAGCATCCCCTTTGCAGCCTGAAAGCTTGCGAATACATTGGCGGGCTGGATCTAGGAGGTTTCAGCCTAGGGGTGAAGTCTGAGGAGCTTAAATGCTCATAAATGCGGTGTGATAAATGAGGCATGAAAGCTTACGCCAAACCTCCACCGGTGACCCTCCTTTTAGGAATGTGGAAGCCTTGGCATCCCTTGATTTGTCATCCTCGAGGGTGTGTTTGGCAGTTGAGAAAATGAGAGAAAGAGGAGAGAGAAGAGCCAAGCGCAACCTAAAACAAAGGCTGTGGCTTATTTAAAATGAAGTTAGGGTTACAAAGTTATAGGTGGCTTATATAGCCAACCCAAATGTGTGAAATACTAAAAATGCAAAATATTGAAAAACACATAAAGGCGAAATGGTAATACATAAAGCAGGTCGTTAGGATCAAGAATACCAAAATCCGCAGGCGAAGCCAATTTCACTATGCGGGAGGAATTTTTGCTAGGAAGCGAAATTTCGTTAGCCTAAGCGAGTTCGCTAATAGCTAAATTCTACAGGAGATAGCGAAATTGAAGTTGGCTATCAACGATAATTTCGCTGGCTAGCGAATTGCATGCTTCGCAATTAACTAGCCTAGCGAAATTTGTGTGAGATAAGCGAGGTGGGAATTTCGCTAGGCACGATAGATTTCGTAATGACGAAAATTCTCGAACCGCTAGGATTGCGAAATTTTCCACTATGTTCTGAAATTTGCAAATCCTAATGAAATTTACGCAATCATAGCTAAAATTCACCTTTTGCATCCGGCTTTTCTCATCCCCACTACATCCTCGCCTTCAAAATCCACTTCATATATTCCTTCATTTTTATGGTTGAAAACATTGTAAATCCTCCGCGTCGGCACACAGCGTGTCATGAGCTTGAACATAATGGTGAAGTACGCAAGACCTGCGAAATCACCAAAACAAACTCGGAATGGCATCGATTGGAACTAAGTGGACTGAACACATCAATTGAAGCAATTGATATAGACCAAAATGCATAAAAGCACTCAAAACCTATCTTGAATAGGACTCAGAAATAGCACTTTTTGTGCACTAATCAGCAACTCGAACTTTAGATCGTGATGACTCACCCAGGGCACGATGTCAGAAGCAGCGGGGCCTATGTGGTCTGGATGCCACATGAGGAGAAGGGACTGAATCCCACCGGGTCCCGATATTGCCTAGATGGGCTCGAAGCTTTGAGAAATAGAAATAGGGGCTAATGTAGGGCGTTGCCTGCCGTAACTGGTCGGAGAGTGAGAGCGGCTGCGACTACTGGATGTGCTGCACCGTCTCTCTGAGTCTTGAGTGGACCACCAGGCTCCGGTGCAGACCGGGAGGCTCGGGCGTGGCGGGGGGGCAACAAGGGAGCGTACGCGGGGCATGGCTTTGTGGTGCTGGCGGCTTGTGAAGACTCCGGTGCTGGGGCGTGACGAGACAGCAGTGTTTGGGAGTGGGAGCGTGCGGCTGAGGCAGTGTGCAGAATGGTAGCTCGGGTCTGTTTGGGGCTCGGCTAGGCGGAAGGCAGGGTGAGGCAGGGAGGCAGAGGCAGGCGGAATGGGTGTGACAGGATGCCAAATGAGAGGGAGTGCAAGGTGTTCGAGTGGGAAGAGTGATTGGAAATGGAGGGGTGGTTGCTTTTCTCTGTGTTTTTGGGCAAGCCTTAAGGTCCTTGGTAGCCCCGAAGAGCACAGAATAAATTTCTTTTCAGCTACAATGCAGAAATTTATGCCACACCAACTTCCATCTGTAAAATAACAACAAAATTTAATTTAGATAAAATAAAATAAAATAAAATAAAATAAAATTTTAAGCCGAACATAAGATTTTTAATTAAACTAAAATAGAAAATTACTAAAAATAAAATAAAGCTGAAAATGGACCAAATTAAACTAAAATCAAAATTTTTGAACTCACGATTTGGTCTCGGTAGAACCAAACCAGCTCATCACGCTCGGTTTTCATTCATGGAGGATCAGGAGGAGGAGATCACGCGCTACGCTGTGGCTGTGTCTTCATGGTTGCCTTCATCTCCAACTCCTTTGTGTTGAGCTTCTGGTGATGGGAATCGGCTCTGAGGTGACGATACGATCGATTCTCCATCAAGCTTCTTCCACTTTATTCACCAATTCTGTGGATTCATAGACCTTGGTTTCCACACTTTTTGAACCAATCAAGCTAGCTTCATCAATTCTTGACATGACCTCGGGTAAACGCTATGCTTGTTGCTCGGATGAAAAATGTGAGCTCCAATGTCATGTTGCAATGTGGTTACATGGCTCAGTCGGACAATTGAATTTATCGCATTGATGGCGAAATAGCGCTCCCGGAAGGATGATTGGCACATGATTAGGCTATTGCGATGGGATTACGATGTCGAGCACTACAAAATCCCTTTGGATGTGGGGTATACCGCAAAACATCCTCAACCTATTCCCTTAGGAATTTTTCTTGTCGGTCAGTGGATAGAGTGATGTTGAAGCCAGCTCCCTAAACCCATTTGCTTATATCTTTGGAGTATGGCGATGGGGTTTACCATAGCCACTAAGTCCAACGAGTGATTTATCATGCAAGTCCTCAATGTTGGTGATATTGGGGATCTGGATCACTTGTATTTCACGAGGTCTTGCTGCGAATATCTGTGGCACTGACCTGTGCATTAGGAAGGCTTTCTTTTCAATGCCCGACCTGCTTTTGTGGTACATAGGTCCTTGAAAAATTTTGCATATGTTGGGACACAGCAATCATGTCAGCGGTGGGATATTCACCTTCACGCCTTAGCACCTCCCAAATTGCGGTTTGGTTTGTGGTCTTGCCTCTCAATGCTTAAGAAATGGAGGGGGCATGTTTTTTCTTCATTGAATCTTCTCTGGTGAGCCTATTCTCTCAGGCTCGACTTCCTTTTCCTTTTTTGTTTCTTGACAATCTTGAGCCTTTGGTTGCTGTTCTTTTCCTCTCAAAAGTGATGATAGCGTGCCCTTGTTCTCAGTGTTTTTGCAGTTCTTTGGAGAGCTATTCATGGACCCCCTTTAGATTGGCGGAGTGTCTAGGAGGGAATCTTCCTTTCTCTTTTACCTCCAGCAAATTAGTAATCTGGTGATAGAATGCAGATTCTCGATTTGATTAAAGTACTGTGGCCATCTATTCTCTTGTTGAGATTGCTTTCCACGG
The DNA here is from genome assembly GCA_016808115.1 of Tetrastigma voinierianum. NCBI lineage: Eukaryota > Viridiplantae > Streptophyta > Magnoliopsida > Vitales > Vitaceae > Tetrastigma > Tetrastigma voinierianum. The sequence continues at coordinate 324,156 of JAEQBH010001089.1, read as the reverse complement.
TATCAATTCTTTGAGCCAATTGTACATTGATTCCTTTTCTCTTCCACAAAATCACACCACGCCGCTCAAATTTGATAACTTGTTCAACAAGGGATGAGGATGGTGATGGCTATGGTTGAGATGAAACCATTTGTTGTTTGGCACCGGAAACCTGTAAGCGGGGATTAGGCTTCTAGAGATTGGGGTGAATCTTTGAGTGGGATTATGTATTACCATATGGGGCATTGGGTTGTGGCTTGTATTGGCTAACGACATTGGCATGCTCTGTCATCAAATCTCTCACTAAGGAGCAATTGGACAGTGTTCTTCTGGGTGACCAGTGGATTATTGAAGCATGGTTTGGCGTGTGCAGGGATTTCAGTCACTGCCTGTACCTCATGTAGCCTTTTTCCTTCCAGCTCTTCCACCTTCCTAGCTAAGGTTGATATCTTTGCTTTCATCTCCATATCCTCAGAAAGTGCAAAAATGCCTCCCCTTTGGTGGGTTAAGGCCTCATTTCTCATCTCTCCCTTGGGTTTTGGCTCATCCCATCCCTTAGGAAGTTTCCAGCCACATAATTCAAAAACTCCATGGCCCATTTAGGTGCTTGCTCGAAGAAAGTCCCCTCCACACATTGTTTCCGATGGTTGCTTCATGGCTGGAGACCTTCCACCATAAGTGATTCACAAGCATCCTAGTGTCGGAAGCCATGATGTGGACATGTGCACTTATGAATCTCCATGAACCTCTCATTGCTTAGTGAACCTTTCATTGTCATGGGTGCAAGCGTGTGATGCCTGTTGAATTATTGGTCTTGTGAGCGAAGAATTTTTAAAAACTCACGCCTCTCTGACTCACCCCTTGACTTCTAATGGTTCTTGGTCTCAGTGAATTAAGCCATATTTTGGCTTTGTCTTTGAGGGTTAATGGGAATGCCTTCAACTTCATCAAATCCATATCGGTTACACCCTCCTTAAAAGTTATGCGAAATTCCTCAAAATCCCTGATGTGTGTGTATGGATTTTCATTTTCCATACACTATGAAAAGTTTAGAATAGGGGCACCCCGAGATAAGGCCTCACCCAAACTACATCCTCAAGGTGACTGATCTACGGGAAGGTGCACTCACCCTAGGAGGGTGTATGTGATCCCTCATTGACCTATATGTTGTAGGATTCATAGGAGCTGCTTGTTGACTTTGTTGTTCCTCAGGTAGAGGATCCATTTGCTCACTGTGCACACTGACTTCACAACCTTGTTCAGTTGGTGTACGAACTCTTTGCAATCTACCTGATATATCTCTATCCCAATGATGCATAAACACCTGTGACATAAAAAGAGACAAAGCAAAGAATAACAAAAAGGCTTGCCAAAAGGATGTTAGCGAATAATAAAATATTTGTAATGATAAAAAGCATTGTGATGGCTTCTTTGGTAAAAAAAACGATATTCTAAAGAATGAAATTCAAAAGGTTTAAAGTCACCAATACTTGTAATGAAGATTACAAGTACATATCACTTATCATCTATAGTTTGCTTTCATCCACAGAAACATGGCGCAATTTGGTCGATGCGGAAGTAGGGTGATAAATCAACAATATTTGTATCCTAAAATTTCCTTCCTCTTGTCGTGATGGAAACTCTTGCGATATGGCAGTTCTAGGGTCGAACCACGGGGATAGGTTTTGATCACCACAAATGACTTGTATCATGATTCAAATGGTGAGGCTTTCGATTTTGGATGCCAAATTTGCATTAAAAAGTGTGTTTGGTATTGTCACTAAGCTAACTGAAAGCAGTTTAAAAAAAGATGTAAAAGAAGACCTCGAAGTTTTGGGTCACTAGTTTGATATGTTGGGGTTATAGAGGTGTCTTCGGGTTATTTCCTCGCATTAGGGAAAATGACATATAGTCATGTCCAAAACCGGATCTTTGTTTAACTTTAAAAACTAACCCTTAGTAACATTCCTATTTGAACCATAGCATTTACTGAGCATTTAATGTTCACAGGTTGAAAATAAAGCATTTAACCTACTTTCGTGTACGTAAATGACATCCCAATGGATGTTAGTGTATTTACCATTTAGAATACACTGAACCTAAAGCATCTTTGAAGTATTGACCAAGAAAATACATTAAATAGCATTTAAACCTAGTTTGGAAGGAAGTTTGAAACACAAATGCGCGTGCACCTTCATGAAATGGGAACACCACTATGAGCCCACATCATTGACCTAGCAACCCTCCTCTTCAAGGTTTTGGGGCTTAGCCAAACATCCTTTGAGTTGTCATCCTCAAAGGGGTGTGTTTTGCAAACTAGAAAATGAGAAGAAGGTGAGAAGAGAGAAAATGGGAACCAAAAGCGGGACGTATGCAAGGCTGCGTGAAATGAATAGTTCGGATTCTGAAATAATCCGCTAACATGTGGCTTATATAGCCTCTGAACATGTGAAAATACCCAAAGCTAGCCTAAATAATGCAGAAGTTGAGGGCAAGGAGATTAAACAAAGCAGAGTCGTTTGGATCACAAAAGTAGGAAGCAGAATTTTCGCTATGCACAATGATTTTCGCTATGATAGTTTTCGCTATAGCTGAATTTTCGCTATGATGGCTGAAAATTATGTATGATGGCAAATTTACGCTATCATAGCCCGAGGCAACCTGCGAAATTTGCATATATTTATGAAAATTTTAGCTATCATTGCGAAATTTTCGCTGCCCGATCTATCGCCTCCTGCATCCTCCCGGCTGCATTTCTTATCTTCCGGCTTGCTATTTCTTAAGTCGGGCTTGATAAAATCATTGAGAATTCATGTCTGAGCTCGGCATAAGTGCTACAATTTCGGTGATGCCAGAAAGCGATGCATGATGGCGGAAGTTTAAGAAACATGCAAAACTCCCGAAAACAACCTTATCGAAACAAATCGGTAGTACTATTCGGACTGCACATGTCAATCGGCAGGTAATGGCAGTTGAATGTAGCGCTCAAAACCTATCTTAAATAGGACTCGAAATAGCACTTTTGGTACTAATCAAATGTTCTTTCAGTTCACGGTAATCGAGCCTATATTACGGTTTCTATGCATGTAAGATTTTCCAGAAATATAAACACACTAAGATGGAATGAAATATGTGGAAAACAACTATATCAATTTAAGCTCATAAAAGAGTTTTAGTAGCTTTTTCAGCTATTACAATTAAAACTATTTTTGTAATTTTACCGAAATTTTGATAAAAAGTGAGAAAAATGTCAAAGGTGTGATTCTCTCTTTGGTTGGAATATTGATATTTAAACTCTCATTTCTATCCCCGACAACAGTGCCAAAAACTTGGCAATTTTTTAACATGGCCCCAAACTAAGCTAATTGTTTAGAACTCAATTGACGAGAAAATTAACAACAACACTTTCTAAGACTATTCGATTGACCTTCACCAAAACAATTCCCGATCAAAATTGATCAACCAAATCTTCAACACGGCTACCAAAGGCTATACAATCCCCAACAACAGAGCCAAAAACTTGTTGACTTGAAGATAATAAAATATGTTTTTTTTTTATTAGTAAAAATCAAGTATTATCAAAAGGAAAATTCCTAGGAGTACACAGGACGTGGACAACCAGAAAAAGCCAAAACAAGGCAAACAAAAACCTACCTACACTGACCATGAGGAAATCTAGATGAGTTTGTATTAGCATTTCTATATACGAGGTTAGCCAAGCCATAAATTAGATAAAGTTAATTTTAATGCGTGCGAGGTTGTGGTAGCCTCGTTTTCAACGCCGGACTGTTTATCACACAGAGAGCCGAACGGAACCACGAGGAGTTCTTTGTCCATGTTTTTTCCACTTCTTTCCTGCGCGACCTTGCCAAGGGTGTGAAAGACTGAATGTCGGGACGCGAGCTAATCCCCACCATTGGCGAAACAAGTCCATGACATTTTTGCACTTTTTGCGATATGGATCTGATAAATTGGTCTAGGGTCTCATAGATCCTCCTCCACACATAAACATCATTTGCAAAAGCCATTCCTCGACTTTTGAGATTATCCAAAGTGAGTATTTTGCCATCATATTCCCCGAGAAAAGATTCCCATTTTTGGAGGCGAGATTGAATTCCCGATCAAACGATGGGGAAAATCACATGCGAGGGATAAATCATAACCTTTATACATGACCTTAACCGAGAAACTCTTTCCCTTAACTTCCTTCAGTAAAAGCATATCTTCGCCCGTTGGTCGAAAAATTTGATCATGAAGAGTTTGTAGAAATCTTGCCCATCTCTTGATCTCCCAATCGTGAGGCTCTTATGAAGGTTGGTGACCGACATCCGACCCTCCCATTTATCACATGTCCGCCACCTTGGCCTCCTTATTCAGGGCTAAATTAAAAAGTACAGGATACCTAACACACAACACCTCCTCTCCACACTAGACATCCTTCTAGAAGTTGATTCTTCTTCCATCCCCAAGGGCAAAAGACAGTTATCTGGAAAAAATAAAGATATTCTTTCACGATGTCTTCATAAACTAGACCTGCTTGCCTCGATATCATGGCCTTGAATGCTTGCAAGGTCTTCGCCAAATTCTTCATGAAATAACCTTCCTCCATGAGTTCACTCATTGGCAAACCGCCAACTCCACTTGCTAGCCAACACCTTATTCTACTCTTAAAAGCTTTTAATCCAGATGCCACCTTTTCTCTTATCCATACTGCTGTGTATCTCACCAAGATATTTTCCTATCTGATTATCACCCCGGAGAAACTACCTTTGGATCTTTCCCAGTATCATACAGTTTCTGCAGTTTGAAGAGTGTGGAAGACTAGACAGAATCTCTTTGGGAGTGGCGTGGCCCGCCCACCCATAGATATCTTTGAATCTTCAGCTAGCACTCTTTGAAACTCTCTCTTGTCCAGGTCAGCCTCCCTCTGACCTTATGTTTGTCACCTAGGGGAAGGCCGAGGTAGGAAGTAGGGAAAGCTCCAGTTTTACACCCCAACTCGTTAGCAAACTCCTCCGCATTGTCCACTGGATCAATTGGAATGATTCGCTTTGTTTTACGGTAATTTTCAGCTTGATAGCGCTTGAACCACACATCAAAATCCAGCTTAGATACTTTAAATGATCTTTGTTAGCCTCGCAAAAAATAAGCGTGTCATCAGCATAGAGGAGGTGGGAAATAACCAGATCCCTCCCTCTCCCATCTATAATCCACGCTGCAGAGACAGAGATAATTTCCTTCAGCGCGCATGGTTTATCAAGCGAGAGCTTCCATACCAATTACCAAGAGGTGGGGAGAGGGGGTCGCAGAAAGAAGCATTTGGGGATCACATTGATGAGGACCGAAAGAGGCGTGGATATCACCATTTATCATTTAACCATCTTTGCGAAACCCATCCTTCCCATGACCTGGTTTAGGAACTCCTAATAGATACTATTGTAAGCTTTTTCAATATCTAGCTTGCAGACCATCCCTTGTTTCTTCATTCTCAAGGTTAGATCACCATTCATTGCAATCAACCTTTATTATCCAAAATATATCTGTCTTTCGAAGCTTTTGAGACTTAGAAATCACCTTGTCAAGAACCCTCTTAATTTTGTTAGCTAAAACTTTGGCTGATCTTTGTATAAACCACCCCTGAGAGCTTATTGGCCTTAAATCTTAAATCCTCTAGAGTTTGTTTCACCGTAGCAATGAGTCACTTCACATTTTGACAAATCTGCTCTATTCATGAACTCCTTGAAAAAACCTAGGACTTCATTCTTTAGAAATCATTAAAAAATCGAGCTATTGGGAAACCCTCGAATGGGGCCTTATCACTATTAAGACCCGAAATAGCTGTCCAAATTTCTTCCTTCGAAAAACTTTCCTCCAGCTTATCAGCTTCCTCCGAACCGATCTCATTTAATGCCATATTAGGAAGGGAAGGATTCCATCCACCAGGAGCCAAAAACATATTCTGGAAGGCCGCCACTAAAACATCTTTTATCTCTACCTCATTTTCAAGCTTTCTTCCATTGATGGTAATACTATTAACAAAATTTCTTCTCCTGTGAGCATTCACACTCCTATGAAAGAACCCCGTGTTCCTGTCCCCTTCCTTAAGCCAAGTCTCTCTAGATTTTTATCCCCATGAGATCTTCTCTGCGAAGGCCCAGCGTTTGAAGTCGGCTATCACTTTAACCCACTCCTCCACTTCCTCAAGATTAAGATCCCTTTCCTTCTCGAGATCATCCCAGAAAGTCACCCTGCGGAGGGCGTCCTTTTTGTTAGTTTCCACTTCTGGCTTCGAAAACTTCTCTATTCAAGTCTTAGAAAAATACCTTTAGAGCTTTCGACTTTGCAGAATGAAATTTGTAAGACCCATGAAGCTGAGTACACCACCATCCTTTCAGGTCTCTTTGAATCCCTTCTTTTCAACCGCATCAATTGACGAAAAGGAAGGGCCCATTCTTACTCCGTCACATTCAAGAATGGGACGGTGTCGAAGACAACTGCAGGCGGAGCGCTGTGAATCACCTTTGCTCTGATGACTCTCCCAATCGGAGGATACTACAAATCTGTCTAATCGGGACTTTAATCTACCATTGAGGCCACCACTTGAAGTAGAAAGGCCACCTTTTGTGGGAGATCTCCCAAACTCAGTCATTCGAGAGATGTCGACAAATCTTCTCATGGAGTTGGAAATCCTGCCCCCTTTAGATCTTTCATCAAGAGATAGAATCTCATTGAAATCACCTCCCATGCACCATGGTTCGTCCCACAGACCTTTTATTGATCAAAGCTCTTCTCTAAAGAGTTCTCTAAGACTCTTCTCAGCAAGACCCATACACCTGAAAAAACCCATTGGCTTGAGTCCTCTTCCGTGCAGATGCAAACACGGCCCGAAGTTACCCGCAGGAGTCCACCAAAGCGATCGTCTTTATCCCCGTCGAGAGAATGCCCCATGGACCCTTTGGCGTTCAAAGTTGTCAGTTCGAAGCATTTTAGAGGCTGCGAACCATTTCAATATTCATTTCTTGCACCTTAGTTTCTTAAAGGCAAATAATGTCCACTCTGTGAATTCTAATAAAATTCTTGACGACTTTCCTTTTTTCAGGATCGTTCACCCCTCTAACGTTCCAAGATAGAATTTTGAGCTTCATTATAACTTAATTTGTATATTCCCCTTATCCCTTCCTCCTCCTCCTCTGTTTGTCTGCTTCCCATTATAATTGATGGTGCTCTTCAAATCTATACATTCACCGATCACTTTTGACAACGACATATTTCCTTTCTCCTTACCGCTTTTTTGTTGAGCCACTAAATTCCTCGATAAATCAAGAATCCTTTTCAAACCCCTTTGTTGGAAGCCTAAAGATTCACCTAAATTTGACCGACGGCTACTTTCCTACAGCCGAAAGGCAACGACTATGAGGGTTCGTGATGTATATATTCTTCTGTAAGGCGCTTCAAATCCTCCCAAATCTGTTGTCACTCCTGCCAAATCCACCCCCTTTACCCATATTACCACCTGTCCTCACTAAATCAAATCTTCATTTCTGTAGTGCCCCCAGGCAGATAAATCCCAGGAGCGGGACAACCAAAGCAATGGAGAAATGGAAGAGGAGATATCATTGAGGTTATCGACATACCTATTCGAATAGAAGCAAACAACATCCTAGGGTAGATCCTCTCGTATAACATCTTCTTCCCGACAATGTGTATTATTCCCCTCATCTCCAAAATTGGAGTCCTTGGAGCTTACTGTTTGCGCTCGGGGAGACATAAAGGCCTTATCTGCAGGATCCTTGTTTCATGCAGTTCTCTCCCATCCTTGGCCTTGGAGCATTTAAGACTTGAAGCATTCGGCCCATCTGGAATAGGCCTGTTAGAATAGTTTGGGCTTTGGCTCGCCCGTCAGAATCAGCCCGTAGCTACTGTGGATCACGTGACTCGATACAGTCCATGTCAGTAGAACTGACCAACGGTGCCTCATAAGCTGATCAGCCCAGTTCCTTTTACTCTTGGGTCTGGACCAGGTACATCCGCACCCTGCAGACCCAGAGACCTACTCCCTCTGGACTTGCGTCATCACACCCTTGTACCTTAAGCTCCTTGCGTGCCAAATGTATTCAATGACCTCGAAGCCACTAATCTCCTTGATGTCTCCTGGAGATACTAAGGTGACAGGGCTGGTTCGCTCCTTCCACGTGGGTGTTGACCCCTCGATCATTACCTCGTCCAAACAACCATATTACATTGTCACGGTGCTCTTTTCCACCCTTGAAACATCTTACACACCATCAACACCCACAATAGCAAGAGAGGGCATCTCTCGGGCATGCCACGATATCAATTCGATCCGATATCATGATAGATCTTCTACATTTCTCTGATCGCTCCCTTTTTACTTCTTTAAAAACTCTTCCCTCCTCTGTTCCTAGCCCTTCTTGTTTTTCCTTTTACGCGACATATGGAGTTGAACATATAGCACTGCTCTATTCTTAAGCACAATGTCTTCACTTTTCTGTAGAGAGACAAGGTTGTTCTTCTCTGTGATTTTTGTTTTTTCTTCACTCAGCCTCGTACTTTTTACCCTTTGATTATCTGACCTTTTCAGCATTGAACATACAACATTTCCTTATGCCATTTGCGCTTTGGCTACACAAGATTCTTATTGAGGATTGATTTTTAGGCGATCGTACTCCCATTGCGAGGCCTAAGTAACCTATCTTGCTGACCCGCTCCCTAACTTGTGTGTCTCCCACATTTCTTTCCCTGATCCTCAGGTTGTTTTGGGATACGCAGCATTTCTTGGGCCCCACATTGGGGATTGATTCGTGCCACTGTAGGTTGAGCGGAATCAACAAAATTTATATCCTAAGTTCCTCCTACCGCCGTAGTCAAGCTACTGCAGTATAGCGATCTAGCGTCGAACACGGGGATGGGTTTTCATCCTGGGAATGATTTGCGTAAGTGTGAAAAGGTAAGGCTTTCTATTTGGATTTTGGATTTGTTTTCAAAAATGAATAATTATATAAAAATGAAAGTGATGTGTGGTAACTTTGAAGATTTAGGTCACTAACTTGATAACATAGAGACAAACAAGTGTCCTCGGGTTTTATCATAGCATTATGACAAGCAACCTATAGTCCAAGCCATAGCAGGATCTTTGTTTAACTAGCAAACCTAACCACAGAATCCTCTATTTGAGTCAAACCCACAGGTAACATGCATCCTACATCCCCTTCGATTTAAAACCTAACATTCCAACATCATTTCAATGGCTCGTAAAGACCATCTAAAAAAAAACCACAGTGCATCTAGCAATAAGTATACACTTGTATCCTAAAGCATGAAGTATTGGCCAAAATTAATGACATTAAATGATATTGACCTAGTTTGAGAAGATGGGGCATAATCTGATGCACACAGCATTCAACACATGAGGATAACACCAGCGCACAACCCAAGCTAGCCCCTTCCTCTTCAAAGAAAAGAGGCTTAGCCAAGCATCTCTTGAGTTGTCATCCTCGAGAGGTTGTTTGTGACTAAATGAGAGAAAGAGGAGAGAGAGAAGAGAAAAGCCAAACCCTAATTGAAAGGCTGCGAAGATATTTACATAAAGTGAAAATTTATTGCCAAGATTGTCTCCCAAGTTAGCTTCTTTGGTTACAAAAACTAGGGGTTTTATATAGGCCACCCATTATGTGAAACTACAATAAAGCTAGCATTTTGGCTAAAATAAGGGACAGGAAGTAATACACCCAGTGAAGTGGTTGCATTACAAAGGATGACAAAGCGAGACAATTTAAGGGCCAGACCAATTGGCTAGGCAACGAAAATTTCGCTAGCTAGAAAATTTAAATGAGTAGCGAAATTGCCGCAGAATAATGAAATCGGAAGAATTTCGCTAGGCCTTCTAACAATTTTCTTATGTAATTTAATAACAGCGGCTCGCTAGGAGCAGTGGTTAGCGAGTACAGGTCTAATAAATTTCACAATTTAGCTAGGATTACAAATTTTTAAATATGATTGCGAAAATTTTAGCAATCGGTAGTACAATCGGTAAATTTTTCGCAATCATAGCGAAATTCACAGGTGCGATCTCATTTGCATGGCCCTCTTTGCTCCAATACGCACCAACTTTTATCACTTTGCCTTCATTCTTTGTTGATTTTTGGTATGTTTGATGGCTGGTGAATGGGTTCAATCTTCATGGTTTAGCATATGCCGATATTGAACTCTCAAAATCTTATGGCTTGCAAAACAACCAAAAATAACCTACAAGCGACATAAGTGATACTAAGAACACACAGACACTTCAATTGAGTATAATTGGCATGATTAGTGCGCAAAAAGCACTCAAAACCTATCTAATATAGGGCTCAAATAGCATGTCGAGATCTAACGCACCTTAGGCCATTTGGAACACTCCCTCCTTTGAAGGAGCCCGCTCCGGTCCATGAGACCTTTTGTTGGCTCTCGGCCCACTAAAAAATCTCTTGGCGGTGTGAAACTCTTTCCATTTACTGGCACTCTCACGCGTTAGTTGGCACATGAATTTCCTTCGTCTTCTTCACAGGGTCTGGTCAAGAGGCCTTTGGATCTGTAAACTTGGGGATAAACCTCTACTACTCTTGGTTAGATCTCCCACCAAATTTGAAGTTAGTAACTTCTATACTTGCCCACCGTGAGCATAATCTTGAAAAGGTTTTCTAGAACAACTATTCTTGACCAAGATTCTTTCCACGAAGGTCCTTCACAATGAGTTGTTTCTTTATCATAACGATAAAACACATCCTTTCTGCTCTAATTCTACCGGTGTATCTTACGTCCCACGGAAGGTGCCACGGGCAAGCTGGCTTGATCTAATCGAACTTTTGAATCTTGGTAGTTTCTCCCTTCCTGTTGACTGTTGATGGGGACCACCATTCAAGAAACATCGCTTCCCCCCTGAAAATTCTGCTACCAATCTCCATAACCCATTCTGCCTCATCCACCGATTCAAAACTCATAAAGAAAAGTTTCTAACTTAGTTTTGAAAAAGTGCGATCCCATGACCTCGAGCTCTTTTAGCCCCATACCGGTCGGTCGGGGGCGGGTGCAAGCTTCTTGTGACTTCCATCCTCCCACCACTCCATATTTTAACGACCCCAAAAACTCTTTTGAAATAAACTCGCTAATATCCAGCCATATCATATCCTGGTTTCCTCTTCCGTGAGTCATTGTCTCCACGCTTGATTGTAGCTGGCTTTGCCACTTTCGTCGATCCCCAGCGGCTTCCAGGGTAGTTGGCTTCTTGGCTTATTTTTCTCCACTTTGTTTTCCATCATTCCGAAATTTGTGAGCTTCCTCCAACATAGACCACCCGTTTATCAGGCCATTTCCTTTTGGAAACGATAATCGATGCCATCTTCCATCAAGGTATGCAACCGAACAAAGTATGAATCGCCCTCCATCATTTTTCCTTAACTCCAAACTATATCTCAGCCACATTTCTCCTCCATTTCCAGTCCCTTTATTTATTTTACCTGCACTTCCTTCCCAGATAGCTCAAACACCCTTAAATAATATATTTGTTCCTTCCTTTCCAAAGCGGATCCAAGAGCTCCGCCCTCCTCACCTTTCTGTAATAATCACCTGAGCCTTTCTTCCTTCCCCCTCCTCCTTAAGCTCGAACGATTTGTAGTCGACGGAGAACCATCTCCATCCGAACACCCTCATATTAACAGCAAACAACAAATACCCTCATCTAGCAAACACCCTCATTATGAAAGATACAGGTTCTTTTTTTCTTAAATATTTTCTTATTCTTCATTGTTTTTTCCTCCCTAGAAGGTGGTCTGAATCTCTCACAATCATTTTTAACAAGATCATTGCTAATCAATCAAGCTCAAATATAAATTGGGTTCACTTCAAAGTTTGGCAAATAAATCATATTCAATCCACTTCAATCATGCTGAAGCTATGGTACTAAGAGAATAAATTATTTAGATGAAATCATTCAAGCTTCATACGGGAGCCAAAAGTATAAAATTTTGTTTTAGTCTAGATCACTACAATTGCACAGGTTATACAAGTAATAAAAGTAGATTTAAGTCCAGATATCGCTCCTACAAGGATTGATGAGAAATCTAAATATCAATTACCCCATCTACTAAAGATCCTCACTATTTGAACTCCAAAGTTAAAAGTGATTTTGTTTAAACTAAAGGAAAGTAAGACTAATTAAAATTATGTAACTCTATATAAAGAATTCAAAATATTTGGATTTTAAAAGTTAACTGGGTATGTTAACACTAGGAAATAGATCAGTGTGCAATTATCAATTTCTGCATCATTTTATAACACATTTCAGTCATGAGTTTGAAATCTAAATTTGTCAAAGATACAAGGTAGTATAGTTTGGATTCCTCCATACACCATACATTTCACTAATTATAACTCCATGTTCCTTCTAGGCACATGAATCTAATTAGTTACTTTTAGATTATAACTCTCTTTCCAAGATCTGGATATTTTTCCTTTCCAGCACTTCACATCTAATTCTTAGGATTGAAGAATTTTTACCCCCATAGACAGGATAATGCAAATCTTCTTCAATCTAATTGGTATCTCATCCTACAAATCTGATAAAATTATCCATCTCCTTGATTAGATCTTTGTTAACACGGGATCAAGATCCTTTCATCAGACTTAGGAGAAACCTCTGATAAATTTAATTAATACATCGTCCAACTATTCTCACACCATGAGTAAATTAGTGAACTATCAAAGTAATCTTTCAGAGTTCATTAGTTCCATAATATTAGTCTAACATACCCCAAGTAACTGCTCCATACTCTCAGGAATCTCCATCTCTATGTCACTTAGAGGGCCTCCTGGAAATCAAAGTAAGATATAATCCTTTTCTGGGTACATGCTACTAATGTTCGGAACAATTAATTTCAACAACAACACCAATTAAATAAATGCAAGATTTTGAACTGTGAAGTTCTTTCAAGTTGTGTAGAAAAAACAATAATTAACATCAATCCATTCCTAGAGGGAGCTTAGTCTTTCAAAACTGGTTTACAAATAATAGTGACTAACTTATCAGGTAAATTCTTTGAGATTGCAAGCGAACTAAAATAAATGAACTCTAGAAATTTTCCAAATTCCATTCAAATAAGACAGTAATGAAAACTAAAATTTGACAATAAACCTAGCTCGAAACTTTGCACCTGATCACTGCTTAATTGGAAAAAAAAAAAAAACTAACTACAATTCTCAACTAAAACCAAATTGACGGAAAAGAGATAAAAGAAAGATAAAAGAAAAAAATAATAAAAATTAATAATATACAAACGAGTCTCCAGCTACCTAGAAGTTCTTGGTTTGGCGGAAGCTACGCACAGTGCCTTAGGTGCTTCTATTTATAGATTTTCAAATAATGGGTCACATGAGAAATTTGAAATTGTGGATCACCAAAAATCACGGCCCAAATGGCATCTTTGTGTGTGACATAAAAATATCATGTGACATTATTTGTTTAATCACCCACCTTTTGTTGTGGCTTGTAGTGTTATGTCGTGACATTCTTTTGTGCCTTTTCCTTGAATCATGTCGCGACATAATTTGAAAATCTCACGAAAAGGCTTCCTTCTTGCTACTCTTGTTTGTGTCGCGACATAAAATTTATGTGTCGTGAAAGTCTCTCTGCCGACTGTTTCTGCGTGACATAATTTTGAATGCCTGACATAAATTAACTCTTTGCTCATCTTGTGTCTGGCAGTCTTCTTTTCTCTTCTAGGAGCATCTCTTCAATTTATCTCGTGACATAATTCTTCTTTGTTGCTACATTCTTTCTGTTGTTCTCATCAACCCTTGTCGCAAAAATAAAATTCTATGTCACGACATTGTTCCCTCAACATTTTGTTGTGGTTGTCATGACATATAACTTCCCTATTGCGACATAGCCTTCTTGCCTTGCTATGCTGTCTATGAACTTTATGTCGTGACATACTTCCTACTTTGCTCTTGTCATTTGCTGAATAGTTTATCGAAACAGAAAAACCCTTGTTGCGACCAACTTGTCTTGACTTGTTTCATTACTCTGTCATTTTCTGTCATGACATAGTTTTTTTTTTTTTCTTTTTGTCGCAACAAAACTTTCTTCCCTTTTCAGCTCTCTATGTTGCGACATAGTTGTAAAATGTCGTGACAGATCTTTGTTGCCATTTTCTTGGAACAATGTCATGACAGAACAAAGGAATGTCTCGATAAAGTTATGTCTTCTGATTCCCACTATGTTGCAACATTCACTTTCTTTGTTGCAACATTTATCATTCAGGTCTTCTCATATTATGTTGCGATAGAGTTGTGAAATGTCGTGACAATCTTCACTTCTAATCTTGAGTTCGACTTCTTCTTTGTTGCGACATCTCATTTCTTGTTACGACATAGCTTCACTGGTTTCCTTGAAATTATGTCGCGACATTTATGCCTTTGCTAATTTTTCGCTTTTCTTGTTGGAATTGTTTCTTTTCTTATTCAAAACCCGCAAAACACAAAGTTGGTTAATATTCCATAATTCAACATTAAAATGAGTCATAAACTTCAAAAAATATGCCAGAAAAATGGACTAAAAATAGATGAGTTTAAGACTCATCAATGATATGCTTATAAAATCCAAAAAGTACTTTGATCACATAAAGCATCTACAATAAACCTTTGAGCTATTGCTAAAGTACAACATGAAACTTAACCCTTTGAAATGTGTGTTTGGAGTTAGTTTGGGAAAAATTTTAGGCGTTATGGTGACCCGGAGAGAAATAAAGGCCAATCCTATTTAATTCAAAGCTATAATTTATTATCAGGTTCCTACCTCCAAAAAATGAGTACAACAACTGACTGGCTGACTAACAGCTCTTAGGCGGTTCATATCTTGTTTCACATATCGGCTAAAACCATTTTTTATCACTCTAAGGGGAGCCAAAAAGGCTGGCTGGAATGAGGAATGTGACCAAGCTTTCAAGGAAATCAAACAATATCTTACCGAACTACCAATTCTAGCTAGCTTAGAAATAGACGATACCCTCTATCTTTACCTAGCGGTTTCAAAAGTCTCAGTAAGTCCAACTTTGTTTAAAGAAGATGGAAACCAAAAACAAAGACCAATATTCTTCGTAAGTAAGTCTTTGTTCAAAGCAGAAACTAGGTATACCCGTCTCGAACAAGCGGCACTAGCCCTTAGTGTGGCATCTAAGAAGCTTCGCCTCTACTTCCAAGTACACCCTATCGTTGTGCTAACCAATCTCCCTTTGCGAAGCACTATACACAAGCCTGACCTATCACGGAGGATGGTCTGGTAGGCGATTGAGATAAGTGAATTTGGTATTCAATATAAACCTCGATTAGTATTGAAGAAACAGTTGTTGGTAGACTTTTAGCATAAATTTCCCAACGGAATGTGGACCCCGGATAGCTTTGGCTGGTGGATCCTCGATGTGAGCAGCACTTCTCAGCCGATTTGATGGGTTGCAGCAAAGCCACTAAATGGAAAATAATGGAAACGGAGGCCATATGTTGGACTTCCCCGCGTCTAATAATGAGACTTAATATGAAGCAATCCAAGCCGGAATCAACCTCGTAATGTTTGTATCTTTGGAAAAATCATCATGCAGTGACTCTCAGCGGTAGTAGGGCAATTAAATGGAAGTCTGAAACATAAAGACCGGCGCATGATCAAGTATGCATGTCTGGTTTAGCTACGACTAGAGAGTTTTGCGGCTTGGAAGCTTGAGCATATCCCAAGAGATTCGAATGAAAGGGTAGATGCTTTGGTAGTAGTAGCCGCGTCCCTCTTAATAAAAAAAATAGCATTCCTCCCTGTCTATTACCAGCCGACATCGTCAATTACGACCAACCAAGTAAACGAGATAGATGAAGCGTGATTCTATTGGATGACTCCAATAGTACATTATTTGAGCTCGGGAGAACTGCCCGATGACAAGGTTGCAGCCCGTACGATTCAGGTCCAGGCGGCTAGATTTTCCCTTATGAATGAATAGTCTCTAAGCGGGCCGTATCTTAAGTGTCTCACCATTCATCAAGAGTAGTATATATTGGCGGAACTCTATGAAGGAATATGCGGAAACCATCCAGGAGGCAGAACTTTGGCTCACAGGGCCCATATGCAAGGTTATTATTGGCCAATTATGAGGCAAATGCAGTCGCCTATGTCAGGAAGTGAGACTACTGCCAACGACTAGCCCTCATCTCAAGGGTGCTAGCTTAAGATCTAACCACCATCACAAGCCCTTGGCCCTTTTCTCAATGGGGGATTGATATAGTTGAACCGCTGCCTACCACCCGAGTTCAAAAGAAGTTGTTGTTGGTTGCCATCGACTATTTCAACAAATGGATAGAAGCTGAAGCCCTCACCTCCATCAAAGATAATGATGTTGTCCAATTTGTGTGGAAGAATATAGTCTGCCGGTTCAGAATACCTCAGTCAATTGTAATCGACAATGGGTCGTAGTTTGATAGCAAGGTATACATAAATTTTTGCCATGAGTTGAAAATAAAAAAATTTGTATTCAACCCTTGATTACTACCCAAACAATGCTTTTTTTGCTCTTATTACTCACAGTTTTGTAGCTTTTTGCTTAGTAATCGCCTAATTAACTCGATTTGGCATGTTAAGGACCTAGGCCCATCTGCGATCATATTTTATTGTAAGTTTTATAGTTTTCTGAAATTTGAGATTATGCCAAGGTTGGGGATTAGCTCAATCATGGAAATTCAATTTAAAATTAGGCTATAGATCAAATATTAGGAAGAAAAGTGAACAGGTGGGAAGCAAGAAACCACAGTAATTTGCGGGGCTTGAATTTTCGTGCCAATTTGGCCTTCCCTGTTGACTTTTTTTGTACTTTTTTTTATCTCTTCCAAATTTGTCCTTATATAATAGTGTTTCTCTTTTGATAATTTGGTAAATTGTATTTGCAGTATGGCATATATGCCAGAGACAAGACTTTGTAATGATTCATTCATTGAAATTGGAAAAGCTTATGGGAGAAGCCTCGTGTTTTTTTTTTCTCTCGATTTTCTTTCATTTTCCTTCACTTTCTCACTAGCAAAACACCCTTTGAAGATGACAACTTAGAGGATGAGTGACTAAACTCTCCCATTCCTTGAAGTAGAGGACACTAGGCAAGGGAACCTACGGTAACGCAGGGGTTCTCATGTTTTCAACGCAGGTATTCTTTTCCATTGATGTTATCTCTTTCAACTATAGGTTTCAATCCCTTCGATTCACCTTGAATGGTTAGTATATGGTAAGCTTTTAAGGCTCACTAGATGCTTGTGCGGGGATCACACGTGATGTTGGTTAGTTATCATTTATGAGCCATTGGAGGTGATTCAATGACCGAGGTTTTAAGCGGCGAGAACATTAATGGATATTGAATGTCATTTTCAAAGGATAGTTATTGAGGGTCATGTTTTATAGCTAAATCAAAATCTGATTCGAGAGGTAACAATAGGTTACTTTCCCCAATGTGAGAAAAGACCTTGAGAACCCCTCATTTGCCCTAGGAACCCAAGCCCAGTTGCTTAACACTTCAAGGGAATTCTTTCTATATTTTTACATTACTTTGGTTACAATTTCAACTACCAAAACTCCCTCTTTTATAACAACCCAAAATCCAAAATGAATTCACTAGTTCAAATTTCATTGTGAGTCACTTACACGAAGAAAACCCATCCCTGTGGACGATCCTAGAACCATTGTGCTATAATAGTTATGCTACGCTAGTACGAGGTGTTAGGTTATAAATATTGTTGATTCAGAATACCTTATGGGCTACACATAAATACACTCGAATCAACCCCATGGTACCCATAGAGCAATGGCCAGGTGGAAGCATCTAACAAAAAAAAAACATCTAAATTCGACTAAAAGAAAATGGGTAGACGAGCTACCCGGGTTTCTTTGGGCCTACATAATAACTAGTCAGAAGCCCACTGGAATATCACTGTTCGCCCTAACCTATGGGATGGAGGCCATAATTCTTATAGAAATTAGGGTGCCCACACTTTGAACTAAAACCCTTGGAAAAGCAAACACTGAAGCCATTGCTAAAGACTTAGACATGAAAGACGAACTCCGTGAAGCTGTAGCTGTACGTATAGCATTGTACCAACAAAGAATGACTAACCTGTATAATAGGCATGTTAAATAGTGTTCATTCCGAGCCGGAGACCTAGTCTTGAGAAGTGTCTTTGAATACATGGTTGACCCAACAGTCAACAAACTCTAATTGAAATGGGAGGGGCCATACATGATAGTAAGAGTGGGGGTAGCCGAATCGTACACATTAAATAAACTAGACGGGACGCCGGTACCTAGGATGTGGAATATTATGCATCTTAAGAGGTATTATCAATAAAGTTTTCTTTTAAATATTTTCAAATGTTGGAATAGCCCCCATAATAAAGACCATAAGTGGCTCTTAGTGTGAAGACCCGCGCCCCCATACCCGACTCGACCCGGAGGCCAGCCCGGGACCGGGATTGGGATGCGGTCCCCACACTTGTTTCTTTTTTTTTTCCAAATACATTTTCCAATACACAATGTTAAAACTATAGTGCTCCGATAATAAAATATATATGTGGCGCCTCGACGCACCACCAACACTTTTAATTTTATGATATAATCAATTACCAATGCAAATACAAATACATTTTTAAAAAATATATATAAAAAAATGTGATCTTCTTATGAAGACTTTTACATCTTTGAGTTCAATGCAAAATTATTACAAAATATCATGAATGAAATGATATGCATGTGAAATGAGCTTACTACTTATACTGCGATTTGGCTTGATGACTTTAGAATCTCGTGGCCTTTGTCTTACATTGCCTATTATCCGGTACTGTACGATGAAGTAAAAACAACGCGTTAAGCATTTTCATGCATAGTGGTTTTATAATTCTCCCTTCCATTTCAGTTAAATTCGAATCATGCAATTTTTCTAAACCATACTTTTGAATATTTTTGAATGATCAAAGCAATACAATACATATACATTCATATAAAGTTTATTGATCATTCCAAATATGCACTTTCATATGCAATAAATCATTTAAAACACAATTCATGCATTTACAATATTTTCTTATCATTTTTCCCTTAAGCGAATTTTATCTATGCTTTTGGTGCAGAGGATAACGAATCAGAAATGGTCATTAATTCTGAAGCGATTATAGAAGGTTTATAACCTTGATGCAGTCTCCAGGAACTCTTGTTGGTTATTAAAAATCATTCGTGAATTTTCGATATTGTCGCTAGATACGGATCGAGGGTGGCACATCATTACGTTCGTAGCGATCTTTGCTAATTTGACCCTTATTGGTATACCAATCTATCCTTAACTCGAATTTTAACGGTTAACATTTTATTAAGGGATTCAAATCATTCATAGCAAAATACAATGTAATATATACATCTTTACACAAATAATTCATTTTCCAATACTCATGCCAGTTTTCGTATGCAAATAATTTCACAATTATTTGCCTCAAATCAATTAGAACACTTTGATATGTAGTTTAAAGAAAATAATTTCAATAATGGAACAATGATCGTAAGATTTGAAATAAGAAGAGATTGAATGGAGAACAAACTCTAAAATGGAAACAAAAGAGAGAGTCGAGGAACAAACCAAAAAGCTTGTTGCACTTTGATTCCAATCCTCGAAATCTCGATCAATTTGAGCCTTCCTCCTCGTCAGCCCCTATTCCAATACAATTTAACAATCATATTATTAGTCTGGTATTCTAGGAGTTCGATTTAGGTTTACTCTTTCCCGATTCCTCTTCGGTACATTGTTATTTTCTTCTTTTTCCCATTTCCTCATCCTTAGACATTCTTATCATTCTATTAGCTAATGAGGCGAAGCAATGTTGCCCGACAATAGGATCCAGGAAAGGAGTAGGGAACATTTATCATATAACTTGTATACCTATAAGAACCCTTTCATTCACTTATTAGGATCCACATTAGTCCAATGGATGATGGTTAGAATTAACAAAAAAGAGGAACCCAAAACATGACTTGCAGGTACGCCTAGGCAAAGTAGTACTACGCCTAGGCGGAGAGATTTGCCTAGGCAGAGCATTGCTATGCCTAGGCGGACCAGAAAAATGCATAAACCTTATCTTGGGTTCGCTGGGGCGGAGCCCCTTCGCTGGGCGGGCTACGCTGGGTGCACTCTTACGCCTTGGCGTAGGGGTGTCGGGCTGATGCAGAAATTGGCCATTTAGTCATTTTCAGCCAGACTCTTACGGCTGAGCAAAATACACCATGAAATCTTACCCAATACAACCCCAAAATGAAATACAACCTTTCAAAACACTTTTATACCACATTTAGGGTTTTATTAAACCCAAACACAAGTAGAAAAGGGGGTTAGGGTTTGGTTTTTCATACCTTAAACCTTGATTTTATTTCCTTTCTTCTTCCTCCTTCTTGATCAACTTGTCCCTTGATTACATGGAGAATAAATCACAATCTCCTTCTCTTCTTCTCTCAACCAAGCCCTAGCTCTCTTTGCCTTTTTTTTTATTTTTTATTTTTTGTTGCTAAATGTGAGAAAATGGCATTTACTAGAACAAACTTGGTCTTAAGCCTTAAGTTTTCATAAGGCCTTGTTTGGCTTGCCATAAATCCTTATTTCCCATTTTCTCATTTTCACTTTCATTTTCACTTCATTTCATTTTCATTTTAACATTTACACTCCTTATTTATGACCCTTAGGTCCTCATTTGACATTTTTACCAAATTTATTTGGCTCCTGTAAAATTTTCGGGTTTTTTTTATCATTTTTCGTTTTTAGTCATTTAAACGCCGAAAAATATATAATTTAATTTATTTTACACCCTGAACATGTTATAAAATTGTTAAGGTATTTTCAGGGCGTTACACTTAGCTTGTTGGCACATGCTAAAGACTAGAGTGGCTTTTAGCCTTCTGATACATGCTTAAGACCAGAAGTGGCTCTTAGCCTTTTGGCACATTCCAAAGACCAGAAGTGGCTCCTAGCTTGCTGGCACATGCTAAAGACCAGAAGTGGCTCCTGGCCTGTTGGCACATACTAAAGACTAGAAGTGGCACTTAGCCTACTGCCACACACTAAAGACCAGAAGTGGCTCTTAGCCCGTTGGCACATGCCAAATACCAGAAGTGGCTCTTATCTTGCTGGCACATACTAAAGACCAGAAGTGGCTCTTAGCCTACTGGCACATGCTAAAGATTAAAAGTGGCTCTTACCGTGGTAGCACATGCCAAAGACCATAAGTGGCTCCTAGCCTGCTAGCAAATGCTAAAGACTAGAAAGTGGCTCCTAGCCTGCTGGCACATACTAGAGACCATAAGTGGCTCATAGCCTACTAGCAACTGCAAAAACCCTGAAATGGTGCTTTACCTACTAGCCCATGTGCAATCCATACCCGTTTCTAGCTTTCAACAACTTTTAATAATGATATCCCTACAGCAACTATCCGAGTTTAGACTCATAGCAGAAAGTTGTAAAACAAAAGATATCAATTGCATAAGTAAATTGAATATCGAATTTCAATGAATTTAAAAATTATGCGATGGCATGGAGTGGATTTCCATAAGAATATATATATCACGGAGGCCATGCGAGGCCGTGAGGAAATGGAACTCAGATGTTCCATCAAAATCCCGATAGGAACAATTCTATCAATCTTCTACGCCACCTCGCTCACGTGCGCCTTGGTTTAGTGTTGCCTTAGGCTATTAGGGCGAGACACTTAGGGTTAGTGAGTCTAAAACTCATATATTTTAATTTCATGCATATTTAAGGCTTAAAAGTTCATTTTAATAAAAAAAATTATGGAGTCTTCACCCAGATTTATGTTTTGTAGGAATTTAAAGAAAAGAAGAAAAAATTAGGAGAAAAGTAGCAAAAAAAAAAAAAGAAGTAAAAAACAACAATGTGAAGCAAAAGCAGCAATGTCGCGACATTGAATAACCAATGTCACGACATCATGTGGAGAGTGCCCTGACATGATTTCAATGTAGTGACATCGGGTTATCAATGCTGCGACATAGGTTAAAGTAAGCAGAATAGAAAAGAGCAATTTTGTGACATTACAACAGTAATGTCGCAATATCAACATTCAATGTCGCGACGTCAAAATTAGGACTCACAACCAATGTCTCGACATTAGATAAAGGCTAGAGTGGAGGCGCAAAAGCAATGTTGCGACATCGGTAGTGACATCGGCGATATCACG
This sequence comes from Tetrastigma voinierianum, assembly GCA_016808115.1. Lineage (NCBI taxonomy): Eukaryota > Viridiplantae > Streptophyta > Magnoliopsida > Vitales > Vitaceae > Tetrastigma > Tetrastigma voinierianum. The sequence continues at coordinate 301,881 of JAEQBH010001089.1, read as the reverse complement.
ACATTGACATTTAAATTAAATAACATTGCACGCGAAAAGCGACAACTCATAATTGCTATCTGAAGAGCAGTATCCGCGACATAACAGCGACATTGCATTGACATACAAAATTCAGAGTTATGACACCATATTGCAATGTCACGACATCACAATTGGACCATGACATCACAGTAGCGATGTCATGACATCACAGTTGTAACACCCCCAAACATTTTTTTTTTAAATTATTTTTTTAATGGAATTTAAGTTTTAGGTGTTTTAAGGTCCATCATGGATTTATAATATTTTAAGGAATTTTTCTCTATTAAATGAAAGAGCGATTATGAAAATAATTCAAATAGTAACTAATTAATTACCTTAATGAAAAGTATTATGAAAATAATAATAGTAATTCAAATAGTAATTGAGTAATTACCTTAATGAAAAAGGCGTTATGAAAATAATAATAGTAATTCAATTAGTAATTAATTAATTAATTTAATAAAAAGAGGGAGTAAAAGGTAATTTTCCTAATAGATACCCTAGTATAAATTGGAATAAGAAAATCCTTTATATTAGCTTGGAGTTTTACCGGGCTAGTGTTAGAATTTGAGAGGACGTACGGCTTTCGGATCACAGGGTTTGAAGAACAAATTTCTCTAGGAGAATGTTACATTGAGGGGCGAGTTGAGGACATCTGTAGTCTCAAAGCGAAGTTGGGGAAGGCTCACCGTTCGGGAGTGAATAGCCTAGGCGGCTGGACTAATAGAGGTGAGTAAATTTATATCATCGTGCTTGCACCTTCGAAATGTATAGCGGTGTTTTCATTGTTTGACTTGATCGTAGTAATTAGGCTATGATTAAGACCCTTATTCTTGAGCACTACGTTGAATTGAATTTGTCGTATCTTGGCAGAAATCGTGTCTGATGAATATTCATCTTTGAGCAGTCAGCTAACTCTTATTAGTATTTATTTATCTCTTGTTGCATCTTGATCTGATCGGTGTAACTATGTCGTTCTTTGTCATTTTTATGGTATGAATCACGAGAAAGCTGGCGATGGGGAGTCCTTCGGGCTATGTGCACATGGTACCCTCGGTGCGGAGTGCAAGCAGTGCCTTCCTAGAAGGTGGTAAAACTCTAGGCGTAGAGCAGGCAAGTTCTGGATCTTTGGTTGGAATGTGGATTCCCGGTATAAAGTTAAAAGGTGTACGGATTCAGGTATAAAGTTAAAAGATGTATGGATTCGGTATAAAGTTAAAAGGAATATGCGGATTCAGTATAAAAGTTAAAAGGAATCTGGATTCTGAATGGTAAACTACATTTACGTGTTTCAAACCTCTAAATCTCATTTGATATTGTTGTTCATATTGTATTTGTTGCAACCTATGACGATGATTTGTGTTTGAGCATAACCATCCTTGTGTGAGCTACAGCCTTGAGTGCCTAGCCTCACAAGTATGGTGATATATCTACTCATAGAGTTATCTCACCCAGTTGATTTCCTCCCCTTTTTAGGGTAGGCCAGAAGGAGAATCCGGACATTTCTTAAACCACTTGGATTCTATTTGAAACATGTAATATGGTTTATTATTTTGTTTATTTGGTGAGATAGAGTCTAAGTTTCGGAAGACTCATAATTGAATTAATTTGGTTATTAGATTTTAGTATTTAGTTCATCGATAAATTTTGAATCGGTCTTGCAATTTTATTAGAAATTATGGGACTTAGGCTGCTACGGGGTTTTGGTGGCCTTAAGCTACCCATTCCTAAGCGCCGGAGTCCGCGGCCTATAAAAAGTGGGATGTGACAACCCCGATGCGATGTAGCGGCATCGGCTACGATATTAGCAACTAGGGGCGAGATTCTTGACTTTTCGTAATTACGTGTGATTTTCGCCTCGTTTTTAAGGCCTAATGATTAGGGCCTATAAATAGAAGCTCCTAAGGGAGGAGTGCACATCTTTTAATTTGCTCTCAATAGTTTTGAGCTTTTTGGGAGGAGCTAGAAATCTCCTTCCCATATATATTTTTATTTTTCTTCTTATTTTTCGTTTTGTTTTCTCTTATTTATTATTATTATTATTATTTTTGGATTAGTGTGGATCGAGGCCGAATTTGAACTTAATTATTGTCTTATCCAAGTTTCGTTTATGTATACGAGATATAAAATTGGAGTCTGTATATTTTTCTGGATTTAAGTTTATTCATTTTGATTTCAAATTTCAATGAATTTGTCTGATCAACTAGTCATTGTCATTTGTAATCAGATTATGAAAAAAGTTAGGCTCCCACTGTGAAAATTTGTTGTTTTGATTTTCATTTGTAGTTTAAAATGTTGTTGAGGAAAGAAAAGCGGTTGATTTAATTAGTATTGCTATTGTAATAGTTTAATTCTGAATATCGGTGTTATTGCAGAGAAAGAGTATCTTTGCTTTGATTTCTAGGATCCCTCTAAGTGACACTGAGATGGATGACCTCAGAGCAAAGAGCGGTCACTTGGGGGTAAATTGCATTGATATCCATTTCACTAATGCACTCTAAAGATCATTTTGATACATCATTGATGAAGTATAACCTCTGACTTAAAAGTTCCATATGTGTGACAGAAGTGCTTTACAAAATACCATGAATTACTGTAATAATTTTATTATATATTCAGAGTAGGAATTAGGTCAAACTGGTTTTTAGGAATTTGATAAATTGATAAATTGAAAAATGTAAATTGAAATAATGAGCATATGATTGAATATTATATGCTAAATTGAAATTGATTGAACTTGGGAAATAAACCCAGTGAAAAAAGAGAGAAAATGTGAAAATTTGTAAAATGAGGACTGGGTCGAATAGTAGCTTCAACTAAATGTGAAATAAATGATAAATGATAAGGAAAGTGAAATAAAGTTAAGATGCAAAATGGAAAATTGGATTTATTGAGTGGCCAAACAAGGCCTTATGAAGAATAAGTGATTTAAGACCAAAAAGATAAAAAAATGAGAAATGATAAAAACGTGTTTAGGCCAAACAAGGCCTTACATAGGAATTAGAATAAGGCGAAAATGTGGTCTTAGGGCTTATTGTATGAGCAATCTCGTTTTTAAGGAAGAAGAGAGGAGAAAAAGGGGGAAAAGCTAGGATTTGGCAAGAGATCAAGTTTTTGTTGGCTTTGCTTCCCATTCCTTGCTCCTAAAAGACCAAGCAACATACAAGAAGAGATTTGAAGAGGTTCGAGTAATAAATCAAAACCTAACTTCATCCTATTTGATTTGGATTTTTGGGGAAAAGCCCTAACTTGAGAGAAAAGGGTTTTCATTGATTCTAAACCACTTTTGGAGTTGTTTTGGGTAGATTCCATGGTGGATTTTTGATATGGGATGAATTAGAGAAGATTTGTGGAAGAAAAATGAGTGAAAATGCAAAAATCCCGCATTTTTTGGGCAAAAACCTGTATGGGGTACCGAGCACCAGTGGTACGCGGTACCGAATGCGATGGGCAATCGATGTACCACCCAAGCCAATGCAGTCTGGAGCTTCATGATGGTCATGGGGTACAGTGCACCGGTGAAGTGTCTGATTTCTTGCTTCCAACAACCTTGTTTTGACATATTTTTGCACCGTTAAGTTTCGTATTCGTATACCGATGTTTAGGGATCTTAAGAAATGAATAATGGGGGTTCAAATAAGGATAGAACTAAGTGAAAAATGTACCGTACCTCGCCGCCTCAGCGAATTCGTCTACGGGCAGACTTAGTGCCTTAACCCAAGACTGTTAACAAAAATAAATTTGTAATTCACTAAAATTTTTAATAAGTGTTTATCCACTAAGAGTGGTTGAATGTTATTGACTAGGGATGGGTGATGATCGCCTAACCTAGGACCGAGATCGAAGAGAAGGAAGCTAGATTCGACAACTTCGGTTTGTTCTCTAACTCTATTCTTATTTCAAGTATTTTGGTAGTTTACCAATGCTTATCAAATGGTACACGAATGAGTATATTAAATGATTACATGAATGGGTATATGAAATGAGTACATGAATGAGTACATGAAATGAGTACGTGAATGAGTATATGAAGTAAGTACATAGATTGTGTATATCTTTGAAAAGATAATACGGAAGTGAATATGGAATTGAAATGTGATATTTAAAAACCGAACGAATGTGAATGATATATCGAATGAACCTCCTGATGGGATGCACCAATCGACATCTGTCACGAAGGCACCCCGAAATTGTCCAATGTCCCCCTTAGCGGGATGCACCAATTGGCATCCGTCATGATGGCGTATGGCATTGAAGAAATGTCCCACTTGGCGAGATGCACCAATCAGCATCTGTCATGATGGGGTATGGCATTTAAGTGATACCACATGTCGGGGGTGCATAAGCGGCATCGTCGTGATGGGAGGCCGGTGTTAAATGTGTGTGGCACATTCTTAGAAGGATAATAAGGAAGGGATTTATTAAACGGAATCCGTAAGAAATGTGAATTGAATAGTCAAAGTGAAATAACCAACATTGACGAGTGTAAATGGGAATTTTATGTATAGGTTTAAATCTCATAAATTAAATTGTGAAATGAATTGTTGCATTGAAGATGCATGTTGTGATATGGTATATGATTTGGAAATTGAAAGCATGCGGAAATAAATAGCATGAGTATATGTTGATATAATAGGCATGATTTAATGTTAAATGCATGTCAAGTTAAATTGAATATTGAAATACAACTGTATAGAACCATTAAGCATGAAAATGCTTAGCGTATAGTTTTTATCTATGCGCGGAGTTCACGAGTAAACGGGAAGGAAGACAAGATCGTGAAGCGCGAGTTATAGAGGAAATGCAGGCGTATAAGTATATACTACGTCATTTGCATATCATCTCTTTTGAACAAGTGGTATTTGTAAACAAAGGGTTAAACTCTGAACCATGATTTGTATATCATTTTGAAAGGCATGAATGCCTTCCCCTACTTTATAAATGTATTTTGTTTATGGGCCTGTCCGAGATTGCATTGAAATTGTAAATGATCATGGGCTTGCCCAAAACAGAAACCGCTTCCATAACGAAATGACATAATAAAATGTTTTGTTAAGATAAATGAAAACATCGGAGTAAACCAGTCTCCGGTTCAGATCCGCCATTCGTGTCGGGCCGGGGATTCGGGCCGCGACATTTTTGAAAAAAGAAAATTTAATAACACGAAAAATAAAAGGAAATCGCGGGCGTCCACACAGGGTTTCGGTTCGGACTCGCCCGATCGAGGTCGAGATAGGGCTCGAGAATTCGTACAAGAAAAGATGTGTTCTTTAGGCATAAGAACCATTTGTTGATATATCAGTTTAATGTTTAAAGGTCTCATCTCAATTTGGCAGAATAATTTTGATCCCATGTTAGCATAGATTCTTATCAAGGAAAGAGCATTCTAATGAATTGTAGGCCAGGGGTACCCGATTGATTTGGAGAGAGGCTTATGTTGAGAAATGCATGCGGTAATGATTTCCAATCCTAAGAGATGGCTATGATCTTGGTTTAGGAAAACGATCCCGATCTTGAAGAGGATAAAGTCTAAAGTAGCTATTTAGACCAATTATTTTGGTTTAGGAATATGGTTAGTTAATTAGTGAAATGTGTACTGTCATGAGGTATTCCAAGGCTATACTACTTTGCTCTTAGACAAATCCAGAATTCTTGTCCTTAACAGTACTTGTTTTTTCACTTGTTGCAAACTGAAAATCATAACACTGATTTCATTCCAATGTTATTTCTAATTAGAGACATCTCTGATTCTATTAGATTAGATTTATTTTTCTTTTCAGAAACATTAGATAAAAATTATTTCATTCAATATTTTTTTTAAAGTTCAATCTATTATGAAAATTAGAGGTTCAAATAGTAATGGTATTGAGTAGTAGGGGTAGTTAATCTTTAGATTATCTAATGAAATAGTAATGATATCCGTACTTATAAAGTCCACTTTATTACTTGAATGACCTGTGCACTTGCAGTGATTTAGACCAAAACCAATTTTAATTGCATCATTTTAAATAATAGAAGAAAACAGTTTTTTCATACATAGCCTAACAAGTTTTTGGCATTGCCATTGGGGATTGAATAGTCCTTGGTGACAATGCAAGAAATTTGGTCTATACAAAAACGGTCTTAACAGGTTCACGAAGAATTATTAAGGAAGTAGGTCAGAGGAATCGGGCATGCTGTTTGGAACCTCTGGATGGTCACCAAAGATATCGTGTTTAAACATACAACATCCATAACCATAAGCAAAGATCATCTCCAAGGCCTTCTGATAGTCCTCCTCTAGCTGCTTTGTCTTTACCCGCCTGAGATTGAAGAGAAGCCACTTCATCTTTGGCTACCCCAACCTCCAGCATAAGTGAAGTCGTGACCTTGAGATGGAAACAGCCTTAACCTTTGGCCTCACTACAGCCGCTAGAGCATCTTTAGACCTAGCCAATTCACCCTCAGTCGGTGCCTTCCGTCACCACCTGCTATGGCGGTCAGTAGGCCTATACACAATGCTTCTTCCTTAGCTTCATCCCTCTCCTTCTCCGAGCCCATAATCCTCTCTATACCCTCCTTGGCCTTTCGTTCCAAGTTCTTAGACCTCACCTTGGCCTTGCCTAGGCCATCTTCTAGGGCTTGTTGCTTGGCTTGTGGTGAGCATAACGTCGTGGCTTCTCGGCGTCGTCTTTCCGAAGATGAAGCTCCCTATCTTTGGCATGCCATGTCGGATGCAGTGTGATGAGTCACAACTCATGTTTTTATTTTATTTTTGATTATATTTCAGGCTTAAAATTTCATTTTAATGTAAAATCATGGAGCTTTCACCTAGATATATGTTCTGCAATAAATTAAGGAAAAAAAAGCGGAAATTAAACGAAGCGAAATCGGTATTGTGTAGAAAAGGGCGATAGCCAGCGACATCAGTTTCTAGTGTTGAATTTATGTGGAGGTCTTGACTGGCTGCGATGTTGCGACATAGCCGTAACATCAGCTGAAGAGGGGAAGGCAAATATATGCCAATGTCATGACATTGTAACATCATTAATCCGCGACATCAGGTCGATAATAAATGACCTGACTCAATGTAGCGACATCAAAGCGCTTTGATGAATTCGTACATCGGCGTCAACATCCGCGACATTGCCACGGCATCGTTGCGACATCGCAACGACCTTAACGGTGAAGACATTGGTTGCGTTCTTGACGCAGACATGAAGCCAGGCTTGGCGGAATCGACATCCAGTAGCCGTTACATCGGACTATAGTATCTGACATATAGCAACAGCGATAAAGGGCTTGAGGAACGCATCGAGTGATATGTGACATCGCATAATGTCATTGACATCATCTTAAGGTGGTTATGATAAATGTAACTAACTAATGTCGCAACACTAGGTCAACAATGTCGCAACATCAGCTGAAATGATCAGAACAACAGATCCAGTGTCGCGACATCAGCACGACATCAAAGTTCAATCACAATGAGCAAGGTTGCGACATCAACTCAATGTCGCGACATCCATTGAAGTAAGTAGAGCTGAAAAGAAGTGTCAAAGACATCAGAAAGTAAACTCAATATTCAAGAGCAATGTCGCGACATGAACTCAATGTCACAACACTAGAAAGGCAATGTCACGACATTAGAGTTGATCTACCACATTGCATCTTAGTGTCGCGACATCATCCATTGGCGATCATTGAAAAGGGTGAAGTACACGACGATCTTTCAATTTCGTTACGTGGAACAGTATGACATTGACAACTCTGATGTCGCAACATCACCACGACATCAGCAGCTAGGGCAGAATTTTTAGGCTTTTCAAAGTGCGTGATTCTCGCCTCGTTTTGAGACCAGAAGACTTGAGCACATAAATGGAGGCTCTGGGGGTAGTGCTGACTGCGACTTTTCATCAAATCTATTTACTTTTTGGAGAGCTAAAGTCTCATTGTATATAATTTTCTTTTATTTTCTTATTTTTTTTTTATTTTTGTTTCTAGATTAGCATTTTTATTTTAGATTAGAATAGTGATCTTAATTGGGATTCGTAGCTAGATGAATGTGAATTGAAGCTTCATTTATGTCTAAACTTTAATGGAATATGGGAATTTTTTTGGAATTCATTTCTATAGTTTTGAGTACAATTTCAATGAATTTGTTTAATTAACTAGTCATTGTCAATTGTAATCTAGTATTGAAAGGCTAAGCTCCCTCTAGGAAGAATCTATTGTTTGAATTATTGTAATGTTGTTTTCGGAATGAAAATTGGAATGATTTAGTTGTTATTGTTCTATTATTGAACTGTTCTGAATATCAGTGTTGTGTATTGATGAGTGTAACACTCATTAATTTTTTGAGTTTATTTCACATCCTATTTTGAGTATTTTATATCCATAATCATGTAAAACTCATAGCATTTCCTCTAAACTTGGTTTTGCAAGATCTTTTATGGAAAGAAAGTGATTTAGTAAGAAAAGATGCAATATAATTCCAAAAGGAGAGTCAACCGAGTGTCTCACAACGCATCATTTGAAAGATTTATATGTTTGCATCATCAGAAGCATCAAATATCTTGCATTCTACATTCAAAGAGCTTTCCAACGACACCCCACATGCCCAAATCCGAGTTAAAATGAAGAAGTTATAGCCTTAACAAGTTGGAGAAAATAAGCAATTTGAGTAAAGAACTGCAGTAAATGACAAAGTTTATTATGTTATGAAAAAGTTTTATTATGTCGGAATGAGTTCATTTTATTTACCTTATGGCGCTAAAGTATGTCACGACTTAGCCAAAAACAAGGCAAAGACAGACTTTGTCTTGACAAAGTTCTATTATGTCGCAATAGAGTTTTTGACAATGCCAGAAACTATGTCGTGATAGAGTTTCACTTTGTTGTGATAAAGATTTTAACAAATCCAAAAAGTTTGTTGCGATAGAGTTTCACTATGTCGCGACAAATATTTTCATGTCACAACAAATCTTCAGTATGTCACGACATTGATGCTGGGCTTCACCAGAAGGCCCCGAAAACTGCTATTTTGGACTATATTCAAGCCCATTTCACCCTAGGACTATAAATACTCTTTTTTTAGGTTTTTAGAGCAACGGGGAGGTGGGAGAACACCTCTCATGGGGTTTCTCTCTCTAAACTACGCATTTTTTTAGTTTTCCTGCAGATTTTGATTTTTAATAGATCTTAAAATAATTTTTGAGTAGATTTTTATTTCTATTGAAGAGATTTCAGTGTTGTATAACAGAGATTCAGATTTCATTACTGTTCAGACAAATATTGAAACTAAAATTTTGATTTTTCTCTCGCTCTTTATCTCTTGATTTCTTTCTTCATTTTCTTACTTCTTTTTTTTATTGGTGATGATTGGAATCCAGTAATGGAACATTAAATACCTTCTTGGGGTTGGGATTAATTGTTGAATATTCATATTTGCAGATTCTCGGTTATTTTGTGGGTTTGAAAACTTAATTTATATAATTGAAGTACTTTATTCATATAATAGCATTGAATATTGGTAAACATACAGAAAGAGTTGTATCTTGCTCTAATTTACAAGAAGCTCTCTGAGTGACATAGAGATAGAGATTCCTGAAAGTAAAGAGCAATAACTTAGGGGTAAGTTAGACTAATATTATGGAACTAAAGAACTCTAAAAGATTACTTTGATAGATCACTAATTTACTCATGGTGTGAGGATTAATTAGATGATGTATCGGTTTAATGTTTAGAGGTCTCACCTCAATCTAATACAATGGCCTTGATCCCATTTTAGCATAGATCTAATCAAGGGGAGAGAGAATTTTATTAGATTTGATGGCTGAGATACCTATTACATTGGAGAAGGCTTGCATTGTCTTGTCTATGGGGGTAAGAATTCTTCAGTCCTAAGAAATGGTTGTAAAGTATTGGAAAAGAAAAACAATCAAATCTTAAAGAGGGTCAACTTTCACAAGTAGTTACTTAGACCCACTTGTCATGGAAAGGAATATGGTGTGTTAGATAGTGAAATATATAGTGTTAGGAGGAATCCAAGCTATACTACTTTTCTCTTGGACAAATCTACCATTCAACTCACAAATGTTGCGCTTTGAAGGAAATGCAAACTGTTTTGTAAATAATTATCCCCATCTCAAGTGCCTCTCTTCATACCTTTTAGATTAAGTAGTTGTTTATTTGGTAGATTTTAGGAATAGTTTTAAATCAGTTTTTATTTCAATTAAATTGATTTTATTCCACATTCTATTTGAGTCGCCCTAAGCAGTAAGAGCCCGCTATGTCGGGGATCAAATTCCAATTAGAGAGAACCTCCAATCCTTGTGGGTACCAAATCCGGACTTTTAGAGTCCACTTTATTACTTATATGAGTCGTGCACTTGCAGAAAGCATATGAGTGTAGGTAATACTTTTCATTTCAGTTTTTGAGTATGCTTACTTTTGTTTCAAATCAGTTTTTTAGGATTTACCACATTCACTCCCTTAGCCATATTTTCATATATACATCATTTGGTCTCAATAAGTTTTTGGCGCCGTTGCCGGGGATTTTACCTCAAGCGATAATAGAACCTGTGGAGATCAAAGATAGACGGATTCTCATAAACCTTCTCTAACCTAAGCTAGAACTATTTTTCAAGGGTACTTAGTGACCAACTGCATGGATTTTGAGAAACCAATGACAAAATAGACTATTAGAGAGATAACTCATTAAGCATGATGTCCTATTATCTTGAATACTATCCATATCTCAAGGGTTCGAAAAATGATCCTCATTGACATCACAACAACTCCAAGAAAAACTCAATTAACTCAATAAACCTAAACTAAGAAAATAAACCAAAACTAAGATGTAAGTTGGAAAGCATCAAACATAGTCATTATCCATCAAACCACCAGAAAACTTCCTCCTCAAAGTTATCATGTGCAACATGTAGGGTGTGACATGATAAACCCTGACGAAATAAAACACCCGAACTTTAGGATAGAACATTATCTAATTGTCTAGCAATGACGAATAGAAGCAATAAAGTAAAAGGGTGATAGAGAGAGTTTGGAAAACTGGACTCCCCTTTCTAGTCTCGACCACTTTGAATATAAATCTTGAAGATTTTCAGACCTTGACGTCAGTATGCTACCCTTTGATATAGTCTTTTGCTCCTGCAAACTAGTCATGACAATATGTTGAACTTCAAACTTACTTTATTCTAAAAACACTAACAAACAAAGTTAAAACACTGTTGGAATTTTCATCCCAGTAGTAAAAAAATAAAATAAAATATCTAAAAATAGCAAAAGAAAAAGAGAGTGGATAGAATCCTTATTACTTAGCTTAGGTTACCTCCCAAGAAGCTGATCTGTTTTTAGAGTCCAACTAGACTCATTGGAAAAGCACTAGTGCTTCCATTTGGCCAATCATCCATCTTGGACAGCCCTTCATCTTTATAACCATTCAACTCAAGGATGATTTCTTCCAGATTTGTAAGAGGGGAAAGAAACTCATAATCCTCTTTTGTTGTAGCTGGTGGTTCAGCCACAATTTCTTCAAAACAGTCCCCTCTATGTGATGCAGATGCAAACACATTTATGCTTAAGGGGGACTATTCAAACATGTGCCCTTTTGATGGAAGCAAGCTGCAGAATTTTCTGCACATGGTTCTTTCTTGCTTCGTCAAAGGTAATGGTTGGTGAAGATTGAACTTTGCTTTCTCCTCACCCACAAGCAAGGTGAGCTCCCCCTTGTTGATTGCTTGAGGAAGGAAGTTATCTTTTTAATATCTTCAAATTTTTCAGATCCCTTTCAATGCCCCAAGTCACGCAATCCACGGGGAAGGAAAATGTATCAATCTTCACCAAGACTTTTTCAATAGCCATTACTTGACTTTCTTCTTCAAATTTCAATTTATCCACTAATGACTCTTCATTCTCTAAGTTGTTTAAGAGTGCCTTTTTCTCAATTTCCAGCTCATTTTCACCTTCTTCCACAAAATTCAGGATAGGAAATTTTTGCACATTGCTCAAGGGAGTATCCATGCATTGATTGAGATTTGGCAAAGTGTTACTAGGAGAGGTCCTAGAGAATTTTTCCTTGAATGCTTGGACTAAGTGTCCTATTTTAGCTTCTACGTTTTTCAATCTAGCACTAGTGTTGACTTGGAAGGCATCTAAATCTGGAAATTTCTGCTCATGAGGTTAATCATCTTCTTGTTCCCATCCATGTGATAAATCTGCTTACCGGGAGGCAGGTTCTACTTCCTCCTAAAATGGGACAATAATCTCCTTGTTCCATGAGTGAGTCATTGTGAATTCTTGGGTCCAAATGATGAATAAGGAAGTCATGCTTAGCTTCTATGGAGGCATGTCTATTTTCTCTTGAATATTCCTCTATAAGTACCAACAAATAAGAAGAAAAATAAAGAAAATAAAGCACAAAAACACTAATACTAAAAAAAATTAGCTAAGAAACAAATCACAACAAAAAATGAAAATAAAAGTGCTTTCCAAATTAGCAAAATCTCGCGTTCTTCAATGTCAACTTCAATGAGAGAAAGTGAATCAGCATGATCCCACATATGATTGCTAATCTTGTTGAGACCAAATGTTGTATATATATGAAAATATGGTCAAGGGAGTGAATTTGGTAAATACTCAAAAGCGATTTGAAACCGAAGTAAGGCGTGCCAAAAACTAAAATGAAAAATATGCGTGAGTGCTTAAAACACTCATATTATACCGTGGGTTTTTTCATTTTCCACGTTTATTTTTATAGGTAATTTCATAGTTTTTGTGGCAAGACTCACGGAATTGGTGTTTGGTGTGGATCTGCGGGTGCATTAGACGAAGCGGTGATAAACAATTTTGGAGCATGAGGCTATGCATGAAAAGTGCGGGCGTCGCGGCGTTCCAGCGTCATGGCGTTCCCCGCGTCGTGGCGTCCCAATGTCGCGCGGCGATTGGGTCAATCACTAAGCAAGTCAACAAGCGACAGCGTCCGCGGCGTCTCGGCGTCAGCGGCGTCCGGTCGACATGCTTTCTCAGCATTAAAAGCAAAGTGAGGCGTAGATTTTGGGGCATCGGAAGGCGTACGGACGAGAGCACGGAATTCAGGCTGACGGTGACACCGACTTAGAAAATTTTGTTGCATGTGATATAATGCCTTGAATACGTATTGTTTCCGATTTTGGATACTAGAATGATGTTTTTGAGATTAAACATTTTCATATTTCTATTCAGTATGTTCTAGATCTGTATCTAGGGTGTGTTGAACCCTGTCACATGACTATGGATTAAAGTTCAATCTTTTATGTTATTCATTGGTTTATAAAATTGTTATACACATATCATATTAAATTATATGATGATGTCGGCGACTTTAGCATAACTATCTTTGGAAATCAGAGATTCGAGAGATGAAGGGATATCTAGGGATTTGAAAGTAGAAGCGACCTTAGGTTGATTCGGAAATAGAGATATTTCGATCCTGAAGGTGGCACTTGAGGATTAAACACTAAAGCATTTCATGCTGAGTTGGGATAGAGATATACCAACTTTATTCACGAGATAAGGCGGATATACCTCGAGAAGGATATCTCGTAATTAAGATCACCTTGCCCATCAACAATATATAAATACATTTGAATAATAACACCTTTAGAAATAATCCATTGAAAGTGACAGGGAGCGTAGCCCTAGTCTCCAATACAAGTAATTCATTAGAATCCAATAAGCTTAGTGAAATTAACCTTTTCGATTCCTTCTTTAAAATAAGTATATTCGAGATATTATCTAAGCAAAACCTTTGTAGTCAACGCACATCACAATGGATCGATATCCATTACCGTTGGTACACTATATATTGACGGCCAACGTGCACTTGCGCACATAGGCGTACATTTTACACACCGCGTTTTCGGCCTGTCAAGTTTTTGGCGCCGTTGCCGGGGACAGGTTTAGATTGATATAGAGAATAAAGCGGTGGATATTACTCACGAAATTTTTTGTTTTTATTTGTTATTACAAGTCTTGGTAATTTGGTATTGTTGTCGGTGTGTGATTGCGGTTAAGTTTCGGTGGTATGCGGCGGCGGACGGATCGACCAACGCTGTTTGATCCCCCCGAGCCAAAAGAACTTTACGAATGCGCCAGGAAACGGCCCGACGGATTGAAATTTAGCAAACATGGGTGATAATGAAGGCGGAGATCGAGCATTGAGCAAGCGAGCCCAGAGAGGCCAAAATGGTAATCATGGAAGGGAATCGGCTTACGAGACTGTTTTATCGGTAGATGATCCATACATGTTGCTAGAAGAGTTTTCACTCCAGCTACGGTTGTTGAATGATTGCTCAGACGACAACTTCATTGACGGAAACAACGGGCCCGAAGTCGGTAACATTCTGAATCTTTGCGAGAATATATTGTTTCATGAACTACCCCATGAGAACCCAAATATACATCGGCGACTTCCTTGAAGTCTGCGATACGGTCACCTGCGAAGATTCTTGAGGGAGGCACGGGTTAGAGGCTTTTCCACTCTCACTGGGTGTGGTGGGAGCCAGCATTGGCTGTAACAGAGTCGGCACCCGGATTCCATTACATCGTGGAGCGACTTAGTGCAAAATTCCTGACCAAGTTCTTCCTTGAAAATTGCACAACGTACCAGGAATTCGATACTTTTAGGCTATTTAGAGGAGAACTGGCGAGCATGGGGCAATTTCACGAATTACTAAGAGAAAGTGCGCATCCGCGGACAACCCGAGATGGATGCAGTGCCATGCCTATAATGTGTCTTTGAGCGCTACTGAAGCGGTGATTGATGCCTGCCATTTGGAGGGATCCCGATGAAAACCACGAGACCAAGCTTATGAAATCTTATAAGATGCTCTGACAAATACAAATCGGTGGCTAGAGGTTACACCCGGTGAGCGGGGTGGGTGGCACGGATAATGAGGTTGCCAACAATGCGGTTAATCTGTGGCACGGTGACTAAGCGATTAAATAGATAGCAAAGAGGCTGCGGTACCATCTGAATCAACCCTTAGGAGTTGTGTGAATTACGTGGAGAACTGGCGCCATAGCACGAGAATGCGGTGGAAACCAAGCAGTGAAGTAGGCCCGATGCGATGAGGTTCAATCGAGTCAGTCACATGTGAGACGGTATGGAAACAATTATCGAGAATCAAAAGTCGAAGGCCAAGGGTGGCGTAATAATCGAGAATCGAGAACAATCGAACAATCAAAGGGTATGGATGGAGGAATAATGGGACAATATGCCCATCGAACCGAGTTAGTGAACCACCTCACGAGAAAAATGGACTTAGAACAAGCCGCACACGAGATGCTCACCTCACACACTACCTTTATCGCATGAATGGAGACAAAGGTGAATATGCGTAGCAGGCCCTGATTGAACAATCAGCGGCACAGTTGAGAAATTTGGAGGGGTACATATGGGTCAAATGACGGTCACGTTGACGAGAGAGAAATGACCTTCGAGGGTTCCTCTAAAGCTTAATTCGGATGTAAACCACACAGAGAGGAGGAAGGGGGCGAGAATGCTTTGCCAGGGGCCATCACTGCAGCGGTGGAAAGAGTTGGAAACCGGAGCCGAAACTAGTGAGCAGAGAATTGAAAATTAAGGAACAAGACCAAAGCATCCCAGGCCGGATGAAAAATGAAGCGACCCGAAAGTTATGAGAGCGGCCGGGATAATAAAGCAGGGGTGGCAGGGAGCAGAGACAAAAACGGATGAACTGTCATACCAATCATTATCCTCGAGGTTGAGGAAGAAGGTAAGTTGGAGCGGAGTTTGCGCGAAGTTTCTTGACATCTTCAAGAAACCCCACACCATTAATATCTACCACTTTTTGGAACGGAGAACATGCTGATTAATGAAGTCATAGAAAAAGATCTTGGCGACGAAAGAAGTTGGAATATGGGACCATCGCCTTAGCTGAGGAATGCGGTGCCATCTTGCAAAAGAAGCTTTCCCCAAAACTTCAAGATCTAGGTAACTTTGCTATACCGTTCTCTATAGGAATCGGTATGGAAAAGCCACATGTGACTTAAAGACGACATCGACTTAGTCACGCTTTCGATGTTTAAGGCTAAAGACCAGGGCCGGAAATGCGACCACAATGACTTGCAACTTGCGGACGAGGTCATACCAACATCCTGGAATGTCGAAAATGTCCTGGTAACAAGTTTTGACGAAAAATTAGTCTTCAGTGGACTTAGTCATTTGGACATGGAGAAAACGACTGATTCCCATCATACTTGATGAACCTTCTGTACGGAAAAGCTCAAATTAATGTGCAAGAAGGTGAGCTCAAATTGAGTCAAGGAGGCAGATCACTTTTTCAATATTCCGGCCATGGAAGCATCGGATGCTGATCAAGCCAGAAGATACTCTTCGGGCACTAATTTTTGCGAGGCAATGCGAAAATTTTCAGGAGTAAGCTAATGCGCGCGAAAGACAGGAAGGGCAAGGGCATGAACATAAGAATATTTCATCCACCTTGAGCATGGGTTATGAGCACTATAAGGGGATGCGTAAGCATTTCCCAGTTTCTTTTAAGCATATCGCACATTGAAATTCAGGGTCGTCGAGCTAACGACATTAAACATAGCCTTCTTAGGAGGCAACCCAAGTTCTTATGAGTGACATTTTTATTGTTTGTTTTCAGTGATATTGGTTTATTGGTTTTGTCCGTAATCGGTGTTTCGTCTTGGTTGTTTACTTCGGGACTCATGACGCGAGTCTTGGGAGGATCGAGTTTATCGCGAGCATTCTGAGTGGGTGTCCCGTTTACAAGAGGAGGTCCACGTAAGCCCGGGCTCAACGCGTGAAATTTTTTAGAAGCCTTCTGCGTAACGTCAGCGGCCGGTGGGTGTAACATCAGCAGTTGGGTCGTAACATCGCGACGTTCAACTGTCCCAGCGGCGTTAATGTTGCGACGTCGATTTTACCCTTCTACGGAACATCGCGTGTAGTTTTGTGTCGCGACGTTGATTTGAGTATCTACGGAGCGTCGCGGCGTGTATTTCCAATCGACGTTGTTCAAATTCTCGGGCGTGCTGGCGTGAGTTCGCGTCAGCGGCGTTAATTTAAACCTCACGGAGCGTCGCGATGTGAGATATCAGCGTCGCGATGTTAATTTATATGTCACCGAGCGTCGCGGCGTTTGACTGCAACGTCGCGACGTTGTTTAGTCCCACTCTATGTAACATCGCGACGTTGCCCCGAACGTCGCGACGTTGCCTTGTTTTAAGGCCAATAATAGCCCATTTTGCTCTTCACTTTGCACACACCACTTCCTGAACCCTAGTAACCATACGCCGACCGTTCCTTGCCGGAGCTACCTGTCGCGCCGGTCGGAGAACTCGTTCGTTGCCCTCAGGCCATTCACCCGTCCCCATCTGCTGTTCCTTGAGACCCTTGCATTCCACACCCTGCTTTACCTCTGTTCTGCTTTTAGTGCTTAACCATCTAGGGTCACCATTGTGTTCAGGTGGAATCTGAGGTCTTATAGGTTCCGTTTAGGGTCATATTAGGTCTCTGGTTTGAGTGCCGCTGGGGTAGTTGTACCTGTAATTTGGTGAACACTGATTGTTTGTTTTTTGGTCTAGGTGGAGCTGGGTGACAATTTGTGGTGCCACCACCACGTGAATTTTAGGGTCTAATGTGGTAAAGCGGCACTCACCAAAGCGGGTCGGTCCGGCGAGGGACCGGCCCACTACGATGTCACGCGATTTGTGGATGAGGAGTGCAGCCGTCGGTTCGGCACCATACACCAGAACCCCGATCGTTCATCAGGGAGGGGTTTCACTACCCCGGATGATTTTCATAAGACCATTGCTGCTAGGGATGTTCTGACGCGTACTGACCACCTGCGTCAGCGGCCCGATAAATTGTGATGCGAAGTTCTCACGCCCGACCACGCCTCGATCACGAAAAAGTCAGTGCGGGTATTGATGCGACTTGATGCGGTCGATCAATGAACAATACGATTTAAACATGTCCCGCCAGACGTTCGATCGGCTCCTGAGCCTCTGACTACCAGAGATTATACGAGTGACCCGATGGCGGGGTGAGTGGAAAGTCGATAGTCGCGGGCATGCGAGTCCAGCGAGCGAGCATTTTGGCCTTCATATACCCTAAGATTACGGCATCACTTCATCGCGTGGTATTCTTCGGCAGCGAGCGTGTGTGTGAAGTGAAAGCCAAACGTGCCCTGCTTAACTACGCCATCATACAGGATATACCTTTTGATGTTGGGTAGGTTATAGAGGATGCCATCCTCCATAACCGAGACGCAAAAATGAATTTGGGGCACCCCTTCCTTATCTTTGGCTTGTGCAAATGAGTCGGGGTACCCTGGCGACAATGAACCTGGCTCCACCCATAAGGCAATATACAGCAAGAGGACTGCCAGTTATCTGAGACAGAAAGTGCATGATTAGGTCCTTGTGAGCCCTCGGACCGGGACAGGCTGCAGCCTCCCGGGCTCGGTGTGGATGCAGGCGATCCACCGGGGAGGCAGTGGCGGGTCCCTCGTCCACCACCTCACCACCATCGACGGCCTCGGATAGCTCCCTCGGTCGCGATGCGGGACCAGATTGCTCTCCCTCGCGAAGTGCTTTGATGCCTTTGGGGGCCGAGACCGGAGCCTGAGTCCTAGTCACCACGGGATATGGAGGCCCTCACGTGCGTGTACGTACTGTGTTCATCGGGGCCTCCATTCTTTAGGAGCGACCGGTCATTGGGCCAGTGTGACTGCTTCTACCGACCACAGCCACTTGCCGCCCCGGTGATCGCGGGGAGTTCTCTTTACCCTCTGTTCTTGTTGCCGGTGGGGACCTTTGGATATTTGTTTGGGGGGTGTGGAGTGAGCTGATCAGTTTGTTTAGTTATGTTTTGGTTTTTAGTATTTGTGTAGTGTTTTTGTTTCATTGACATATTAGTTGTGTTTCTATTTAGTCTAATTCTGTTTTTTTAGTATTTACTGTTTTTGTTTTATTCTTATGTAGTAGTTGCATGTGAAGTGGTTGTGTATGTGTGCCATGTTGAAAGTCGGATCACTTTGGAATTTGAATTACACTATTGACATGGAAGATTGGATACATACAGTGTTTGATACTCGGTAATTAGGTTGAATAGGTGGGAGGCTTGAGTAGAAGACGATTCTGGTATTGAAACCATTTCTCGGGAGCCTATCACACTCACATAATGACCTTGGGGTATGCATAGGTGCAGACAGCTACTAAAGTTCGATAAACCTTGGGAGATTCCAACTATCTAAGTGATGGGACACCAGGTCAAAAGTGCCATCGAGCCTTTGACGAAAAGAAAAATAAAAAATAAAAATAAAAAACAATAGAAAAGATAAAAGCAAAGAAAGAAAATGTCAAAAATAGGTGATGCATAAGAATAGCGGGATCATCAATCTCGGAATCCAGGCACGGTCGAGGGCTTCAAAGCTATCTACGACAATGAGTAGGAGTCATTCACTTGCTTGCCGCTACATGGGACAGAAGATGGATCATTCACGCAACCTAGGGCCTTTGAGTTTGGTTGGAGTGTTCGGGGTGGTTGAAGGGAATTTAATGCACAGTGCCCTTAACCAGCGGTGGGGAGTGCGATGGATCCATATAGGAGCACTCATCTAAAACTTCTTGGAACTAGGTACTTCAATTTTGTTTAGGTACTTAGAAATTTTAGGTATGTTAGTATGAATAAAAGGGTGTGTTCTTGTCCTTTCTTCGTTAGCTTCTTCCAAATAGGTGAGAGTCGAGAGCTCAAGTTTGGGGGTGTCGGAACCTAGGTATACACTAGGGTCATTCGATTCGGCAGCACATAGGGTCCTTGGGAAAGGTTATTAGATACCGTGGAATTTGAGGCACTAGTCACTTTTACCTATTTCAAGCGAGTTTCAGAAAGTCAAACATGCGTATGCATCTTGTGAACCCCGAGGCAAAATAGCGACGGTGTGAGTCGATCAAAATTGATCCCCTATTTCTCGACATGTGCAACATCTTAGTGTTTGTTCCGACATGTCGGGTGTGTGTCTGTCTGGAATCCATTCTTGGCAGGGACAAGCAAAGCTTAAGTTGGGGGTGTGGCGCGGATTCTTGAGAGACCGTTCTCTATATATATTCAATGTATTTATATATTGTTGATGGCAAGGTGATCTTAATTCTGAGATATCCTCTCTCGGTGTATCCTATCTCTTGAATAGAGTTGAGTATATCTCTATCGACTGATTACGAAATGTAGTGTTCTAACCTCGAAGTGCCACCTTCGAGGATCGGAATATCTCTATTTCCCGAATCAGCGAAGGCACTCTACCTTCGAGATCCCTAGATATCCTCATCTCTCGAGATCTCAGTTTCAGTATAGTTATGCTAATGTTGGCGGACATCGTCATATAAGATTTAATTATAGATATAAAGCGAGAAGCAACAATTTTATAAACCAATGAATAACATAAAAGCCTGAACTTTAATCCATAGTCATGTGACAGGGTTCAACACACCCTAGATCAGATCTAGAACATACTGAATAGAAATATGAAAATGTTTAATCTCAAAAACATCATTCTAGTATCCAAAAATCGGAAGCGATACGGATGTCGGGGCGCTGGCGAGTCGATTGTCGCTATTTGCTTTGGAATTCCGTGCTCGTCCGTACACCTCAGATGCCCCAAAATATCGCGCCTCATTTGCTTTAATCTTGACGCCGTCGCCTTGGCGATGGCGACATTGCGTGTTGACTTGCTTAGTGATTGACCTAACGTCGCGACGTTGGGACGTCACGACGTGGGAACGTCGTGACGTTGGAACGTCGTGACGTTGGAACGTCGCGACGTTCCAGACCTCTTCATGCATAGCCTCTTTATGCTCCAACACTTATCCCCTTTCCGCAAGTGCACGAGTCATACAAGTAATAAAGTGGACTCTAAAAGTACGGATGTCGTACCCATGAAGATTGGAGGTTCTCCCTCATTTAAATTTGATCACCCCGATTACAAGGGCTCTTCACTATTTAGGCGACCAAATAGGATGTGGAATAAAATCAATTTAATTGAAATAAAAACTGATTTAAAACTAACCTAAAATCTACCAAATAAACAATTACTTAATTCTAAAAGGTATGAAAAGAGGCATTAGGGATAGGGATAGTTATTTACAAAACAATTTGCATTTCCTTGAAAGCACAACATTTGTGAGTTGAATGCTAGATTTGTCTAAGAGCAATGTAGTATAGCTTGGATTATCGACACTATACATTTCACTATCTAACACACCACATATTCCTTTCTAGGACAAATGGGTCTAAATAGCTACTTGTAAAATCTGACCCTCTTTAAGATTTGATTTTTTTTATTTACCAATACTTCACAACCATTTCTTACGACTAAAGAATCCTTGTCCCAATAGACAGGAGAATGCAAGCCTTCTCCAATGTAATAGGTATCTCAACCATCGAATCTAATAAAGTTCTCTATTTCCTTGATTAGATCTATGCTTAAATGGGATCAAGGTCATTCTATCAGATTGAGGTGAGACCTCTAAACATTAAACTGATACATCATCTAATTAATCCTCACACCATGAGAAAAATAGTGATCTATCAAACTAATCTTTTAGAGTTCTTTAGTTCCATAATATTAGTCTAACATACCCCCAAGTTACTGCTCTTTACTCTTAGGAATCTCCATCTCTGTGTCACTCAGAGGGCCTCTTGGAAATCAGAGCAAGATACAACTCTTTTCTAGGTATAAGCTACTAATATTCCGAACATTTAATTATATGAACAGTACCCGATTATATAAATTAAGTATTGAGCCTGAAAAACTAGAGTCACAATGCGAATGTTCAACAATTAATCCTCACTTAAAGAGGGTGTTTAATGTTTCATTACTAGGTTCCATTCATCACCAATAAAAAAAAAGGTAAGAAAATGAAGAAAGAAATCAAGAGACAAGGAGTGAGAAAAATCCAGATTTTAGTTTCAATCTTTGTCTGAACAGTAATGAAATCTTAATCTTTGTTATACAACACTGAGATCTCTTCAATAGAAATAAAATTTTTCTCCAAAACTACTCTAAGATCTATTAAAAATCAAAATCTATAGCAAACCTAAAAAAAATTGGCAGCTTAGAGAGAGAAACCCCATGAGAGGTGTTCTTATGACGGCTCGCGCTGTCGTACTTAACCCAACTTGGAGGCCAAACCCGATCCGGGACACGGTCCTCTTTTCGAATCCAATTCCTTTTTCTTTTGTCAGTAAAACACATTTCCAATGCTCATTTTGTAACGGATATTTATCTTTATGAAAATATATTTGTATATACTAATTCAACTTAAAGGGGGTCCATCATTTTGTTTACAATACACATTTTCCATTAAATATGACATTACATACCCATTTGGTCCATTTACCACCTTTATACATTATGGCATTATAAGTCGTTTTCAATACCAAAATATTTACAAAACAAAATCAAAGTTTGTACAAAAAGTGTCAAATATATTTCATGAATGCATGGTCGAGCTTTACTTCCAACTCACGTGAGGCCTTGGCGTTATTTCTACGAATCGTTGCGGTCTTTCCTTCATACGTCGCTCGGTACACAAGATGATAAAACAACAGCTAAGCATTTTATGCCTAGTAGTTTCTACTCCAGTTCTCTCTTCATTTCGGTTTAAGTAAATCATCTGCATTTTCGTCGATGCCTTTGTATAATTTTTCAATGACTAATGCGGTACAGCCAGCCAATATATTTTCATTTTGTATACATTCAAATTACAATTCATTGGTCATTTCAATCATAGAGTTTCATATGCAATAAATCATTCAAACACAAATCATGCATTTCATAATTTTCTTTTCATTTTACCCTTAAGCAAATTTATCCTATGCTTTGGTTATAAGTATAGCGAATCCACTATACGATCTACGATGGGCTTTGAATTCGTTATAAAAAGGTTTATAACGATCACGGTCCCGTTGGGTTGCTGACTTGTTATTAAAAATCATTTAATGAACACTATCAAATCTTGTCCCGTTGGAGTTCGGTCGGGTGACCACATGCCCATTTGGTGCCGATCTTTGCTCATTTGACATATTGGTATACCAATCTATCCTTAACTCGAATTTAACGGTTAACATTCTATCAAGGGTGCTCAAATCATTCATAGAAATTTACAATAATGTATATACATTTATATCCAAATACTTGGTTTCCAATACTCATGCAATTTTTCATGTGCAATTCATTTCACAATGCGAGTTATCAATCAATTTAAAAACAAATCAATATGCAATTTATCACAATTCATTTCAATAAATCCCACTTATTTCATGATCCTTTAAATGTTTTAGAAATAGAGAGAGAAGTGGAGAACAAACCAATTCATTTATGGCTCAAATAGACACACATGCATATTCATATAAAACCTTTTAGGAATTATTTTATCAGGCAAACACAAAACCGAAACAAGGAAGGAAGTGTGAAGAACAAAACCAAAAAGGTTGTCGCTCTTCGATTCCTATTCTTGAAATACAATTCTTGGGTCAAGCTTCCTCATCACCAACCTATAATCCATCACAAATATGTCACTATTAAATAACAACCCAAAAAAAAAAAATCAATTGTGCATTCTAGGATTTTTGGTTAGGGTTGATGTCTACCGAATACACCTTCACTTGAAAAAATATTTGGGGACACATGAGCCATATTTTTCTCATGATTCCTTCAAGAAAATGATATCTCTATGAGTCTATTTTTAGTAGGAATTGGAATCAGCTTATTTGGATCACCTAAACTCAAGTTACGACATTTTAATGCCAAACTGGTCGGTATGCCCAACTCACTCGGTTACCTACTATTATTCTCAATTTCAGGGGTATTAAATCCATAAATTGGTAATTTTTCCTTCTAAACATTTGAAGCTATGGTTATAAGGGTTCTTATCCAATTGGAATCATCCAATTTGGATCACCAAAACTCAAGTTATTGCATTTTACATCCAGACTACTCTAATTTGCAAAACATAATTAGATTGCTCTTGCACATAGCTCCACTTTTACAGATTTCTAGGCACTTTGGAGATACAAATCGCATACACTTCCTTCGAGTAAATTATTTCCCTAGAAGTATAGTTTACCCATAATTTTTAATCACACAATTTGGATGAGTGAAACTCAACTTACGGCTAAAACAATACAACTACACCCAAAACAGAGCATAGCCATTAGCTACCCAAAACTTACCTTTAAGCCCATATTCCGGAGCCTTAGAGCTATAATTTTCTCCTAGTTCCTTCTATAAATTTGTAGCTCTAGCTCTTATGGTTCTTTACCAATTGGAATCACTCAATTTGGATGGCTATAACTTAACTTATATCCAAAACAAAAACAGGTAACTTATAACTTAACTTTACCAATATGTTCATGGGATTCCAAGAACATATTGGAATCCCAAGTAATCGAACTATTTCCCTTATGTAAATCTCTACTAGCTTGTCAAGTGAATAGTCAGTTATCACTGGTAGGAAGTGAGTTGACTTAGTCAATCGGTCTACCACAACCCAAACTAAGTCATACTTTCTTCCTGTCACTAGTAACCCGACCACAAAATCCATTGTAATTTGGTCCCATTTTCACTCGGGTTTTTTAATAGGCTGCAATAATCTCGAAGAAACTTGATGTTCTGCCTTCACTTTTGACCACCACCATACTTGGTCTAGATTCCGATACATCTCTTTCATTCAGGACCACCAGGTACATGAGTCTTTATTCTGGTATTTAGTGCTATTAGGATCATAACCGAAAGGATCCATTATTGCCTCTTCAAGTATGGATTTCTTCAACTCATCATCATTAGATTTTACAAACCCGATCTCATATATACCACAGTCACATTATCTTTGTTTAAAATCCAGTTTCTTTCCCCACTCTGTATGATTTAATTTAGGCAATTTCTTGTAATTCTTTTAGCACTCGATTGCTCATCACAGTTTTGCTATCAATTAATAATATTACTCCTCTTACAACAATGACAAATGAGCATTGGCCTTGACGTTTGTATTGGCTTTCTACTCAGAGCATCTACTACTACATTGGCCTTCCCGGGATGATAATCGATCACACAATCATAATTCTTGATCAATTGCATCCATCTACGTTGTCTCAAGTTAAGCTCTCTTTGCAAGGGCAAATACTTAAGACTTTTGTGATCGATGTAGATGAAACACTTTTCTCCATAAAGATAGCGTCTCCATATTTTCAATGTGAACACAATAGTGGAAAATTCCAAATCATATGTAGGGTAGTTCTTTTCATGCGCCTTCAGCTGCCTTGAAGCATAAGCTACCACTTTACCCTCTTGCATGGGACACATCGAGTCCATTTAATGAAGCATCACTAATCACATATTCTTTGCGCCCAGGTCGGCTGAGTAAACTAGTGCCTCGGTTAGAATTCTTTCAACTTTTGAAACTAGCTTGACACATTTCCTCCTCAAAATTTCACATTCTTTTGAACAATCTGCCATAGGGGCCCCGCGGTCATTAAAGCCCCTTAGAACGCCGCATTAACACCTTCAATCCCGAGGAAACTGCCACATTGAAATTTCTCGGTGGTTTCATTCGTGTCCACCTCTATCTTCTTTGGATCCGCTCAGGTTCCTTCTTCCTAATATAATGTATTGAAAGGACCTTCTCTCAACAAATTCACATTTAACAGTTTGCATATAACTATTCCTTTCTTAAGGTTTCTACAGCACTACGGAAAGGAGTGTATCATGATCTTCCTAATCCTTTTAATACACAAGGATGTGATCTATAAACACCACGACAAACTGATCTACATACGATCGAAAAACACGGTTCATTAAGCCCATGAAAGCCACCATTGCATTTGTCAACCCAAACGGCATTATAAGGAACTCATAATCTCTGTATCGCGTTCTAAACGTCGTCTTATACACATCCGTATCCTTAATTCTCAATTGATGATACCCAGATCGTAGGTCAATCTTCGAAAAGCTACTTGCACCTTTCAATTGGTCGAACAAGTCATCAATCCTGGGTAACGGGTACTTGTTCTTCATTGTCATCTTATTCAATTGCCTATGGTTAACAAATAACCTAAGTGTACAATCTTTCTTCTTAACAAAGAGCACTAGAGCTCCCCATGGCAATACACTTGGACGAATAAATCCTTTCTCTAACAATTCTTGCAATTGAAGCTTCAATTCTTTTAACTCCACTGGAGCCATTCAATACGATTGTAATGGATCTTGGAATTGGCACCGTAATTCTGCGTCAATTGCGAACTCAATCTCTCTTTGTGGAGGCAATCCTGGAAACTCCTCTGGATACACGTCCGGATAATCACTAACTGTAGGGATGTCCGATAAGCTAGGCTCTACCTTTTTCTTATCAATCACATGCGCCAAGTAGGCTTCACATCCCTTTCGAACCATCGTTCTAGCAGTAGTGGCGGATATCACATTGAGGTTGTTGACCTCCGCGATAAAATCTTCTGCCCTTGCTGGTGTCATAAGTTCCTCTCTTCATTCTACAATCAGCTTCTACTTGGGTGTTGGGATAACTTAATCATCCAATGTCACATCGAACTCTACAAATGACAATATCAAATCTCCCGACTCATAATCCGTATTACGTAAGTGATCTCTATAAACTCACATTCATAATGACACTAGGCCTATAGTGGATTTGTCACCCAAAATGTCATATGGTTTACTCTTGATCAAACTACCCAAACTCGGAATGGTAGTACACATATAAGAGTGGGTTGAACCTGGATCTATAAATGCATGTACAATAGTCTCAAAGATATAGAAATTACCAACTACCACATTCGGGACATCTTTGTCTTCCACTGCCTTCATTGCATACGCCCTAGCTAAAGCACGAGCATCCTGTCTACATATGGTCTGTGTCGCTTGTCTCGGAGCACTCGGTGATGCAACACTCTTGTTGTCTTTGATGCACTTTTATATTGCTGAGCCCCTAGTTCGGGGTGCTTTGAAAGAACAAGCTCTAGGACAATCTCTCACTTTGTGCTCATTGGATCCACAAACCAAACAAGCACCTGTCAATCTCTAACACTCTCCTTTATGTTTTCTCCCATAATGTGTGTAATAAAGAGGAGCTTGTCCTCTTGAAGAACATCCTAGTGCACTAGCAACTGATGGTGCCGGTAGCATAGTCTTACTACCAGTAACTGGTGATCCTTGAAATTTGTATTGATTAGAACCACATGTGGTCCCTCTGCAGTTTCTTACTATGCTGATAAGACTTGGTATCAAGAGTTTTTGTCTTCTTTCTTTTCTTTCATACTCTTGCTTTTCTTTTTCTTTCAACATTTAGAGCACATGTCACAATTTTAGAAAAGTCATCATAGAAAAATCTTGTGACATGGGCCCGAATATGGTCATTGAGGCCATCTTCAAACTTGCGGCATTTCTCTTCCTTCATCACTAGCATCTCAGGAGCATATTTGCTCAACCGGGTGAATTCTCTCTAATACTCAATCACACTCATATGTGTTTGTTTCAAATTATGAAACTCTCATCTCATATTGCTTTCGAGATAGATCGACCCATATTACTTCACAGATTCACCGAAGGCTCATGTAACACTCCGGTGGTGCAGTACTGATGTAAACCCACAGTAATGCAGCGTATCATCTATATGAAGTCGCACTCTAAATTCTCCTCTGGTGTGCAATGCATTTTGAAGCATTCTTTACGTTCTTCGGGCAATTTTCACCATGGAAGGCTCGTCATCTTTCTTCCCGAAAGAGTCGCGGGCGGTGCTTTTCCATTTCCCTCTATACAGTGACCACTAAGGGAACAGCTGCAGTTAGTTTGTGTTGCTCTTTGCGGTGCACGAAGCTATCTGCGGAGGATATCCATAGCACAACTCTCTTTCCTTGACCCTTGCTCGTAGATCGATCGAGCATGGGACACTTGCCACGCCTTCCACACACTAAGCAAGGCTATTTAGGCGACTACGAGATGCCTAGGCCCTATAGGGTCTTAGACCATCATAACTACCTACTAAGACCGATAAGATCCGCATCAGAGTCATGTCATCCTTTATATGCAAATGCAATGCATGTCATAAACCATTTCAAAATTATTTACAAAAAAAATAAAATCATTTTATAGAATCACCTAAACCTAAGATCTGATACCATTAAAAAATGTGATGGCTCGCACCGCCATACGAACCCGACACAGGTAGGAACAGATCAGGAACACGGTTGATTAGTGCCGAGTGCTATTTTGAACCACATTATTATGGGTTTTGAGAATTTGCTTTTGTGTACTAATCATTAGATAACCCGATTTGCACATTAGGTCCACTGTTATTCCTCTTGAGATAGCATTTTGTGGCTAAT
Source organism: Tetrastigma voinierianum (assembly GCA_016808115.1). Lineage (NCBI taxonomy): Eukaryota > Viridiplantae > Streptophyta > Magnoliopsida > Vitales > Vitaceae > Tetrastigma > Tetrastigma voinierianum. The sequence continues at coordinate 273,437 of JAEQBH010001089.1, read as the reverse complement.
TTTTGTAGTTTTTACCAGAATGGTGAATGAAATTTATCAAATCAATTCAAACATGAAGAACTGGAGTTGAACTCCTTTCGTTGCAAATGGGGTCCCGAAGGAAAGAATGTGAAGAAAAGTGAACCTTTGCGGAATGCTTTTGCCATTCTTGCTGTTCACCATCTTGCCTTTGACATTCATTATCTTTGCCCGTTCACGCTTTTTGACGATGTGCCTGTTTGCGTTTTTTTGGTTTCTTCCCATTTTATCTCCCTTATAATAACTTTTGGTTTTGTTGTTTAATAGCTTCCCTTCCTTTGACGGTATATAAATTAAGATTTAGATGCGTAAAAAATCAATCATATTGATAAAGTTGTGGGTGAAGCTTTCCGACTTCTCCAGATTTTCTTCTTACTCTCATTTCTCTCGTTTCTACTCTCACTTTCTCGAAATTTGTCGAGCACCACACAGGGATGACAACTCGGAGGATGGTTGGCTAGACAAACACTCTCCTTGAAGAGGAGAACTGCCCGGAGCAGCGGTTTTTAAGGTAAACTTTACAGTTTGTTTTTGGTTTTGAGCATTTAGGTTCGAGCCTTGATGGTTTTAAATCCTCTTAGTTGCCTTGATGATTGACCGGTATTTGGCAATATTTTTGGGTTTAGTGGATTACTTGTACTAGATCACTGAGGTCGGATAGTTGTCTTCTATGAGTCACTATAGGGTAGATTAGGGGACGGGTATTCACTACAGGGTTCATTTATGCTCTGTAAATGCTGCTTTTCAAAAGGATAATAATTTTAGGGTTTAGTTTTAAAAGCAAAATAAAAAGATCAGGTTGGGAGATAATGATAGGTCATCCTCCCCAACGAGAAGCGATCTGGATACCCTCGGTTGTACTAGGATCCTAAGCGATATCTTGATACTTCAAGGGGTTCTATTTTAAATTTTTTCTTATTTTATTTTCAGCCTTCAAACAACCAATTCTCACTGTTTTTAACAACACCCCAAATCCAAATTGAAATTCACTGGTTTCAATCAATGTGGTCATTGTCCCAGAAGAACCCATCCTAAGTTAAGACCCTAGACATCACTGCGGTAGCTTTGCTACGACGGTAGGAGAATTACAGGTTATAAATATTGTTGATTTCGGTTCTGCCTGCATTGGCACGAATCAGCGGTCCTCTTTCAAATCGATTCCTTTTTTCTTTTGTCGTTAAAACACCATTCCAATGCTCATTTTGTAAGGATGTTGTCTTTGAAGAAATATATTTTTATATACTAATTTCAACTTAAAGGGACCCATCATTTGTTTTTCAATACACATTTTCCATTGAATATGGCATTACATGCCTATTTGGTCCAATTACCACTTTTATACTCTGACATTATAAATTTGTTTTCAATACCAAAATATTTACAAAACAAAAGCAGAGTTTGTACAAAAAGTGTCAAATATATTTCATGAATACATGGTCGAAGCTTTACTTCAACTTCGTGAGGCCTTGACGTTGACTCTGAATCGCTGCGATCTTTTCCGTCGTACATGTTCAATCGGTACCCACGATAGCTGCGCATAGCATTTTCATGCCTAGTGGTTCTATCTGGATTCTCTCTTCGTTGGGTTTAAGTAAATCATGCATTTTCTAAATCGTGCCTTTGTATGTATTTTCAATGACAATGCGGTACAATACATATATGTATATTTTCATTTCGTAGCCATTCAAATTACGATTCATTGGTCATTTTGATCATGTAGTTTCATATCTGATAAATCATTCGAAACCTGAATCATGCATTTCTGATTTTTCTTTTCATTTGCATAAAAAGCGTTTAACCCCTGCTTTGGTGCACGAGGAATAGCAGATCACCGGCACGGTCCCGTTGGGCTGTAAACGGTATAAAGGTTTTATAACACAATGCGGGTCCTGGATTAGTTTCTTTGACGTCACAGGCAGCTGCGGTTGAAATTTAGAAAGAGGCGGGCTTAAGGTAATTGATTTGATGACTCGATAGCGTTTGGCATTGGCTTGTTTGCTAAATCTACATACAAGAAGTCAAATTCGAATCCTTTTTTTTTTTAGATAGTTAGTGTAAGATAGCCATGGAATCTATCGATGATAAAAAGACTCCGCTGCAAGAACTGCCTTCACTCATAAGTGAAAGAAAGAAATCTAGGGGATATCAATCATCTCTTAATGACTATAACTCGGGGAAAGAAGCAGCTCATTCACTTCGATAAGCGCCTTCTAGCGATTACTGCGAACTAAGTTCAATAAGCGAGAATTGAAAAACAAGGTTAAGTACCGGGAATCCATATGGCCAGCTCCTTTTCAGAAGCCCTAATTCCCCAACTCGGGGCTAAGTTGATAAGTAAAGGAAGGGAATTATCATATAAAAATATATCCTTCTTCTCTTTGCTCTTACGGTAAAGACGGAAAATCCTCAAAGCCTCTTGGGGAACGCGGAAGAAAACGATCTCGGCCGCGAGAATTCGTGTGAGACTTGTCCATTTCTAGGCGGAGTAAGAGGACAAGAAGCGTGGGTGGGAACCCTAGCGGTGTAGATTTCGACTGACCTCGTCTTGCTCTGCGACAGTTTGCCATCTCTCGAGCGAAGGAGCGGTCCGACATAAAGGAGGTTCACTCCAGAGAGTCAAGTAAGGCTCGGGGGAGTCTTCAATACGTGGCCCGAAGGGATAAGCGATGGTACGCCCACGTGTTGACCACGCCTTTGACAGGCTTTCATGTCGGCGGGAGATAAAATCCTGAAATTAGATTAAGGCAGCGGATCCCAATTATTTATGGGTCTTGAATGAATTCCTTTATTGGTTGTCACAACTATATAGATAAGAGGGCTTGCCGCTCATTTGTCAACAGCTGCCACATCAGATGAATGGAAAGCTGGGTCGACTAGTCACCCTTACTTTCACGTGGAAACATCATTTCGATAATCGTCTTTCCCCGACACGAACCATTGGCTAAGATCTGAGTACTTAAAAATAATATGGGTTAATTTGATTATAATGTAAAGGAATCAGAGGATTGACATGTATAGGCTTCTGCCACACAATCATACTTTTTTTTATATTCCTGAGTCTAACTTCGTCAGATGTTTCCCCATATCTTATTTAGTCCGGAAAGATAGGAATATGTACTCTAATTGAATTGAATTCTATCATCAGCCTAAGTGCAGGGAACCGGAGCTCTTTTCTAACTTTGATGCCTCGAATCAAATGAAATAGAGCGATTGAATATCTAAGTTTCCTGATCTGGGCCTCCATTTACTTTACGCATTTATTGGTGTTCGTGAATGGCGAGAAGATCTAATAATGAAAAGGCAACGCGGCGAGAACCCTTATTTGCCGCCGGCCAACATAGAGCTAAATAGTTGCTGGAAGCGATTCAGTGTCAATTATTCTCTCCGGCTTTTGAGATAGTCCTTTGTCGTCGGCGACTGTAAGAAGGATCTTTTACCCGCCATGTCAAGGGAAGCGCATCTCGGATATCAAGCACGCATGCGACAGGCATATCTTTAATTTCCCAAGCTCGACAATGAGGACCTTCTCTTCTTGAGTACGCATCGAAAGGGAATCCCTTTTGTTGCCTAGCTTGGCCCTTTCTTTTAATCACTTTTCCAGTAGGCTACCCATCCTGTATTCGAGGAGTGACATTGAATAAGTTATCAAGGGATATAATGGTAGCCCCGAATTGAGTTATTGTTGATGGATAGAAGTAAATAGTTCTTATGTCATCGGATATTGACTTTGGAGTCTCCCTTCTCTTGTCTTCTTTTTCATAGCTTGAAGAAGTAGCCAGTAAATAAGGGCTTTGATCCAACCATATTATAGTGATTAATAACTTCAGGAAACTCAGCACATCTCTAACATTGAAACCGGCGAACCCTCCGTTTTTTCCGATGAAGAGCCAACCGAAGTCGCCAGCAACCAACCAAGGTAGAGTATGTGAGTCAGCAAAGTTCGGGTTATGGACGAGGTGCTTATTTTCTTATTTTCTTATGATAGTTGATGAGCTTAAAAGTCATCTATTTCTAGTCCATTTTTCTGTTTGATTTTAATGTAAAAAGGAATAATTAAGATGCAGAAATATGAAGAAACTCACCAAATTTGTTATTTGCAGGGAGTATAAAAGAAAGAAGAAAATGCGGTGGAAAAATCGACAAATGGTGGAATAAAAAAATACAGAAGTGGTGGGCGGGAATGAAGCAAATGATTGATTCATTGATGCGGTTTGGTCACACGGAGTCAGTTATGAGATTGTGACTTCAGGGATAAGTGAAGAAATAAGCGACTGGTCGCGCGGCGGGAATCACCAAATAAGCGGTGAGGATTAACGAGAAGCTAAAGAGAGATGACTCAGCCATGACGACATCGATGTAGCGACAAGAGTTGATATCGCGGCGGGATGGAAGTCAGCGGCGAGAAGGGAATGCGCCTTGAAGCTATGAAAGCGAGGTTTGGAAGGATGGTAGGTTAGCGAAGAGCATTGTCGCTGACGGGGAGGATTGAGGTAAAAACCGGCTTAACCCGGTGAAACCTCAAAGACATAAGGTGATAATGGCGACAAGAGAGATTGAAGGTCAGCGACATCATGAGCGATCGATTGAAGAACTGAAGACTTGGCGATGTCGCGACAAGATATCGATGTCGCGACGCTTCGAGGCGATAGTGAAACTGCAAAGGCGCCAAAGTGATAATCGCGACAGAGATTGATGTGGCGACATCGAGGGACATCAATTGTAGGCTATTGTGAGGACTTAAGTTGATATGCGGCGTGAAGATCAATAATCATGACATGGATGATGTCGCGACAAGAGATCAATATCGCGACATGAAGCGAAAACATGGGTCGGCCAACTTTGAAATCACGACCAAGAATACATTGGGATTAGAATGGCCGAAACCCTATAAATACGAAGCTACCCAAGAGGAAGAAGCTGACTTGGGGGTGACACAGACGAGAGTGCAGGTGGCGAAGGCTCATTTAATTATTTTCCTTTTAGTTTTCTTTCTTTTCTTTTCTTTTCTTCAATGTTGATAGTTAGAGATAGATTAAGATTTATCGTTTATTTTTTCGTTTTATTTTACGGATGCAGGTGTTATCGTTTTTTGGCGAGAAGTTTGAGATACGAGAATTCTATTCTTTTTCAAATTACTACAGGATGTTTGAAGTTCAAACAAATTTACGGGAGTCGGCTCTTCGGTTTCGGTGCGGTGATTCTTATGATCAGGAATGTTGTAGCGTGTAATTCAATAGTGGGAATCCGGCTTCCATTAAGTGAATGCTATAGTTGAAATTATCTTTCTGTGGTCGTTTCCGACTTGTGAATTTCGGTTTATGAATTTACTTACGGTTTTTTGGGTTTAATGTTTTACGGATCTGAACTCTCGGTTCTTATCTGGATTTAAGATTTGTTTTCATTGCTCTACGATATCAGGGAGGTCCTGCGAGTGACACAAAGAAGACATTCACGAGTTATGAACATTTCTTTGAAGGTATATTAACTGCTATTAGAGATCTATTGAGCTTTAAGTTTACTTGGATAAATCCTCTTCTCACTTGAAATCAAGAGCAGGTTGAGCGAGGTTATCAATTTAAACAAACAAAGAGTTCACCACCCGATTGCGGATAGTGAGGCCAATCCGTGTTAGGCGAGATCTAATCAGGAGGTGATCTATTCCAATTTCGGAAGAGTAACTTTGGAAGTTGTATATTCTTGCACGATAGATAACTTGGGAGCTAGGTTTACAGTCCATAAAATGGGTATGAAGTATTAGAAAATACCCAGTTAAAGGGAAATCCTTTTAAAAGTAGGTTATCTCATTCACGTGTGAAGAATCGGGAAGAATTAGATAATGAAATGTGGAGTGTGGAGAGATCGACACCTGCTACTCTTGCCTTTGACCAGATTTTAAAACTGAAATATTCAAGAAGTTTTATCGGTATTAACTACGAAATTGATACTTCACTATAGCGATATACTTGGTGTGTCCTCACGAAAGATAATTGTCGGTGTCCATTTATTTTCTTAACTTATTCTTTATTCTTTATTCTTTATTCTTTATATTCCGGTTTATTTGATTGTTCATTTATTTTACTCGTGCTAGTATAATTTCGACTTCTTAATTTGGACCCGATATCACTTTATGGTCAAATAGTGCAGACTTGAGTAGTCGGGAGTAGTTGATTTAAAATTCTTGAGATCTACGTGGGATCGATATGCGGACTTATATCCATTTATTACTTGTCGGCCACATTACTTACGTGTCTCCGGGCCAAAACAGTGAAAATGATTAACTCTAGGAGATTTTTGGTCTTAACAAGTTTTATGGTGCAGTTTACGGGGATTAGACAACAGTCGTTTAGTAATTGTGCACATAAATTTGTATATGCGTTTTGGTCGGTCAACAAGTTTTATGGCGCAGATTAGGGATCGAAGAATTTGATAGATCAATATTCGGATAAAATAAAGTACTAATTTGGACATTTAAAGAAAAGAACAAATTAGTTTTCAACGGTGGTTCATTTTGACCCCACTAACCTCTGACGAACCACATTAGATATATTTGTTGTTTTGACTAATCCTATTAATGGGAGTGTGTTTGCTTTGAGAAAAACTTTGATGCATAGGAAGCGAAGCGATATGAGTTCGGTGATTACGAATTGGAAAACACTTGGCGACGAGGAGATAAAGAAAATGAAGCTTTCGACCATGGCGGATGAAAGGCGGATCGGAATGAAGCACATAGAGAAGTAGTTAGAGGCCTCCAATCACGATACTATGGAGGGACTTACTGAAATCATTCATCGAGATAAATATTTACTTGGTGAGACGACCGGCTGATAGATCACGGTGATTTTGAGCTTGTCGATACATTCGCCAAAGTTAAGCCGTGAGAACCAATTCACGGGGTATCCCACTTGAAGATCGAGGTATTTAGTCGGTATCTTGGGATAGTCAATACGGTCAGGTGAATGGTGTAAAGCCCGAAGTTATCAAGCTGTGATTGTTCACATTCTCTTTAAGAGATGTAGCCGAAATATGGTTTAACTCACTAGCATATGGATACATTTAACACATGGGAAGAGCTAATGAAGGCTTATTTTAGCAGATTTCTTCCCCCATTTTTCATTTCTAAACAAAGGATGGAAATTCCTACTATCAAGTTCGGGGAAGATGAGGGTATGTATACTGCTGGGGATGAGTTTGCTAGATGCGACATGAGACCATCTTAAGATCCTCGAGAGAGAAATGTGGTGAATGGAGTGGAAGGCATGGTGAACAAATTGTCGACCATAGAAGCCCATTTGGATGGTGACCATTGGGTGAATAAAGAAAATTCAAACTGAAACTAAAAATGAAGCGACATTATTGGAAAAGAATGATGATTTTACAAAAGAAGAATCTCTGAATTCACATTCGGGATAGTGACATAACATGAATGGAATCAAAGGAAGTTTCTCATTCTTTTCTGTCTTTTGTTTTGCTAGTTGATTTGAAATAATTGTTAGGATTTTATATTTGATGCTTTATGATTGCAAGTGCGAAATTTATCTTGTGTTGACTATTTAACTATTGAATGAGACATAGAAATTGTCAAATTCTTGCATGATAAAAATAAATTAATTTAGTAGCAGTTTCGAGCGAAATTGAATAAATTTGATCTTCTTGTGAATGGATTAATTTTGTTTAGGACTGTACTTGGTTTGAAGGGGTCCACGAGAATAGTACAGATCTGGTCGAATGATGAAATTTAGTCATAAGCTGAAATATAAGAAGGAAAGAACATTCCCTGTCATGACTTAAATTTTCAAGTCACAACATAGAAATCTGAAGTCGTGACTTCCAACAGCGAATGTCGTGACTTGATGACTCAATATTTAATGTATAAACTTCAAAAGGGAATGTCAAAACATTGAACCCAGTGTCTAGTCTCATTAACATATGGAATTCTGAATTCACCCAAAATTTTCAATTTTGTGAGAATATCAGTCATAAATACGAAACAAAATTAAATACTTGATCTAGTCAAATAGTGGAAAATTCGGTTTGAGGAGCATAATCAGAGGAGAGTTAAAACTCATTTCATCTTCATGAAAATTCAGCGATCAAAATTCTCATGAAAAACCAAAATCGTAGTTGGAAATATAGAGAGGAAAATAAATTAAAATCATTTCATCTTCCCATAGAAAAAAAAAGAGGTGAAGAAATAATAAATGACCTTGTTCTTCCCGAGAATGTGACTCCTTTATTAAAGGATGGGGAATAAAAGAGAGAAACAAGCGGGAAAGAATGAAGATGAGGGAGGATGAGGCGAGAAAGAGTCGAGGATGGCGTCGGCTGTTTTTATGGAATGAATGGAGTCGAAAACAAACCAATTCCATTCTTTGTTCCATAAAACGTGGTGTCATCCAGAGAGCGGTTGATGGGAAGGGAATATGGATTAGTTAGAATCCATCAACAAAGAAGCTCCAAAGAAAAAGGGAGAAGCAGCCCCAATTTGTTGAACGACCTTGTTAACGGTCGAATCACTCTTGGAGGAGCTCAAGGTCTGGTGAACCAAATTTGAAGCGGGGTACAAACCGAAGAAGATATAGGATTTTCGATTAGAAATAGAGGTTTCTTGAACTTAGTTACAAAAATGTTTTACCAAATGAAACAGTTTGTACAATGCTCGAAATCTTTTGATATTTGAATAAAATTCTGTTGATTTACAAATTGGTTGATCATGATGTTTGAATTTTGTTTACGTCTTTAGTTTATTTTACATTAGGAATCAAATAATATACAATTACATTCAATTTATACGAAAGAATAGAGGCATGAATAAAGCCCGGAATTAAGAATATTTATTGTGATGTTGATTAAGTTTAGGTGGAAAAATTGAAAGTGGTTATTATTCTTGATGTAACAAAATACTTGGTTAAACTAATGTATAAGCAGACGGTGTTGAATGAGCGCAAGTCTTGAAGGAAAATAATACACCTCGATTAATGACACCTTTGAAACTTTAGTGAAGTGGGAAATTTTATGAGATTAGGAATTATAATCCATGGTCCTAGAACTTGTTTGGAATATTGATTGAGGCGAAATCATAGGTGAAGCGGTAATGAGAGACATGATAGAGCCATTCTTGAGCAGGTTTGAACTATTCCTAGCCACCATTATATATGTATGCATACCTTAGTCCACGAATTTGAGCGAGATATTCCATATCTTCAAAAATAAGCCAGTGAAATCTGACCACCTTTATCATTTAATCTTTCGGTAAAAGAACCTATGATGACCCGAGAACTCGAATAGGAGAAAGAAGTCCAAAGTTTGGGGGAGTATAATTTTGAAGAAGCGAAGAGATATCAAGAAAAGTGAAGAAAGAAAGATCTAAGTAGGAAAATACAAAAAGAAAAGAAAGCAAAGGAATAGGTTTTGTCTTGTGGCTAACTCTCTTGAACAATTAGGATTCTTAGGGGTGTTTCAACGTGTACCCTAATACCATAAGTGTAAGACTCTTAACCCAGTTCGCTAGGTGTTAGAAATAAAAAGACAAAAACATAACACAATTCTTGAATGAGTGATAAGAAGGAAAATTTCCCAGTTTGAATTACAGAAGAAAATTGGGAGCATACAGCTTTGAAAAGAAGAAAATCAAGGTGGTATCCCAAACATGAAGTTTGGGGGAGTTTTTTTTTTTTTAAAGGAATTACAAAGAGGAAATAGCAGTTGAGGAGAAAAGAAAAAGAGTTTGGGTAATCTCAACCTAAAAATTCCATTCATCCTACCCTTTTTCCCAAGCCAACATTACAAGCCCAAAAGACCTGATTGATTTTGAAGGTTGGAATCACCTATTAGTGGAGATCGATATGAAAAACAAACATATGGGACTTTAATAAATAGTTTAAAGGAAAACTCTAAGATTGATAATCTAATAAAATTGAGAAGGATTCGACACACACACACACAAACAAGGCTTAAATAATAAAACATTTATAAATTAGTTTATAGGAATTTTGTATCTAGAGAAGTATACCATGCTGTTCTTGCATTTTAAGCCGAATTTTTGAAATAACGATGTTTTAATTCCAGTTAAAAGAGTGGAAGGATAAAAATTGCAAAGCAAAAACGGAAAAAATCATATTTGTTTGAGGACAAACAATTCTTTCTTTCTTTGCTTGAGGACAAGCAAAATTTTAAGTTTGGAGGAGTTTGATGACTTAAAAGTCATCTATTTCCGTCCATTTTTAATTTGATTTTTAATGTAAAGGAATAATTAAGATGCATAAATATGAAGAAACTCACCAAATTTGTTTATTTCTGAGGGAGTATAAAGAAAGAAGAAAATGCGGAGTGGAAAAATGCGACAAATGGTGGAATAAAAAAATGCAAGAAGTGAATTTGAATAGGAATGGAAACAAATGATTGATTCATTGATGCAGTTTTGGTCTTACGCAGTCCGATTAAATTCGCGACATCGGGATAGAGTGAAGGAAATAAACAGCGAGTCATGACAGGAATCACCCAGTAAGCGGTGAGGATTAACGGAAGCTAAAGGGATGATGTCGCGACAGCATCATTGATGTCGCGACAAGAGTTGATGTCGCGGCTTCGGGATGGAGGTGTGACCGAGAATGTGAAGGCATGACGAGGGTTTGGAAGGATGGTAGGTTAACTAAAGTTGTTGTCGCGACAGAGGATTGAAGTCGCGACACTGAAAGCAACCAATGAAGCCTCGAGACATAAGTGATGTAGACAAAGATTAATTCGCGACATCGCGAACAATCGAGTTGAAGGCTGCAGAAGACTTGAGCTGATGTCGCGATGAGATATCGTGTCTAGCGACATCAAGAAGAAGACGAATTAAAAACCTGAGGCATAAAGTGATGTGTGATAAGGGATTTGATGTCGTGACATCGGAGACATCGATTGAAGTGCATTTAGACTTAGAAGTTGATGTCACTTAGCGGATCTACGATGTCGCGACATGGATGATGTCGCGACAAGAGATCAATGTCGCATTTATGAGAGCGGCGCATGGGCGACCTAACTGGGAAATCCACCGGCGAATGCAGCTGGGATTAGGGCCCAAGCGAGGAAAAAGCCCCTATAAATACGAAGCTACGAGAGGAAGAGCGGCTTAGCGGTGGCACATACGAGAGGTGCAGGTAAATTTGAAGGCTCCACATTTTCTTTATTTTCCCTTTTGGTTTCTTTTCTTTTCTTTTCTTTTTTTCAATGTTGATAGTTAGAATTAGATTAGATTTATCGTTTTATTTTTCGTTTTATTTTACGGATGCAGGTGTTATCGTTTTTGAAGCTGGAAGCTGGTGAGAATTCTATTCTTTTCAAATTACTAACTGGAATGTTTGAAGTTAGGACAAATTTGAGGTCGACTCTTAGTTTCGATTTACGGTTATTCTTATGATCGGAGGAATGTTGTAGCGTGTAATTCGAGTGGTGAAAGAATCTGACATTAGAAGTGAATGCACATAGTCGGAAATTATCTTTCTGTAGTCGTTCAGCGGCTGTGAATTTCGGTTGTAGATTTACTTGGTTTTTGGGTTTAATGTTTACGGATCGAATATCGGTTCATGCAGTTTAAGATTTGTTTCATTGCTCATTTAGGAGGTCCTCACAGGTGACAGGAAGACATTCTGCAGAGTTATGAACATTTCTTTGAAGGTATATTAGCTTGCTATTAAGAGATCTATTGAGCTTGTAAGTTTACTTTGATAAATCCTCTTCTCACTTGAAATCAGAGCGAGTTGAGCGAGTTATCGAATTTAAACAAGCAAGAGTTCACCTCGATTGATAAAGTGAGGCCCGTCAGGTGTTATTTGAGATCTAATCAAGGAGAGGGTGATCACATTCTAATTCGAGGAAGAGTAACACAGGTTGTATATCCTTGCTTGGCCAGATAACTTGGGAGCTAAGGTTTATAGTCCATAAAATGGGTATGAAGTATTGCAGAAAAGAAAAATACCCAGTTAAGAAATCCCTTTTAAAGTAATTCCTCTCATTCCTACTGTCTTGAAGAAATCGGGAAAAAATTAGATAATGAAATGTGGAGTGTGGAGAATCCCCGGCTTCTTGCTAAAACGCCTTTGGCGATTTTAAAACTGAAATGTCGAAGTTTTATCGATTATTAACTCTGATTGATACTTACTATAGCGGTATACTTAGTGTGTCCTAGAAGATAATTATTCAGTGTCCATTTATTTCTTATATTCTTTATTCTTTATTAATACATTCTTTATTCTTTATTCTTTATATTCAGGTTTCTTTGATTGTTCATTTATGTCCTTTCGTGCTAGTATAATTTCCGACTTCTTAGTTGGACCGAATATCACTTTATGGTCGAATGGTGCGGAGCTTGAGTAGTCGAGGTAGTTGATTTAAAATTCTTGAGATCTCTTGTGGGGATCGATATGCGAATATCCATTTTTATTACTTGTCGACTTTGTGCACTTGCGAGTATATCGACCAAAACCAAAATTGAAATGATTAACTCTGGGGGTGCAGATCTTAACAAGTTTTATGGTGCAGTTTCCGGGGATTAGACAATAGTCCTTTGGTAATTGTGCAACTAAATTTGTATATGCGTTTTGGTCGGTCAACAATAGTCCTCATCGAGATCCATACCCATGCCGACATCAGAACACTGCGACACCCAAACATCCATACAGCAGCTAGATGAGGCTTTTGTGTTTCAAGATCAATATCCATAAATGGAAGCGAATAGAGTATATGGATTACATCGTTAAGCGGAGTTCGATACCCATAATCCAACAAAGTCCTCGGCGTCTGATCGTTGCATGAGATCAGATATGGATTCTGATCTTAATCCAATCGTCTGTAGGCGAACATATGTTGCTTGTTCATTGCTGATTCGTGCCACAGTAGGGTGATCCGGAATCAACAATATTTATATCCTAAATTTCCTCCTACTGGCATTGTCAAGCTCTTTAACGATTATAGCGTCTAAATTCGAACACAAGGATAGGTTTCTTCGTACAAATGATTTGAATTGAGTAAAAATGGTGAATTAAATTTGGATTTTAAGGTGGTGATAAAATAGTGGGTTGGTGGGTTAGAACTGAAAATAAAATGAAGAAAAACCAGAAAGAACTCAGCATGAGTCTCAGAGACCCTTTGGGTTAGGGTTTAGGGCCTTCTCATGTCCTCGTATCTTATACGCGTTGGGAGCATGACCATATAGTCATTTCCCAGGCAGGATCTTCATTAGCTTTAAAAACTAAACCTATAATTTTCCCTTTTGAAAATAGCATTTAAATAGGAATAAATGTTCCTAACGGTGAAAACCTCTCAAAGCCCTAATCACAACTAGCGGAGACAAATAGCGAGGCCTCGATGGATCTGAGTGAAGTATCATTGAACCAAAAAAGCTTGCTAAATACACATTAAAGAGAGCACTTGGGATTTAGCCTAAGTGAGACGAGAAACTTAAACAACTTAATGCGTCAGAATTAAAAGCAGGTAATAAATTACCTCCCAGCCCAGATTGCTTGATGCCGTCCTCTTCAAGGAGAAGAGACCTAATAGCCATCCCTGCAGTTGTCATCCTCAGAGGATTGTTTGGTAGTAGAAAGGAGAAGAAGATGAGAGAGAAAAGAAAAGCGGAGAACGGAGCCCTAATTTTATTCTGACAAAAAAATTAGTCCCCCTCCCACTTGAGTGGCCCATACAAATGGCTTATGTAGCCTTACAAACTAAGTGATGAAGTACCATCCAATCCAAACATAAGTGAATAAAACGAGGGTAGAAATGGAAAAACCAAGAATTGTGCTTAAAAACAAAAAGTCATGAAATGCGGGGAGAGCAGGGTGCGGGATGCACAGTCTTTGGGCGTATGCGGTGCTGCGTGAGAAGCTTTCTGCGAGTGGTGTTTTCTTCATTTTCCCACTACTCCTTCGATCTTTTGATTTGAAATGCTGAGTTTGACTAAATTCTTCGTGCTTGGATCGACTCAACAATTTCGGCGCAAAATTAAGCTCCACGAGCGCAAATTTTGCCCTGAAATGTCGATAAAATAGTAGGGACCTTAATGTGAAAATCGGGTTAATTAGAATGATTAGTATACGAAAGCACTCAAAACCTATAATAAATAGGGTTCAAAATAACCTTTTTGGGCACTAATCACACTGACCACATTTGCTAGTCCCTTAAGCGATGAAAGAAAGAAAGAAAGAAAGAGCATCACAAGCGATAACAAAATTATGTTACAAAGGTTGGAGTTAAAAAGGTTGTGAAGAAGTAATGCTAACCTAAGTAAAATCATCAAAGCCGCATCCGATAACCATTTAGAGAATGAATGCCATCTGGTGAGTGTCGAAGGCTCCTTCTCGATGACTCGACCGAGAAACCCACTGAATTCTAAGTGTTTGTTTATCGACTCTCAACAATACTTCCTTCAAGCCACTCTCACACTGACTTAGCTACTACCGACCTAGTATGCTAATCGAACCTAAATAGATCAAGACCCTCTTATTCCACAATTCTTTTTGCGTTGTAGGGTGCGATCTTTACAGGAATCGACCTCACCAAAGTCCATGTAACGAGGGATCCTGCAGGTGACTCGACCCGATTAAGGCTTAGGCGCGAGTCATAGGATCTTCGACCCTGAAACTCCAGTTTCACCGGACTTGAATGGGATTTGAGACTCCAGCACCTACAACATAAACTCCACCCATCCACCCATTAACAAACACTAAGTCGGTGACTCCCGACAGTGAAGGTTTAGGGCCACCCAGGGCTTTAAAACTTCTGCCATATACCCTGGGCGTGCTTTCAGTTTCAAAGTAGCGTTGCAATTTTATTCTTTTCTTTTCTTTTCTTTTTCTTTTTCATATCTTTTCTTTTTATTCTTTCTTTTCCCACGGGGTCCTTAACCCTAATAAGGCGGTCTCAATGAAACTAGGAGTAGGTTATACAAAGTAAAAGGAGATGCGGTTTTGACTATCATTGAGAGAAACCTAATGTGCTTAGTGTGTGGTTAGCTAAAGGTGGAGGAAAGGTCGAAAATCAATAAGAATTCAACTAATCATTCACTCAACCAAGCATGAAACCAATCTAGCATCAATAGAATTGGACAAAGTTTAAATTTTCCACTTTGCAGGTTAGGCAAAACCACAAAAAATTTTTTGATTGCAAAATGGGTCCAGATTTTGAAAAAGTAAGTTGTATGGTATATGACTTTATAGAAGAGAACCCAGAGCTACTTAGACATCACAAAATGAGAGCACACAAAATAATAACAAAACATAAATGCAAAAGCCACTCTTTGCTAACTCTACGACAAACATCTAGAGTGTCTAAAATGGGGCTCAGTTAGGAAGAACAGAAGGAAGTGTTACCTCCTTGATGAGATGTGATCATTTCTGGATAAGCTTTGCAAGCTTTTCATCGACACATATTCACTCAGTTTGGGCTTCAAATAAACAAGTTAGGAGAAAAAAAAGGGGAAAAAAGTGACCCAGTTGGAGCATTTTTAAAATTACACTTTCATAATAATCTCAAGAAATGTTGTTATGGCCATATTCAAAATTCTACACTCTACAGCTTAGCGATATGAAACCTTTTAAAAACGAGTTGGATGGAAAAAGTTATGGTAAGCAAAATTTGGAAACAAAAGTGAGGCCCTGTAGAAAAATTTTTCGCTAGCTAGTAAAATTTTAGCTAGGCTAGCGAAGAATGCTGTCCTTCTTGAAAATTTTTTGATTTTTATTTTTGATTTTGATTTTTTTGAAAAATCAAATAAAATAATTAATAAATACAAATACAAATAAAATAATATAATAATAAAAATTAAAATTAAAATAAAACAATTTTAAAAAAACATTTTTTATTTATTTATTTATTTAATTTTTTTTTAGAACAAAAATTTTTTGAAATAAAAATAATATATATAAAATAAAAATAAAATAAAAAATAATTTTTTTTTGAAATAAAAATAATATATATAAAACAAACGTTTTTTTTAAATAATAAAAAACAAAAATTAGAACATTTGTTTGCAATTTTGTCTGTAGCGAAAAGCTAAAGTTTTTAAGCTAACTAGCGAAAATTTTACTTGTTTCGCTATATAGTAATTTTTCATTTCGCTACAATTCATGAAATTTTTCGCTATTATTCTTGAAAAATTCCTACTTTGCTCTAACTTCTTTGATTTCTTCAATTTCGGGTTTCAAGAATTTGCATTTACGCTTCAAAATTGCAGCGCAAAATTAACCTGAAAAATTAGGAATAGTGCGAGAAAAGCAAAAATTAATTTAAAAACATGAATTAACTAAAAATTAGATAAAACCTAAGAAGAAAAATAAAAGAATTAAAAATAAAATATGATAAAATAAAATAAAAAGCAAGGAAAAATTAAAACAAAAGAGTGGGGAGAGCTTACGTCTTGGGGTTAGTGCTGAAGCGGTGCTTTTAAACCAACCCATGCCATACGGTATGCGCGTTTGCCATCGTTTTGATGTAGTGGCAAAAGGCTTGTACGATGGCCACTAATCTCTTAAATGTTGTACAAGCGATGATGGTGGCATGGAGTTTCGGAGGCAGTCTTGCAGGCTTTATGAGTTTCTTTGTAGGTGTGGGCAATATGTATACTGGCAGTGGGTTATAGGTGGCCTGGGCATTGGGTTGTGTTGCAGGGGAAGGCAGGATATGCAGCAGTGGGCAGTTTTTTGTTTGGGCAATGGACTTTTGGGGCTCTTCTATTTCTTCCTTTCCTTCTCTTCCTCGGCTGACATTAGGGTTTCTTCTTTCTTCTCAGTGGAATGACAACGACACCATTATCGAGGATTCAAAATTTTCTACGATTAGGCTGCTTATGACGGGCTCCTCCACCATGGTGTCGGTCGAACCACTCATACAGTTTTCTTCCTCTTGATAGCAGCCAATGGTGACTTTGGGACTAGTTCTAACGGGATGTCAATTTTGATCAATTTCGGCTTTGGAGACCCATCAGTTCATGATGAGCTCTCTCTTGTATCAACTTCCTGATTGGCGGAATGGTCACGCCTTTGCTCCTCTGTAATTATCCACTTGTTTGCTCGAGTTCGGGATGGCTTGTTCAACGAGGATGGGGTTGGTGGTTCTTCTTGAAGTGGGGGCATAATATGGAGGTTCGGGTGAATATTGTGGAGGTCTTGGTTCCACGTGAGGAATTGTGTGATTCCCCTGACTATGGTTGCAAGCACTACCATATGGTGAACTCATCCATTGGTTTTCTATAGTCCCTCATGGACATGCGCTCTAGGGTTTATCTCCACGGGGTACTCACTATCTTTATTCTCCCCTTTGATGTCCATTGATTCTAGTTCAAGCCCACGGGAACATGGATTCTGCGAAAAATATCAGGCAACCTGAGGCAACACAAAAAGAAAAAAATCCTGCAAACAACTTTTTTTAGCAGTTAAATGAAACTAAAAAAACTGCGTAAAATAAAAATGACAAAGGAGAATTCACGAGAACTTGTGATGAGAGTCACAAGTGTTCCCATGACTCCTCGGAATGCACTTGAGCCTTTTATCCGGCAAGCAGCCATTTGATTCGTGACATAGTAGGGTGATCCGGAATCAACAATATTTATATCCTAAATTTCCTCCTACTGTAAGTAGTCAATTTATTGCGATCTGCGGCTCTAGAGATTCGAACACAGGGGATGGGTTTCTTTGTACAAATGATTTAGTGAAGTAAAAAATGTGTTTAGATTAAATTTAGTTTTTAAAGGTGGTGATAAAACGATGGGTTGGTGAGTTGCAAACTGAAAATAAAATGAGAAAAATAAGAAAAACTCATGAAGTCTCGAGACCCTTTGGGTTGAGTTTTAGAGACCTTCTTGTGTCCTCGGGTCTTTTTCACTCGCGTTGGGGAGCATGACATATAGTCATTTCGAGCAGGATCTTCATTAGCTTTAAAAACTAAACCATGTGATTTTCCCTTTTGAAAAATAGCATTTAAATGAGAATAAATATTCCTCACTTGATGAAAACACATCTCAAAAACCTAATCACAATAACTATGAGGAGACAACTAACGAGCCTTAATGGATCTAGTGATATCCATTAGACAAAAGCTTACTTAAATACACATTAAAGAGAGCATGCTTAAGAGATTTTAACTTTAAGTGAGAAACGGCTTAAACAACCAAAAATGCGTCGTTAAGCAGAGGACCGTACTTTACATAGCTGTTGCTTGATGGCCGTCTCTTCAAGGAGGAAGAGGCTAGCCAACCACCATCCTACGAGTTGTCATCCTGACGGAGGAGTGTTTGAGTAGTAGAAAGGAGAAAATGAGAAAGAAGCGGAGAAGCAGACCTAATTTTATTCTGACAAAATTCGTCCCCCTCATGGAGTGTATACAAGTAAACATGTAGCCTTACAAACTAAGTGAAGTACATTCCAATCCAAACATAAGTGAATAAAACAAGGGTAGAAATGAGAAAAACCAAAAATTGTAGCAAAAACAAAAAGTGCGTGTAATGCAGGAGAACAGTACTTGGGATGCCTGATCTTTGGCCCCGTAATGCAGTGCTACTTGTAAGCTTTCTGCGGTGGTGTTTTCTTCACATTTGCCCTTCTTTCCTTCGATCTTTGATTTGAAATGCGAGTTTGACTAAATTCTTGATGCAGGTCGACTCAACAATTTCGGCATAATTAAAGCTCTAAAAGCGCAAATTTGCCTGAAAATCACGTCCAAATAAAATAGTAGGGACCTTAATGTGAAAATCGGGTTAATTAGAATGATTAGTATACAAAAACATTTTTCAAAAACTATAATAAATAGGGTTCAAAAATAGCCTTTTTGGGCACTAATGGTGCCGAATTATGCGCGATTAGTGAATCTTTGCTTTAAAGTATTGCTAGC
The DNA here is from genome assembly GCA_016808115.1 of Tetrastigma voinierianum. Lineage (NCBI taxonomy): Eukaryota > Viridiplantae > Streptophyta > Magnoliopsida > Vitales > Vitaceae > Tetrastigma > Tetrastigma voinierianum. Next base: position 254,555 of record JAEQBH010001089.1, on the reverse strand, counting down.
GGGAGAATTAGTATGGAGTTTCCTTATCTCGGATGTTATCGAGTTATGAAAAGGAAGTCAATAGAATTCATCCCCTTTCGCTTTTGCATGGCACTAAAGAGAAGAAAGATGTTATATCGCTCTTTGCATGTTTCATTGGACAAATCTTGCATTTGCGGCGTGAATGGGAAGCTTTCGCCTAGGACTAATTCCATAGTAGAAACATTGTGCGCTTGTAGCCCTTAGCATTGGTGCGATGTAAATCTTTAACATTATCTTAGTGGAGGGTTGATTTGGCATCATGTGCACATTCAAAGAAGTGTAATGTAACTAACGGTGGTCGCTCTCCTTTGTTGTAAGAGCGGTTAGCGGGACTCGGTTCAGCGGGTTTTATTCCTCTTTTCTGATTCGTGAACAGATGGGACTCCTTCTTCCTTCTATCGCATGTCAGAAATAGCCCGGTCTTTAAAAGTATATGATTTCTGGGTTATTGAACTCCAAAATGCATTCCGTTTGGGGAATAATAAAAGATGCTATTAACTTCAAGTTATCCCAATAAAGATGTATTAACTTCAAGTTATCCCAATATTGTTAGCTAAAGCACTTGAGGGCGCATTCTTAAACCTTTTTGATACGTGAAATTTAAGCGAATAAATTACCTTCTAGTTATCACACTCAGATAGAGGGAAGATTTAAGTATACCAACTTATTAATACAACTTCCACGAGGTAAGTCAAAAGAGATGCTCTATCAGATGTCTAAGCTGTGTCTACAAACATAAATATTTTACTTTTTAGCTTTAAACACTGTGCAAAGACCACTTTATAATTGAAGCTTGGATTGGGTGGAAGGAAACCTTTAGCTAAAGACCTTCTAAAGTGCAGAAATTTAATCGACCCTAGGGTTGGGTAGACCTTAGTCAATTAAATGAAAATAATCATGACACCTAACCTGTTCTAAAGTATATCCCCTATCTATTAATGATTCAAGGAAGGGCATATCAGTGCTTTGTGTCTGATAAGGCTTGAGATAAAAATCTTATACTCCGCAGCTGTTCTGCCATTATATTTTACTACTATTGAGTAACTTCCCAAAAACCGTCGCCCGAACTTATAATACCCTAGCGTTGATATTCCAACAACGGCTTTTTGAAGCAAAGCCCTTGATTGATTCACTTCCCCAATAGAGCATTTCCTCTACCACCCATTATTCGACTTAAGAGCTCCTATCACAAACAAGCCCAGTTCTTGGAAAATACTAGAACTAGAGCAAAGAATGTCATCAGTCCGAGGCTCCTTTTCTTGCTAACTAGTTGTTCAATAACTATACTGGGTTTTTCTTATGCCATTATTTCACTACGCCTGTCGATAGAAATTGCTCTAAAGTCTCATCTTGATGAAATGGTGTCTATTCTGAAAGCTCCACGATCGATCAGGGTGAATCTCATTGTGCATACTTCCGGCTCATCGAAAGTCTACTTAGTGAGATCGATATCTCCTTTTCCCTTTCTTGCCGGAAGCGATATTTCGCCTCTTTCTTAAACGACTCTAAGCTCATTCATGGAAGGCACCTTGAGCCTACTCTACGAAGGCAATGGAACGTCGGTGGCATTTTCTTTTAATACATTAAGCCTCACGGCTATGGTTTTGATTCTTTTGTCGAATCAGAGTTCTTCATTCCATGAAGACCAGCCAAGCCAGAACTACCACGGCTCGTTCTTCCCCATTCCAACCCTTCTTGTCGACTTTGCTTTGATGGACCCCATTTGTATCCTTCGACCTTGCTGTGTCGACCAGCGACGGATGTGATTACATCTCTTCCTTTCCTAATATCAATGACATTAGGGTTGACTCTCTCTCTCCTTGTTCGTTTCATTCCTTTAGTGAAGAGCACACTAGGCACCAAGTCTCGGTGACAAACGCCTTCAGTAGTAGTCCTCGGTAATAAAGTAACAAACAATCTGTTCATCGGAGGGCGAGAAGAAAGTGCTCTGTAGAGCACTCCGGCACCAGCCTTTGTTTCTCTTTGGATTGCTTTCAAGTCGAGTGGGATCGTGCTCCTTTAAGACCTTTGATTGTCGGTCTGCGACTGAGGAAACGAACACACACAATTCAAGCAGCGGTAGGAGGAAGAGACTTTCGAACTTGGGCACATCCACTAGACGATCCTTTGGGCCTTGGATTCGCGATTGGATTGCGACGGGAATGCTGAGCTCACGAAAGTCAAGGCCGTTGGCCAGTTGACTGAGCAGTCCATGGAGTTCTCTGCATCCTCCACTGGCAGGCTGGACTTTCAGAAAGATTGCTTTACCTTATATCTTGCTCCTTTGTGTGGCTAAAAAATATTCGAAGACACTCTGAAACCTCTTTGAACTTAACTTTGATAAGCGTTTGTGAAGTGATCGCTTCAGCTTGCAAGCCCTACGCAGTAGCTTTTATATATAATTTCCTCTGAAAACTTAGTGGCACATTAGTACTTTCCTCCAGACATAGAAGAAGAAGAAGCCTCACACGGTTCGGGCTCTTTTAAGGTCTATCCACTCACTTTCTTGTCCACTATCTAGTCATGACTAGAAATGATGAACAGACTGATCAACTTTGAAGTGGAGAATTTTATAATACCTACGATTTTTAAAATAATTTTATTATATATTAAGGTATGAATTGAGTCCAAACTTGAGTTTTTAGGGTAATTTGATAAATTGATAAATTGAAATGTAATGAACTAGGAGAAAACTAAGTGAAAAAAGACAAATGTGGAAAAAGAATAGCAAAATGAGGACTAAGGAGTAGGGTGTTATAAAGAATAAATTAATAAATAGATTGTGATAAATGAATGCTTGAAAATGTATAATTGGAGACCCGAATGGAGAATTGGATTTAGAGTGGCCATGAGCCTTATGAAATCTAGTGACTTAAGACAAAAATGAGAAAAGTAGAAAGGGTGTAAGAGCAACATAGCCTTACAGGTTAAGTGGGTTTTAAGACGAAATGTGGTCTTAGGGCTCATTCTTGGAACCATCCGGGTTTTGGAGGAACGAGAGGGGAAAAGGGGGAAAAAGTTAGGGTTTCAAGAGATCAAGCCTTGGTGTGTCACCTTTCCCATTTCTTGCTCTACAGACCAAACACCATAAAAGAAGATTGGAAGGGTTCAAGGTAATGGTCAGGCATAACCTCATCTTTATGATTTTGATTTTTGGGAGAAAAGTCTAACTTGAGGAAATGGATTTTTATTGGTTCTAAACCACTTTGGAGTTGTTTTGAAGTGATTCCATAGTAGATTTTGATATAGGACATATTAAGGAAGATTGGTGGATGAAAAATGTACGAAATGCAAAATCCGAACATTTAGAAGCTGATAGGCACACATCTGAGTCGAGGTCGGCATCTGCGAGTACACCTTGTGCAAAATGGGCGTGGGCAGCATGTGCGGTGCGGGTTGAACATGCTAGTACACCCGGCGGTGAGCAACATGTATCGGGTACAAATCAAAGGTACATGCCGGTCTGGTGGATCAATGGCCTCGATTTGACTGTTTTGGCGTCGTTAAAGTCCGTACTGGGTAATGCTTAGATGTCTAAGGACCCTAGAAATGATTAATGGGGTTCAATTAAAAGGTTAAGAACTAGGTAAAAAAATATGTATCGTACCTCTCGCCGCCTCGGCAGCGCGAGCGGAGACTTAATGTCTTAACTTGAGACTTTATAAAATAAAATTGTAATTCGCTAAGAATTGTTATTCACTAAGAGTGACGTGAATGTTATTGGTAGGAGCGGGTGTGATCGCTGGCTCCTAGGATAGGATCGATGAGAAGGAAGCTAGATTCAACAGCTTCGGTTTGTTCTCTGACTCTATCCTTAATTCAAGTATTTTGGTAGTTTACAATTAACTATGAATGAGTACATGAATCAGTACATGAATGAGTATGTGACATGTTCGTAGATGGAGTATATCTTTGAAAGATAATATGAAAGGGAATGAAATGTGATAGTGAAAATAGGAATAAATGTGAATGATGATAAAGGCGGGATTCATCCAAGCGAAATCACATAATTATTAAATGTGAATTGAATGATATCCAGATTAGCGGCGGGATGCACCAATCGGCATCCGTCACGAGAAGGCTTCCGAAATTGTCGATGTCAGCGTAGGGATGCTGTCGGCGTCGTCATGATGGCGTATGGCATTTAAGAAATGTCCCACTTGGCGGGATTCACCAACTGGATCCGTCATGATGGTGTATGGCATTTAATTGATACCACGTAATCGGGGTGCCAAAGCGACGTCGACATGATGGGAGACCGAATAAGTGATACACGTGCAGGATGCGCAACGGTATCCGTCATGATGGAGATAGAATTGTTAATGTATAAGCACATTCACCAGAATGATAATAAGTGCAGGATTCATCAAGCTGAAATCCGCCCAGAAATTGTGAATTGAGTAGTCAAGGTGAAATAGCCAACATTGACGAGTGTAATGGAATTTTTATGAATATGCTTAAATCTCATGAATTGATAGTGAAATGAATTGTTGCATTGAGAATGCATGATATGATATGGTAAATGATTTGTATATTAAAAGCATGCGAAAATGAATAGCATGAGTATATATTGATATATTAGGCATGGTTTAATGTTAAATGCATGTCGTGTTAAATTGAATATTGAAATAGAACTGTATAGAACCACTAAGCATGAAAATGCTTAGCGTGTAGTTTATCATCTTGTAGTGTCAAAGGTAAGCAAAGAAAGAAGGCGAATCAGCGCAACCAGTCATAGAAAGAATACGGCGTATATGTGTATACTCCGTAATTTTGCATATCATCTTTTGAACAAGTGGTATTTTGTAAACAAAAGGGTTAAACCCTGAAACATGATTTTTGTATATCATTTTGAAAGGGCATATAATGCCTTTCTTTGTAAATGTATTGTGTTAATGTTTATGGAGCTGCTCAGTGCTTTGAATTTGTAAATGATTATGGGCCTTGGCCCAGAAACATCTTAGCTACTAAATGAATTGTAAATGTCTTGATAAGATAAATGAAAGCGTCCCGGAAATAAAGCAGGAGCTCGGATCGGATCTGCCATTAGTGTAGGGGATTAGTGTGACATTTTGAAAAATTTAATAACCGTCAAAATAAAAATAAGCAGGAGTCCCGAGCATTACACATTCGGACCTTATTCGGGTGAGATAAGACTCGAAGTCGTTATAGAGTCTTATCTCTTATGTTCTTAACTAACTGGATATCCACTTTCCATATAGATTTTTTTAAGGGACACTCTCTTGACTATCATTTATCTTTCATTAGAACAATATCCTCGATTCTCGATCGGGCAATCACTCCAATCAATGCGAAGTCTAAGTAAATCCATTCAAGTATTTTCTTTCTTTCACTGTGAGTGTTGAAGTAAGGAAGCTACTGATTAACCCGTGAAAGAAGCCATCAGTCTAAATGAAGTAGACCAAGTAGTTTCATAAGAAGAAATGTAGAAAGTAGAGTGCTGAGTGCCGACCTATAATTCATTGAAGCGGGTTAAAGTCAGGTCGAGAAGCAAAATAATAGGATCAGCAGAAACTGACACACTATTTATAGATTGGAAAAGGACTCTCAAAGCAAAGAGAGGCCGGCGGGCTGAAGTTATGCTAAATGAACGAGTTATCCTAAATGCCCCTTGTTAGGCTAATCGCGGGAAATTGGTGAGGGCTTTCGGTGAGAAGCAGAACTTTGACCAAGAGACGGACAAGTCTATTCCTACGCGTTTTCAATTTCCCCGTTAAATCTTCCCACTTTTCTCTCTGCTAATGAGAATATCACTTTCAATGGGTGATGGCTCGACTAAGTCTTCCTAACCCCAGTTTGGGAGCTCATAATGGCTCCTTTCAGAAGCTGACTCTTGACCTCACAAGATTGATATTGGAAGAGCAATTGACCTTGGTTGTGAATTCTTGTTAGAGCGGTGTTCTTTGTTGTTATTTGCTACTCCAGGTTTCATTATTTCGATGTCGAAGTAGATCTTGTTATCGACTCGGAATCTAAAAGAGTATGGATTTAGGCTCACAAAGAGTTGGTTTTTCCTATATGTATTTGGGTGTATCTGTAGCTAGATCGCTTTGGCCATCGATGTTTATAAGCTGACTCGATGAAAGCTAATGCGATGTAGTAAGTCGACTCATCTTCCACATCAGGAAAATAACTCTTTCTATGCTATGCTATGATAGTCTGACTAGTGCTTTGATTATAAGCTTTGAATTGACTTGCATAATGTCGGCGGCGCGATAAAGAACACCTTAAGTCTGCCACGCACTTCTCTTTTCACGTACGGTTCGTTTCTCATGTGACATCTTTTACAAGCCTGGTTGTTAGAGTCTTCTTCAATGTGCGTGTGGTGCTCAAAAGTGGCAGACGAAGAAGAGCAGCATCAATCAATGAAGATGTCGAATCTTAAGAAGATGAGAAGCTTGACTAAAGGCCGACAAGGCAGACTGCTCGGGTAACAAAACCAAGGGTGGTTGGGCATGAAAACCAAGGGTGGTTGGGCCCACGATCGAAGGCTCGCTCGCTTCAAGGTAGTCTTGGCCCTATGCCTTTGATGTAAACCGATGCTTTCTTAGAACATTGACTCCTCCGCATTATGCGTGCTGGCCTAGGAAATCTTTGTGCCTTGGGAGGGAATGCCATTTCAGAAGGGCTATCACGGTCAGGGTGACATGCATGGGTCGATCATTAGTTATCAGGTGCAAAATATTATTTTCTTTTCTTTGACTTATGCATAGGTCCGGTTCTGAAACCTCGATCAACGGAGAAAGAAAGAGTTGATGCTCGCATCGTTCTTCCAATTGATCGATGGCGAAACACCCGGGGAGAGGATAGGTGCTACGTGAAAGACAGTGCCCTATTTCCTCGATTATGGAGTGCTATATGCAAGGTTGAATTAACGTAGATATGGGTTAGTGAATCGATCTTCCTTGAGACGAGCAGCACGAGGAAAGTGGATTGCTAATACGAAGCATCTGGGAACCCTCGAAGTGAGCAGAATAAAGAAGGGCTATTATGATCTATTGCAGAATCAACAAACTCTACTTGCTTTCTGCTTAAACGACTTAGCGAACTTACGAATCTAGCGGTTATTTGAAACACCTTGAGTCCTTATCGTGTTGAAAGTGCATGCTAACTCTTTCTCTTTAGTAGTGGAGATGCAGTTTCAAGTGATGAACACTAACCCAATAGGCAAACAAACAACAAATCTTAGTCTTGAAAATCCTCGTGAAAGAATGTCTCGATTATCGAGGCGAAGTGAAGTTAGGTACATCAAAATCTCTCTTTTTAGACCTCTGAGAGTCAGCGTTATCGGCATGCCTACTTAGCTTGGGCTTGGAAAACGGTATCCTGGCTGGGCGGCGCCTGCAGGTGGATCCCTACAAGTGAGCTACGGAAACGAGTGGAGGTTAGCTTCCTATGAACACTACTGGAAATTATCCTTCGGATCGGTTAATCATTGCCTTCGCTTTCACTTTTTCTCCAAACTTGCCTTGATCCGTTCTATAGAAATGGAATCCCAGTGGAAGCGATAAAACTGTTCTTCTCTATAGAAATGGCTAGGAAATTGGAGGAGGGAAGGTTATGTTGCGCAACGCCTTGTTGACTCTGTGATATGGATTAGAAAAGCACAAATGCGAAGTCTTGATCTTGGGAAATTCCTTCAGTGACGTATTTGTAATTGAGTAATGGCGACCTTTGGTAAGATAGCAGTCTTATTCTAATTAAAATTTATAGAAGCCAAGGAAGATTGACTTTGATTTAACTTAGCTTAGTATGAGTATGGAATGAATGTATTCAAGGGACTTGGGCATTTCGAGGAACTACCTTATTGAGGGCAATGTTGGGCTTAGGCTTTCCAGCGTCAAAGACTTCCACTTTCGTGAACCTTTCCATAATCACTAGCAAACCTGGTTCGAATGAATAGACTAGACTATAAGCCTAGATTCTCCTTAGGCATTGTAGGCTTCTTTGTTTTTGAGTATAGGCGCACGCGTATGATGGTGAAGTAGTAGCTCTTGCTTTTTTAGAGGGCTGTTAAAGTTAGATTCGATTTCACACTTTGCCTTCGAGTTAGGTTCAAATTGTAGTTTGAATCTAGAGACAGAGTTTCGAGTCTAGAGCCAAGTCAAAAGCAGAAGTAGTAGGCTTTCATTTTAGTAGGAGAGGGAGTTGTCCTCCAGCCCTAGTCTTTTTGAAGGAGAGGATCTCACGACATCTATTACGGCATTTACCAAATCCTCAATAAACGAAGATACAAATGTCTCGATTCCATCACATGTCTGTTGATGCTTTTGAGTCTCATGAATTTGTAGATAGAGATGGAGTCATAGATAGAGATGCTAGCTAGCTCCACTTCTCTATATTAATATGAGGTAAATCATTGGTGAAGAAGGAAGGCAAGCATATCAGAAGTCATTAAAGCTGAGTGCTCTGTTTTGCTATATCATAAGAAAAAGTCCATCTCTAACTTCAAAGGAATGAGTCAATATCTGAAGTCCTGATTAATATTACGTGGTCTGAGGTAAGAAGGAAAACGAAATAGTCTGATATAGATATGTGCGATTTACTCGAAACGAAGTAAGCTATAGAGTAATTCATTGTCGATAGATGGATTGAGTGCCCATATCTTACGTGGTAGATCATCCTTGCTTTTTATTTTAGATCACCTATTACATGACGGCTATCATTGGTGAAAGCGAAAGCGAATCTCTTTCACGGTCGATACCATCTCGTCTTGGGCCAATTAAATGGCGATCGATCTTGGCTGGTCTCTTCTTTCCTGGCAGGTCAGTCTTAGATGCGAAGCGTCCTCTTATCGGGAGAATGAGAAACAAAATATGAAATAGGCGGGCCATATTTCCAAGTATTTCACTTCAAGAAGAAGAAGCATCACCATGAACTCCAAGTCCTTGCGCATACACTACTCGAAATTGAACCACTAGGGCCTCCCGAAGGATAAATGGAAGACTCTTGAATCCTGAATTTTATGATCGATGCATTGCCGCTGGACCTCCACTACGAGCAGGGAGTGCGATGGGAGTTATGATGCTGGTGTCTTGTTAGTGATGTCTTTTGTACATTTGTGAGCCTCTCAGTGATGGTTTTAGTAAACATACACTCTCTCACAGGAAGAGACTACGATTTAGGTGAATGTGTGAACCGTGATACGACAGAGATTTTCTTGGAACTTCAAATCCGTTTTTGCGACCTCAACACACCTAATCGGTGGGCTTTCCTGTTCCTCGAGGGTTGAATTAGATGCCCAATGACGAGAAGAAGGCATTCCTCAGGAAAGGATGATGATGGGTTGTACTATCCTATCCCATGGTACGAGTCACCGTCCTTCCTCTCTCAGATGTGTGGGCCACATGTTATATACGTTATAGGATGACCAGGTTGTTCTAGGGAGAGACTGCCCTCAGTGAGCATCACGAGGCCCATGCTGTCAGTAAGGGTGGACCACTAGAATCTTTTGATTATGTGAATGAAGAGCGCTCTCTTACGAAGCGATTTTGGTCATTTTGGGCGATCAGCTCTTATATTTACTAGTGTGAGAATAGGGTACATTTGGTCGGTGGGCTTGATGACATAGCATATGGTGTGGGCGAAAGAGGCGCATCGTGGGGTGGTGAAAGCCATATCATGAAGTGGTCGGATGAGCCAGATCCTTTGCGGGGGTACCTTTGTTGGAGTTTTCCAGCCCCTCCATAAATGAGTGAGAGCCACGAAGTCGTCAGGCAATTCTTATGGGGAATGACCTACTCTGACTAGATGAAACGGTTGTGCATCTTTCCCTTTCTCGAAGATCGGATCTAGAAGGAGAATTCTTCCGCGCTGAAAAGGACTAGATAAAGAATTCCAGGACGGAGATGATACGTCGAATAATGTCTGCTTGAAGAAGGCCCAGAGGCTACTAGACTCTTTTTCGGGACTGGCAAGGAGGAGGGTGGGTGATTCGGCTCTTTTGATCCATGCGCGCTCTTAAGTAAGGCACCAATGGTTGGATTTCATCATCTCCGATAAGGTAAGCGAAGCCTCACTTTCGTCTTAGTGGGCTAACACAATAAGTGAGTGTACACTATGGAACGAGGATGACTTATGGATAGAACACTCGGGTGAAGTGCTTAAATTGATATCATAATCAACAAGTGGGGTTTAGCCCATCCGAGAATATCAAGTTACAGGAAATAGCCTTTTATTTCATCTTAAGTGACCCATTGTGCTCTGACTTGGTAGTAAACCACCTTTCGGATAATTACAACTACTTCAAAGGGGATCCAATTGTAAGTTGGTGTTCTTCAATTTTATTAATAGTCTAATTGAAGTTAGAATAAGGGATTATGGGTCCCTAATTTAGATCTCTTTATATATGATAGGTATGGGAAATCCACTTCTTTCCAGGTCTAACTCTATAGTCTATTCTATTCCTATGAATTGGATGTTGGAAAGAGATAAGATATGCTTTGCTCCGGATCTAAAAGTCTTGAGCAAACCAATCACGAAAAAAAGCTTGATGGATAATCTCCTGCGGCTAATCAGGAATTTCCTTTCTTTCAGTTTTCAAGATTAGTCACTAAATTAAATCTTTCTTAGTCTCTATGCTTTGATTTAATATAATTCAATCCTCGCTCAATGGAGTTTCACTCCACCGTTAACTCCTAACTCGATTCCCTTCTGACATAATTGCCTCACTCTAGGTGCTTGAGTGGTGAAACTAGATACAAAGATGGAGATCTTTCTCTAGTTGAAAAAGGATGGATTGGCTGGAACTCATCTTTGCCGTTCTTGTTGGTTTTTGGTTTCTTGTTGAACTATCGGTGAAGGTCAAGGAAGTGAGTTAGCCTGGGCGCTGAAGGCGGTTCATTAACAAGTTCTCATCCGATTCAACGTGTGATCATGGCACTCCATTTAGACTAAACGATTTCTGGAGTCAAATCTCTTTCTTTTCTCACGAGTTTGAGGATTTCCCGATCGATCCGATGAATTGCCCGGTAAAAAACATACTTACAACACGATCTGGCCGAATTCTCTCCGGTGGTGAGGAAGACTTCCGATAGTGGGATGAATACGAAGAATATCGCGTCGAAGAAGAAACTATTTGCTTTTTAGAATTTCTCTCTTGGGGTTCTTTACTTCACTTTGAAAGTGAGTTTTGACATGACAGTCTATGTAGTTAGATAGCATGCAATAAAATGTGAAGACGGAATATAGAAAGTGTTCGAGTGAAGAATCTTTCTGAGTATGAATCTTTACTTAACCCAAAAGACCCGAAACAAGCGAAGGCTCAGCTACTCTACTCTATATTATATATTATAATATTATGAGGTGCAACGGCGACTAATCGAATCTGACTCTCTACTTTATCGTACTATACTATATAATAGGGTGCTATAGCACTTATTTTCTCGCTTGACTTAAACTCGAGCAATGCCTTTCGACTCCATGTCTTTCTTGGATTGGACCAACTAAGCGGGCTATTCAGACAAGTCTTTCCTCATTTGTGTTCGCGGGAGACAAGCGTGTGACGAAAGCAACTAATATGAGTAGGGTCCAGGAATTTTTGTATAGTCTAAGCAGTTCATCGAGAGCGACTTCAATTGCTATGGATGTTATTGATATAATTTTTTATGTTTTTATTTTTTATATTGGCGGATATAATTTTATATTAGCCATAAATTTATATCATGGGCCACCCGCATCTTCCCATAATAGGTTGGGAGGCGTAAGTCTAACCCTATGGATGGACCCCACGCTCAGCGAACTAATTGATTTCTTTTTACCATTTTCTCATTATTTATTATTTTAGTTGTGATCCACATGACAATTGGGGGCTAGCCCAGATGTCTTTTGTTTTTGTCCCTTGAGGATGTGCAATTTCCCCTGATAATTAATTTTTAGAATCCGACTTCAAAATTCTTTTTCAAGGGCACACGTGATGAGTATGCCAACTCGTATCTTGTAGGCTTGGAAGTTAGTAGTTTGGTTTTGCTTTAGTTTCGGTCTTCCATAGAGTGTAGCCTAGAAAGATTTTTGTTTTTAGCGACATTTTTCATTAACTCAATCTTTTATTCATTCGATTAGCAAATTCTCTCTCAGAAGGTGCCGGAGATCACGACTCATGAAATTGGATTACCAACTTTTAAAATTTGAGAGTGGATGAGATGTTCAGTGGTCTAATTAGGAGAATCAGGATTACGCGTGTTTATGGTTGACGAGATTCTGAATGGAAATGGATTGAATGCCGGCGGTGTGAAAGAATAGCCTTGAATCTTGAGAATGAGAATGTAGGGATTATTGTCTTTGTTAGTGATACAAGATTATTAAGAAGGAGATCTTGTCAGCGCCTTGGATCTGGCCAATGGATGTTCTATGGAAAATATGTGGGCGTGTGGTGACGCGTTGGGAGTACCTGATGGAAGAGGGCTCTGACGATCACGGCGTGTCGAAGTGAAAGCCCACAGGATTATTGAGCGTAAATCGTGCCCTGAGCCTATGAAACGGGCTTAAAAGTGGTAGATAGCCTGGTTCTATGGAGTTGTGGTCAATAAGAACTTATAATTGAGAATGAAACCAAGCTGGAAAAAGCATTGCAGCTTCTATCGATACCATATTAAACCAAAAGCAAATGAACTTAAAGGCTACTCTGGTGAGACATTGTATTGTGTCTATGTAGCAATTGGACTCAACACCAAAGCTTGCAACATTAAGGTTCAATTCTTTCATGGCTGAATCTTGAATATTCCATTCTTGTATGACCATCGCTTAGGATCTGCTCCTCTGCCCGATTTACGGCCCCCTCTTCTAGATTATTCTTCTTTGCATGGGGGAATATTTTTTAGCGATAATAATGGAATGCGCGTAATAATCTATGATGATCTTAGTAAACGGTGGCATAATAAACCAAGAATGTCATTATTGTTCTTGGCTAATAGTGGTGAGGCTTTTCACGGCGATGTTTTCTATTTTACATTCCGTCTCTTAGAAAGAGTCGCTAAGCGATCGGACAGACAGTGCGGGTAACCGCCTGCCTTACCCGATCATTGAAACATAAAGGCAGGCGTACTGACTGTATTCCCCTGATACTGATCAATTCTGGATGGACAAATGCGTTACGAAAGCAGAGCTCTTTTATCGCGAGAATAAGACACGCTATTAACGTCGGATTATCGTCGATCCCATTTAGTGCGCCTCTCGAGTTGAAAGCTATGAAACAAGTCTCTGATGATTCAAAGCGGAATTGGGACAATATCGTGAAGTGGCCGCCGCGCTTTCTGACTTAGGTTGAACCTTGATCTGCGACTTAGACATTTACTCAATAGAGGTGCAAGGCTTACAGAAGTCTCTAAACAACCACAATATGCACCACTTCCAGTTGAAAAACAAATTCTAGTCATTTATGCAGTTGTCAATGGATTCTGTGATCGAATGCCACTAGACATAATTTCTCAATATGAGAGAGCCATTCCAAGTAGTATAAAACCAGAATTACTACAATCTCTTTTAGAAAAGGGTGGGTTAACTAACGAAAGAAAGATGGAACCAGATGCATTCTTAAAAGAAAGCGCTTTGCCTTACCTATGATCATAGACCACCCTGATTTACAATCAGCCTTATCACCTTCTGAAATCCGGCTTGAGTCTATAGGCACCCCTCGTTCTCATTTTAAGTTTCGTATTATGCTATGGATATTGGTTTGTGCTTTATGGCTTTTCCTTTAGTTGTTGGTTGAATGCTTTTTTCTTGAGACTCCGTCCTATTACTCTTCAACTAGGATTGATTCATTGGTCGGGGCACCGCTTTGGATACTAATGGGTAAGTAGCTTCTGTACTTGCATCCTTTTCTTGCTTAGTATCTCTCTTTCTGCCTCTTACGGGTACAAAGGACTAGGCTGATAATTGTGTATATAAAGAAGAGTTCTGTCTTTCGAAGCTCGTGGAAAGAATGTAAAGGACTTATGCTTAGTTAAGACTACCTTTCTTTTATTAAGAAGTAGGGAGATTCCTTTCTCCTAAAGGTGAGAAGTCAGCTAGCTTCAGGTTAGCTTTAGCTAATAAGATCTTTTTTCGATGAAAATGATCATCAGTGCTTTACTCTTTGTCTTCTTGAACTCTCTTCCCGATTCGATAGCATTCACTTTTCGACCTATCTCCTTAGTTACGCAGACGAGAAAGCACTAAGGTACATATGCCGGCTTGATGCGGCGACCTATTCTTCATTACGTGCGCCATTGATACATGAAGCGAATTCTTGTTTATAAAGGCAATTAGGTGATTGTCTTTCTTTACCTTCTAGCGAAGGTTATTAAGCGGATCGGTGATTACAATGTACTCGATCAGGCGATTCTCCTCTGGCCACCATGTCTTGGGTATTCAATTGTGATAGATTGTTCAGGAATTAGAGAAAAATAACTCTAAAAAAGCCAGCTTTATTAAGTGATATCACGATAGCACTATGTCTTCTACCACCCTTCTCTATATATCTTCCTATACCTTTCTTTTCTATTTAGCACTAAAGCTATATGCTTAACTTCCCCTTAGTTAGATTGATTAAATTGAGGAGATAGTAAAAAAGACTTTATACGCTACGACCTTTCTTCTTGCAATTTCTAGTTATAGGGTGATGAAGGACCTCCTAAAAAAAAAATTAGTCCACCATCGGTAAAAAACTTCTTCTTCCTTAAAATACACCACCTGATCTGAAAAAAAAAAAACAAACAAAAAAAACAAAGAACGAAAGGCACCACATCCATTCCCTTGGCCTTCTTTTTCTCTTAGCTGCGACTTCCTCCAACCTTTTACTTACTCAAAAAGTTTTTTTTTTTTTTGGTGCTGTAATAATAAAGATGTATAACGTTTATTTGTCCAGATGTGGCGAGATAAATCGGTTCGAAGCTTTCATTCTTGCTTTTTATTCACACCGACCAACTCTCATTGATCTTGATAAAACAACAGCAAGGACCCGAGCATCGTATTAAGACACAGGGGATGATCTTCTAATAAACTGAAAGAACCTGTTCATTTCTTCTCAAGTAGGATTCGAACCTATAGTGGATGGGTTAACCTTGACCCGCTCACCAGCGAGCTCTTGCGAGAAGAACTCCTCCTTCTCATATAATTATTTTCGAGTCGAGTCTCTTATCTACATATTAACCACTTGTTTCAGGAGATCGACACAATAGTAACGGAAGAGGAGCAAAGCCTAGCCCCTATTGTCTGTATGGACCGCTACTATGGACTTCTTACTTACTAAGTAGTAGAACCCAGCGTCTTTTCTCCTCCACATTCACTCTGGCTTGTTAGGGAGGAAGCAAAAAGGTTTGAAGTTAGAATTGTACAATGTTATTACTTCATCCGCTGTGAATGAATAGGATGAAGGAATCGGATCTTGTCTCTTTTAATGCAGCAGCTTAAAAGGCGAGGCAGAACTACAAACTATCTCTTTAGGTGCATGACCTAACCGTTCTCACTGGGTGAAGAGCATTAGAATCTCCTTACTTTCTTCCATAGCATCACGGGAGCGCAGTAGCCAACCCAGTCGACCGATCCGGTAACATGGTCTCAGATCCTGCAAGCCCGACCAGTTGCTAACCTCTTCAAATAAGATACGTCCAATGATGGAGTCTCATCGACTGGCATTATTCTTTCTTTAGACCACCTTCTCTTGATGTAGAAAATCGTTTTTGAGGGAAATACAAACCTATAACGATTTTATTAAAATCATTTTCATAGAACGCATTAAGATCTTGTCATTGAAGCTATGGATCGGGTGACACATCATTACATTGATTATTACTCTTGCTCATTTGACCATTATTGGTATCTTGATTAGTGCCCCAGTGCTATTTGAGTCTATTGAGATAGGTTTTGAGTGCTTTTTGCGCACTAATCATATGAATTGAGCAATTAACATGTCATAGTCACTTGGTACCAGCCCAGTTCTGTTCAAGTTTGTTTTTGGCGGTAATTTTGCAGGTTTTTTGCGTGCCTACGATAAAAATTTCAAGTCGATGTCAAGATTGTTGCTGAATTAGAGGATTCGGTCACTTCTGCCAAAATGAAGAAATGTGAAGTGGAATTGATGGAAAGGATGATGTAGTCTGGCAACGGGAAACGATTTTAGCTATGCATTAGAAAATTTCGGGGATTGCGAATATTTCGCAATCATAGTGAAAATTTCGCAATCCTAGCGAAATTTTCGCTATGCAAAATTTTCGCTAAGCTAGCAAAATTTCGCTAGCCTAGCGAAAATTATTGTTCATAGCAAAAATTTTGATTTTCGCTATCTCTTGTGATTTTTGCTATGCTAGCGGAAATTCCACACTTAGCGAGAGTGGCGCCTTGTGTTTTTTGATGTTTTGTTCAAAACGACCACGTTTTGATTAATTACCATTTTGTCCCTATTGCATTTCATATTTTGTTTTTGTCATTTCACACATTGGGGTTATTATATAAGCTCTGACTTTTTGTAACCACAGCTTTAATCTTTCGATGCCGCAGCGCGGCTTTTGTTTTAGCCAAGACCTCTTCCTCCTTGAAGAGGAGGGCCACTAGGTGAATGTTTTAAGGTAAAAACATTGTCCTCATGTTTTTCACGCAAGCATTTGTTCTCTTTTACTGTTTCTGTATCTCACTTTTAGGTTTGAATCACTGTGATGTACCATGAGTGGCCAGTACTTGGCAAGCTTCCAAGAGTTCGGTGGATGCTTCTTTGCGTCAGATCCCTCAATAACCATTGTTGTCATTATGAGCTCCTGCAGGTTAGATCCAGTGATGGTTTTAACTGTTTTGAAACATTCAGGGGTAAATAAATGCTATACATTAGAAAAAGAAATAATTTTAGGGTATAGGTTTTAATGCCAAATGAAGAGTCGGTTCGGGAAATGACACTGTACCTAAATCTCCAGCGAGGAAGAAAGACAGAGGACTGTTGGATGCCTTAGAACCTAAACCGAGTGGCCCCTTTGACTTCAAGGAGTTCTCTTTTACATTTTATTTTATTTATTTTCAGTTTGCAAACCACAAATCCCCTGTTTTTATCACCACCTTAAAATCAAAATTTAATTCACCATTTTTGACTTAACCAAATCATTTGTCTGAGAAGAAAACCCATCCCGTGTTCAACCTAGACATATCTTTGTGATTTGCTTGACTACGGCAGTAGGAGGAATATAGGATACAAGTTTTATTCAATTCAGGTCACCTCTTGTGGCATGATCAGAAATGACGCCAGTTGCGAGTGGATGGTGCTAAAGTGCGAATGATGACTTGATGAGCTACTTATTGATCCTCATCACAAGTTTTGAGTAAAATCCCTCTTTTCTGTACTATTCTCATTTTTCATTTCTGTAAAAAAAGCCAAAAAAGCAGTGCTGGATTGTTATGTGTTGTCTTGGGTTGCCTTTTGTTCTTGTTGTAGGGTTCAAACCTGTTCTAATGGGTTAGAGATTGTAAATCAAGATTAATTTGGACCCAATGGAGCAGGGACGATATGTCGACATGGTGAGAGGTAGCCCTAGTGCATATATATTTATGAGGATTACAGGGAACCAGTCATGGCAAAGTCGCAAGCCTTTGTGGAGAGGAATTCAAATGAATATGGAGTCCCTTCGGGGACTATAGAAACCAATGGATGAGTTAAGCCGTATGGTAGTTCTTACACTTTGATTGGGAGAGTCACACAAATTCCTCATGGGAGCAGACCTCCCACCAGTATGCACCTTACAGTGCATCACTTAGCTACCTTTACTTCCCAGCGACAACCAGCCACCACCTTACTCCACGTTGAATTAAACCATCTCTGAATTTGAGCAAGCAAGTGTGGACAATTTCATAGAGGATAATAGGGTAGTGAATGTTCGGTAATAGGAAGTGAGTGATGAGCTCACGAGCAAGAGGTGGATGGGTTCCAAGCGAGGGAGATTGATCAAGGTGGACATCTGTGGTCCATCTCAAAGCTCACGTCGATTTGTTCATCAAAGAGAAGGAGAATGGAGGAAGAGTGCTTGGCCGACAGTAATGGGTGAACAAGCTCGATTACAAACTTTCCGGGAGGAATTTGAAAAGAAGAACGTGAAGATCCTCTGAGGAACCACAGGTGCCCCCTGATGTATTATAAAATCTCGGCTGCATGGAAAATGGAAAGAAGAAACCCTTCAGTCTTGGCCCAGAAAATGTGGAAAGGAAGAAATGGAAAGAGCCCGTCGAGTTCGCTACAGCCACCAGCAAACCCATTGCCGGCACCTGACTGGATCTTCATCTTGCCCATCACGTGCGGCACAACCAAGCTAGTGAAACACCTTCATAAAAGACCACCACCATCTTTACCTACCCTGAAAATTTAGAAAGTTAGTGGCCAGCGTACATAATTTTGCCACTACCAGAAGATGGTATTCTGCATCTGCGCGTGGCATGATGGGTGAATTCGGGTCAATAGAGTTGAATTTGAGCACCCGAACCCCGGGCATTACGAAACTCGCCCGAGTTCGGCGACGCCTCCTTGAACGGCACTGCGCGGCGGCGCGCCGATGCAACGGATCACCAGCACATCAATCACCACGCAGTGAGAGTGAGGTGGTCACACTCCCCTTTCTACAACTTTCCTATCCCGGTGAGGCATGTTTATGCTTTGGTTGGGAGGGAGCTTTAGAGTTAGGAAGTGTCTTCTATCATGTTTGTCTTGTCTTTAGCTTTTATCTACTGCCTACTCATTTTTTATTACATAAGATTCATGTGATGCCATTTTGGTTATATCAAAGCTTTGTGAGTTAATTTAGGTTCACCCTAGCTTTGCAAAATCCACTTTAGTTCCACCCATTTTCGTGTTTCTACTCTTGCCTTTAGTTGAAGAATTGAAGCCCTGTATGTTACCCTAATGATACAACAACTCCATGCATGATTTAGTTTTTGGTCAATTGAAGTTCCAGTATATTCAACCTTGAACATTCTCCCTTTAGCTAATTCACACAACACACACAGTTGTACCCGATAGGTTGAAGCTCTCTTCTCTCTTCCACCTTGAAAAACCCGGCCTTGAACTGTTGGCGACCCATAATAGGTTTGTGTTATGTATGAAGACCAATGTAGTCTTCCCGAATGAAAAAAAAAAAAACAAAAAAGAAAAGAAAGAAGAAAAAGAAGAATAAGCGAAGTGGTGCTTTGCCTTGAAACACAGACAGTCAAAGGGGTATGGCGAAAGCCTTTAAACCCAGATGCCCTAAGCATAATTGGTTCTTTAGATCATCGACTTGAGTGTTCATGCGAATGGATGGGTAGAGTTTAAGCGTGTTGTAGGTGCTTGCTTCTCGAGTCATTCGAAGTCGGGGTGAAACTGTGAAGTTTGTGAATTAGTGATCCTTTTGGCTTGATGCCACCCAAGCCTTAATTGGTTGGGTCATCGGTGGACCCCAGTTACCGGACTTTGGTGAAGTCGAGTTTTAACGATACACCCTACATTGCAATTAAATAAATAAGAGTGTAACTAGTCCTATTCGGGTTGGTCCAACGGTTTAAAGTATGGCGATGCATCGAGGTGGGGGAAGACCGCTTTGCAATTTATTGACTCAGGCCCCGGATCCCCCAGGAACAATTAGATTTTGGTGGAAGTTCGAGTTGTGACTTCTGAAGCTATGATGTTATAAAAGCTATTTCTTATATGGTTTTTGTTCTTTGTGTCAGGTTTAAATCTGAGGTGTAAATTGTTCATTTTTAAAGGTGAAAGCTATCTGCTTGCCTTTTGAACATACACTTTTGGCAAGCATATGTACATACCTTTGTGTTTAACATTGCTAAAGGACTAAATGGGTTGAGTGTGATTATTTTGCCCAAAATGCACTATTTTGAGTCCTATTCAAAATAGGTTTTTATTCTGCTGTGTACTAATCCTTCTGGGTGACAGTCTTTCATGTGCGGTCACTTAGTACCAGGATTCCATTAGAACTTTGTTTTTATTGTTTGGAGTTTTGGTACCTCATTATATTCAGTCACGATGTCAAGTTGGTGTTGTTGAATGTAGATTCAGTGATTCTTAAAGCAAAAGCGGATAATGTGAGTGGAATTGATGAAAGGATGATCGTTGGCAAAATATGGGGGAAACCCACAATTTATAGCACATTGCGAAAATTCGCGAGGGATTACGAAAATTGCAATCATAGTGAAAATTGCATGTCTAGTGAAAATTACCATCTCAAGATCACAACTAAGTAACAGCAAGGAAATTGCTAACTTTAGCGAAAATTACTATTCATTCTGAAAAAATTTGATTTTAAGCTATCTCTTCTGTGATTTTAGTGAGCTTAATGAAATTCGCTAACATAAGCGAAATTTTAAATGTTTGCCTGTACATTTTATGTCTTCATGAATTCCTACTCTTGAGTGCTTATGTATAATTTTTTAATGTTTTGATTCCAACGACCACGTTTTGATTAATTACCATTTTGTCCTGTGTAGTGCATTTCATATTTAAGGCCTTTTTGTCATTTACATTGGGGTTGACTATATGAAGCTTACTAACTTTTGTAACCTAACTTTTAATCTTTGTTGCCTTGACTTGTTTTAGGTTATAGTTTTCTACTCTTCTCTCTCCTCTTTATCTTTTTCTCGGCTACGAAACACTCCTGCGGGGATAATGACTGGAGGATGTTTAGTGAACCTCTTCATCATGAAGAGGGAGGGCCCTTTGAGTGAATGTTTTAAAAGGTAAAAACACTTTGTCCTCATGTTTTTCACGCAAGCATTTATTCTCTTTTCTTTATTTACGTATCTCCTTTTTTAGAGGTTGAATCGCCTGATGTACCTGAGTAAGCTGATACTTAACAAAGCTTCAGGATTAGTGGATGCTATTTGTTAGATCCACTAATGCCCCCGCAAAGCTGCATCCAAATGATGGTTTTAACCGCTTTGAAACATTAAGGTAATAAATGCTATACATCGAAGAAATAATTTTAGTGGTTTAGGTTTTAATGCCAATGAAGAGCCGGTCAGAAATGACTATATGTCATCCTCCCCAACGCCGAGGAAAAAGACCTGAGGATTAGCGTCGAATGCCTTAGGAACCCTAAACCGCTGGCCCGCGACTTCAAGGAGTTATATTCACATTTTATTTTATTTATTTTCGCCTTGCAAACCACCAACTTCTCGCTTTTATCACCACCTTAAAATCCAAATTTAATTCACCAGTTTTGATTTCACTTAAATCATTTGTACGAAGAAAACCCATCCCTGTGTTCGACCCTAGACCTCTATACTGCAGTAGATTTACTACGGCAGTAGGAGGAATTTAGGATACAAATTTTGTTGATTCCGTATCAAATTTACCGTGGCACGAATCATATACCAATCTATCCTAACACGACTTAATCTTAACATTCTATTAAGGGTGCTCAAATCATTCATAGCAATTTACAATAGTGTATATTTATATCCAAATACTGTTTCCAATACTCATGCAATTTTTTCATGCAATCCATTTCACAATCAGTTGTATCAAATCAATTTAAAACAAATCATTATGCAATTTATCGCAATTCAGTTCAATAAATCCACTTATTTCATAATCCTTCAAACATTTTATAAATATAGAGAGAAGTGGAGAACAAACCAATTCATTTATGGCTCAACCCGAGTTAATACACATGCATATTCATATAAACCTTAGATCTATTTTGTCAAACAAAACACAAAACTGAAACAAGGAAGGAAGTGTGAAGAACAAACCCTAAAAGGTTATCGCTCTTCGATTCCTATTCTCGGAATCTCGTTCTTGGGTCAAGCTTCCTCATCACCAACCCTTAATCCATCACAAACATGTCACTATCAAAGAACAACCCAAGAAAAAAATTAGTCAGGCATTCTAGATTTTCGTGGCCGATGTTCACCACACACACCAAAAAAAAAAAAAAGCAAAAAAAAAAAAATTTTCAGGACACATGAGCCATATTTTTCTCATGTTTCCTTCAATAAAATGATAGCTTTATGAGTCTATTTTCAATAGGAATTTGAATCATCTCATTTAGATAACCCAATTTAGAGATAAATTTACAACTAACTTGTGTTTCCTGCCAAATTGAGGATTCAACAGAAAAATGTCCTTCAAAATTAAATGTAAATTGTTTGAGGACAAACAAAATTCTAGAATTTGATGAGTCCTAAACTCATCTATTTTTAATCCTTTTTCCTTGCATCATTCTAGAATTTTATGATTCATTTTAATGCTGAATTATGGAATATTCACCAACTTTTTTTTTTGCAAGTTTTATATGAAAAAGAGAGACTTCCAACAAGAAAAGAAGAAAAATTGGCCAGGGCAACATTCTCTATCGCGACATAGTATCAGAATGTTGCAACATAATTCCAATACAACCAGCAGAAGTATGCCGCAATAAGGATCAAGTTGATCGCAAGCTAGAAATGATGACTGCTGTAAGACCCGAGAAATTCCAATTTATGGAAAAAGGGCAAAATCGTAATTTCGGTCAAAAATCATAAATTTATTCTCTAGATCTCGGTTGACAAAAAGGATTTCACCATTGGAATCATCTTGCGAAATCTAGCTAGCACGTCGAATTTCGTCGAATTCCGAGACAGTCGGAATTTGCACGTTTTTCGAGGCATGGAGTATTGAGTGCCAAAAACGAATTTTGATGTGACAAAAGTCACCTATAACATATACACATGTTATACATGTTACATGAATAGAGAAATGATGGAAATGGACGGCCAAGATAGTGCCAAATGTCGAAAATCCAAAGCTTGGGGACATAATGGGCATTATTTGAAAGTTTAAGTGGGAAAAAGACGAAATACTCAATAGTGTCGTCTCTTAAAAATGGAAAAGGAGAAAACGTGAAAAGAAAAAAAGAGGGGATTTACAAGAACGATTTTTCATATTTTTAGTTAGAGAACATCTCACTTCTCTCTAGATTTTCTGAGATCCGACCACTCCAATTGGCTTCAGATGCTAAGGGAAAGCCTGGCTCACGATCGAGGCCTACGCGCTGGCTCGATTTTAAGGAGTTTTAAAAACTCCGTGAGGTAGGGGTTTTATCCTACTTGTTTTAACCCTTATTTAAGTGCTTTGTTAATGCTTACAGAAGGTCATGCACAGGAGGGTTTGCTTGACTTGGCCCCAAATCTGGAACCGGGCGTGGAAATTTTTTGCATATTTCGGGATACCCGCGGAACGCCCGAACCGATTGGGCTGTTTATGTTTGAATTTATGTATTAAATTCTGTTTTGGTGAGTAGGAGACCTAAATAGAGGAATTCTGCCCAAACAAGAGGAACTGATAGTAGGAGGAGCTGGATGCCCATGGACAACCCATCACTGCTTTTCGGATCAGAAAATAGTCCCAAATAGGAGGAATGGACTCATCAATGTCCATGTGTTTTCATTGGAATTGCTCGATGGGAGTGGCTTGAGTTGGTTGATCAAATAAATTAATAGTTAAGGTTGAGGTGTTAGACGATGTCACAATTATATGGAATATAATCAGGTGTAGCCATCGAGATGATCGCGGATTTGCTCAAGTGAGCTAATTTGTAGATGGTTGATATTGTTGAATTACATGTGGTGTAATTCAGAGAATTGAGAATATATGCATATCGGGTATATTGGTATAAATTGTGTTGAAATATGAATGGCTTGATTTGTGTGGAAATGGATAGGCAGTTAATACGAACTTCAGATATTATATGATGTCACAATTATATGGAATATAATCGCGTGTGACAGCTATCGAGATGAGAGATCGTGTTTAGCCCAAGTGAGCTAATTTGGGTAATGGTTGATATCATGGGAATTACATGTGGTGTAATTGTAAATTATGTGTAAATATATGCATGATGGTATATTTGCATGTGTTGTATATATCAGGTGAAATGACATAATGCATCTCATATGCACTGCAGCCTAGAAATTGGTGGAGTGCATGACATGAAAAATTGAAAGAAAACAAAACGTTTTTTTTTTTTTTAAAGGAATTTCTCGGTGATGACCGAGAGGTCAGGAGACACGCCCAATGATCATTTCTGATGAGGACCAAGGATCAAGCTGAAGGTTCTCCAACACATTCGCCTCAAAGGGTAGTCCCATATTTTTACCGATTCTTCGATAGTATAATTTCGAAGACAACAAGAATTGTTTTGAAAAAGATGTTTTCATGGCTTTAGTAAGTGTGAGGGAGCTGAGTACTGTAGGACGTGGTTGTCATTTAGACATTCAAGTAGACTTTAATTTGCTTGAATGTGTGTTTACTTGGAGTATCAGATATGCACTTAGCTGAAAACCCATTTAGGTGATTCCAATTATCGGGCGATAACTCACCTCATTTAGGGATATTACTCTTTCGTGCACAGGAGCGATCGATGAGACAACTGCATCCAGAGGCCTGCTTTTAGAAGAAAGCCTGCTATGGCTCTACTTTGTTATGTACACATGAATTAGAACTCTAAGTTTAATATATGATGTATAAGGATAATTTTATTACCTCTCAAACTATCAGATATAGTCGGATTTTTTGGATGAGTATTACCAGGCTCAAGTGGCCGTTTCACCTATATAAATGTTATATTGATTGTTTGAGACAGTTTGTATTCGGGGGCAGAGCCCCGTACAGCGCTGAGACTCGCCCTCTATTTTCGTGAGAGATGCCTCCGTCACCCACATTCACGAGTGCCCGCGGTCGATTGTGTGGGGTCAACCCGACACCCTTGCTGGGACAGTTTATCCGTCGCGACACACCTCAGATATACCCACTAATTTCACGCGACATTCCAAACTATGTCCTCAACCCCATCAAACAAATGGCAATGGAATTCATAGTCGCTGATGATTTCAATCTGTTCAAAAAGAAATGAAGATATGATATGAACTCTGTCGCGATAAAAGACAACTCTGTCGCAATATAAAATAGCAGAAAAATGAGACAAGTCAAGACAAAGTTGTCAAAACAGAGAATTTCTATGTTGCGACAGACATTTTAGCGTATGTCAATACCAAGGAAAATTTTATGTCGCGATAGAAGAAAACTATGTTGCAACAATAAAATCTCGTAGCCTGAATGGGAGATAAGAAGTCTTTGTCAAGGGACAGAAAGCGCTTTATGTCACGCCAAGACAACATGAGGTCGAGGTGGAACTTTTTTGCAAGCATGTATTAAATATTGTTGCAAATGTACAGAAAATTACAAAAAGAATGTTGCGACATAGAAACTCATGTTACGACAGAAAAAAGAACTGAATGCAGAAATCTCTGTCATTAAAAAGGAAGATTATGTCGCGACAATAAAAGTTGCTGAGTAAGAGATTTATGTCACGACAGAAAATGGCAGAGAAGTGAGAGGAGCTAAGGCAAGTTGGTTGCGACAAGGGATTAAACGTTACAACAAAAAGTTTAGCCAACGATAAGGATTAAAGAAGATTATGTTGCGACATGGAATGAGTCTGTGGCAACACAAAGTTTAGTCTCAACAATACAAGGCAACACAACTCTGTCGTGAAAAAGAAAAAGTCTGTCATAGCAACGAATCCATGCCACTGGGAGAAACTTTGTCGCGATAAAGAGAGTCCGTCAGATGGAAATTGAGAATAAAAATAAAAATCGCCGCACATATCAAAGGTCATTGCGAACAAAGCCAAGAGTCAAGGAGAAATTTATGTCACGCATAAAGACAAGCATGTCGCGACGTGAAACGGATAACATCAACTCGAATTATGTCACACAAAGTCAAATCTATGTCACTTAATAAGAATCAAAGAAGAAAATATGTCATGATAGGAAACTGTAGGACACGACAAGAGCTAGGCGACAAAGATAAGAACCATGTTGTGATAGAACCTTATTTGTCGATACAAAGCTACCATTTTAGGCCAGAAATTTTCAGACTTCTTAAATTATGCCTCAAGTGAGGCCTACTGAAAATCTATAAATTAGTTATCGCATTCAGACACTGTGTGTAGCTTCCTCAAATCCAGACTTATGGGCTGTCAAGACTCTCAGATATTATTTTTCTTTATTTTTATCTTTTATTTCTTTTAGTAGATCTTTTTAAAGCATAGTTTTAGTTAATTTTCTGCTTAATTTTCGAGTTGAAAGTAACGGATCCATGTAAAAATAGCCGGTGATTATTTTTCTGCACAAAGTGGAAGAATGCCTTAGTTAGAAATCTTGAATTTATTTGATTGGTATTATTCTTTAACTTAATTTTTTAAAGTACTAGTATCGTGTACCCAAAAACAAAGGATCGTATCTTACTCTGATTTCCAGGAGGCCCTCTACGTGACACAGAGATGGAGAATCCTGAGGGCACGGAGCAGTTCCTCGTGGGTATGGTAGACTAATACTTCAAAACTAATGAACTTTGAAAGATTACTCAAATACATCACTAACTTACTCATTGTGTAAGGTTAGTTGGAGGAAATATCAGTTTAATTGCTTAGAGGTTTCTCTTATTTCTGATGAAATGATTCTGATCCGGTGTTAATATAGATCTAATCAAGGATATGGAGAATTTCATTAGCATTGAAGGATGATGTGCCATTTAAATTGGAGAAGGCTTGCAATATCATGTCTATAAGGGCAAAAATTCTTCAGTCCTAAGATTTGGGTGTGAAGTACTGAAAAGGAAAAGTACCCACATCTTAGAAAGATATCATATCTTACAAGTAACTAATTAGATCCATGAGTCAGAAATGAACATGAATCTCTAATTTCAAAGGAAAGGTAAGGATTAGGTAGAAACTAAACTATACCATAATTCATCTTTGACAATTTCAGCTTTCCAACTAATGGCTTAGCTATGACTTAAAATGATGCAGAAATTGACAATCATTCATCAGTCCATTTCCAAGTGTTGTGTCACTCAATGAACTCTCAAATACACTTTTATTAATATTTTTTTATGTATACTAGTGAAATTACTTTAGTATTATTATATTAGTTCTCTCATCATTTTAACATTAGAGTTCAAATAAGAAGACTTTCGAGTAGTCAGTAGTTAGTCTGATTTATCATCAACTCGTGGGAACGACATCCGACTTTAAAATCCACTTTTATGACTCAGACGATTGGTGGCACTTGCACTCTTGACCAAACACAATTTTAATGAATCTATTTTACAAAAGGACAAACACATATTCTACACAAAAATAACCAAATAAGTTTTCGCCAGCGTTCTGAAATTGGCTAGTCTGCAAGAATGCTAATTACTCGTAAATTCGTCTATAACATATCAATAACAACAAGTCAGTCAAGAAACTCATGAGCAAATATGGAATCGCATATGTTATGGATCGCTTATCATCCTCAATCAAATAGACAAGTAGAAAATATCCAACAGTGAGATAAAGAACATACTGAAAAGACAATGAAGTCGTAAGGATATATACAGACTTTAGCCATCTTCAACAAGATTGATTTCCAGGCAGAGTTAACTAAGCAAGTGAGTCATTTCCTTTCTTACCTTTGAAATGATGCATAACTATGTTTCGGTAGCCAGAATTTATTCTGGAAGAAATTGCATAGTAGCTTCATTGTACATTTGTGAAATAGTTGTGTGATAATTTCTGCATTACAATGAATATATGCTTAATTTATTGAATTGAAAATTTGAGTGTTACTACTCATGTTTGAATTTAGATTCTTCAATATTGATAGACTTATATTCACGAGCATGAATTGAAATTGCAGAAATAAAATGGAGAAAACAATGTCGTGACACCGGTTCTAAAAGTTTCCCCAATGTCGCGACATCGTAGTCATACAAGAGCAACATTAGGACAGTGTCGCGACATCAAAATGTTAATGTCACGACATCGTATTTATAAAAGATAAACATCAAGATTAGCATTAAAGCAATGTCGTGACATCAAGTTATTGTTGCGACATCACATTTCCAATGTCGCGACATCCAAAGAAGCCAACTTGAAAACCTAAGCAATGTCGTGACATAGCAATTTCAATGTACAACCAATTAGAAAATCAGAGTGATGTCGCGACATCATTACGACATTGTCGCAACATCACGACTCTAGTGTCACATTATTACAGTTAGGGTAGGCCACCTATAAAAAGAACACTTCGAGAAATTTAACCTAATCTCTCAAACTTTCGAACCCTAAGCTTCTCAAAATCTCATAAAAAGCCAAAACATGTCGAATTCTAATTCTCCAACCCTATACGAGGTGATAGAAAATGTAGTGGAGGAAGTTATGAGAGAAAGGGAGCCAAGAAACTGCAATAGAAGAGGTTCCTGAGTAGATAGAGGTGGTGGCATGAGTGCCAGGCCTCTTACTCCATCATGAGTAGAAGCGCCTGTATTAGCCATGGAAAAGAAGGGTTTCAGGGAGGAAAGAGGATTCAAGCAAAATTGGTCAGTTATTTAAGGAGGAAATCTATAACGTAAATGGGAGAGCCGATCCAACATATGAGCAAGTGAGTGCGCTCATCAAATAATTCTATGCCAATCTCGACAGTAGAAGAACCTAACGTGCTCTGTAAGGGGGAGGTGGATCTATTTTGGGGAAAGGACCATCTCCCAACTCCTAGAGCTGAGACTAGTGGATGAATGCGTAGAGTACAACTAGCTTCAGGAGAGCTTGAAGTTCGAGGAAATCATCAAGGACCTGACAAACAATCTGGGCTAATGGTAGAGGACCAAAACTATCCGCAACGCCTACATCGATAAAGGAGATTCGGTTGCAGGCTATCAAGGTATGGTTCTACTTTGTACCTTTGCTCACCCCTCCAAGCATGTCTCAATTGTGAGACAAGACCGTGCCATACTACTGTATGCACTGTTAAAGGGGTGTAGTCTGACTGTGGGGAAGATTGTGGAACAATCCATTATGGACTATGGGCCGAGAATGTTCTTCAGTGAAACACCCCACCCCGCCTCGACGTCTCTTGCATCAAGAGGGGTGTACATCTGAGACATAAGAGAAGTGCCTAAGATCCTTCATTCTCACTCAGCCAGTCCCAAACTCCAACATAGGGTGAAAAGGTAGAGAGAGCAAGAAAGAGGCAGAGAACAGCTATAGAACTTCCAAGGGAGGTAGTCCCTGAAGTTGAGGAAAAGCCAGAAGTTGAAGAAATAAGGGGTTTGGAAGACTACCCAAAGCAACCAATGCTTTCTCCTGGGGAAATAAGAAACAATGTCGCTTAGAATAGAGTGTAAAAGGAAGAGAAGAGTAAAGAGCAAGAGAGCAAAGAATTCAGTCAGTTTCCTTCTACCCACAATCGGGAGAAGAAATGGTACAGATGAGCATCTCAAGGAAGAGCTGAGATGGAGAGATGAGAATCAAGCTACATAAATCATAACAAGAGAAGAAAACTTAATAGATCTGATCCAAGAGAGGGCGAGGAGGGAGAGGAATTGGGCAAGGAGGGACTGCTTCCTAAGGGCGTGGCCGAAAGAGGGGAGAGGGCGTTTTTGAATGATTAGATAATGAGAGATTAAGAGTTGATCATGATCATGGAAGTCAAGGAAAAAGATATAGAGAAAAATATGCTCCAAAAAGCAGAGGCCTTTGGATATCTCTACAGAGAATAACAAAAAGGAGATCAAGGCATTCATCCAAAAGAAGAATGAGGAACTGGATCAATCTCTAAGTTATAGAGACAAACTTTGGACTGACAACATAAATTAGGTGAATTCCGATATGATCAAAATTTATCAAGCCCAGAGAGAGTTTTAGTACCCTAAATTCCATCTGGTGAGGCAAAATAAGCCTACTGTGGCAAAGACATTAGAACACACAAATGGTACCTCTTTAACAGGGGTGGAGGTGGCTCAACTGGAAAACCTAAACCCTCCATCCCTGAATACACGCCCTCTAATGCTAGCTACAAATATGAACCAGTAAATCTCAAGCCCTTAAAATACCAAAGAAGAAAAATAAAGTATATTCCTCTCTCGTCGCCCTCTATCCCTCCCCTCCATCTCATCTATGTATTGCCCTCTTGTAATCTATACCATGGCCCTTCTCTCTCAGAATAAAAATGTAGTTTTTGAAATTTGTGTACATAATTTTCTTATTTTCTTTTAATTTTACATTTATGAGACCTATAAGAAATTTGAGCTTGTGTTTGTTTGTCTGGATAAATGAGAATTCAGAATGTTAAATGTAAGAATGCTGCAGAGTTGAAATTTTTTGGATATTGTTGCATATTTTCTTAAGGGATGTTGTGATTGCTTGTTTAAGGATCGTGAAAAAAAATTTGAGATGTCAGGCATTACATCATTAATTGAAATTAATTGCTTAATTAGAATGAATCAGAAAAGTCGAATACAACAATCTTTTTTTAAACCAAACAAGCGTAAATTCCAAATGCAAATGGCCAACAATTAAGACTCCGGATTTTTAAGTTGTGATGTCAAGGATAAATAAGCTAAATTTTTAGATTCTGAAAAAATGAAATTGGAATCAAAGCTAATAAAGATATTAATTCTAGTCAAATTGAACAATACATTTCAGAAAATGACTAAACTAACATTGTTTAGAAGTACTCAAGAACTTATCGTGCTTCGTTAGAAAACTTTATTGACTTACTATCAAAATTTATAAAGGTCCTAACTTGATGCATTATTATTCAAGGAGAAATCCTGCATTACAACTTCAAGAAAAAATTATTTAGCCATCCGATAAAGGGCGTTTTCCAATCTTCAAAAGGCTACCCTTCGATATGTTATATGCATACACCTTAGTACCTATTTTGTTCTGCCGCCATCATCACAAACTAATGTAATAGCCCGAACCTTTCCTTAAAGTCTTACTATATGAAAGAACCCCCGAATTTACTCAAAATGCAATCAGAGCAAGAAATGATCAAGAGGAGTAAGCTGGGGGAGAACAACCTAATTAAAATGAAGGAAAATAATTGAGGAAAGTTGTAGTAAAGGAGGTGCACAACAGAAAATTGTGAACTTGAAACAAAATGACAGAAAAGAGCTTATGGAGCAGAATTGAAAATGGCAATGGAAAAGAAAAAGCCACATAGGAGAAAATACAGAAAAATGCACCAAAACAAGTTTGGTGGTGCTTGAAGGGCTAGTTTAGCAGAAAAATAGGATGAGTGAAGGCAAAGTGTTGAGAAAATGGATGCAAATCCAGAACTTTGAGGCCAAAATGTCCGGGGCTATCTACCCAAGTGCCCTAGCCATACATTACAAGCTCAAAAGACCTATTTGACAGCGAGGGTCAGAGTGCCCATTAAGGGTGGAGAATAACATGACAAATGTCTATGGGACTCAATCATCAATGATATCATTCTATATAGTAACTCTCATAAAGCTAACTAACTTGTAAATTAGTCATAAAGGGAAGACCAACACATACTCACAGAGTCAAGAACTGTATATGTTTAATAACTATGAATTACATGTTGTATTGAATGATCTAAATTGAAATTTTTTTGGATTATGAAAATGAATCTTAATTAGAATTGATGTCACAACTGAAATACTACTAAGGTACAAACGCTTCGATCTCGATTGAGAAGATGATTTAACAAAATGTCCTTAAATTTTGATTTTTATAGTTTGGAGGACAAACAAATAAATTTTGTCTTTACTGGCGCCAAGCAAAATTTAAGTTTAGGAGTTTGATTTAGTCTAAAATCATCTATTTTTAAGACTATTATTTTCAATTATATTTCGTGCTTAAAAGTTCGCTTGCGTAAATCATGGAGCTTTCACCCAGATTTATGTTTTGCAAGAAATTAAGGAAAAGAAGCAGAATTCAACATAAAAAGTAGCATAAATCAGCATTTTGCAAAAAAAGGGCCAATGTCGCGGACATCGATCGCTCAAACATTGTTGATACAACTGACACTATCGCAATGTTTGGCATCGCTAATAACATCGCTTGAGGAGGGCGCAGATATGCCAATGTCGCGACATCATAGCGACATTAAGTCAATGTCGTGACATCAAAAGCAGCCTCAGCAGTCAAACTACATCAAACATCTAATGTCACAACATCGTGGAGACATCAAAATAAACCTCAACTAGTGAAGACATCAGCTGCACGCTGTCGCGACACCAAAGAAATGTTGTGACATCATATCAAACTAGCCTGAGGTGAAGTTTAATAGACCAATGTCCTGGACATTGACATCAGGACTAATAGGCAATGTCGCGACATCAGCCAAGGCTTGAAGACCAGAGATTTAAGCATCCAATGTTGCGACATCCTCCATGACATTAATAAAGGCCTTCAGAACATCAAGATTCAATGTCGCGACATCACATTAATTTCGTGACATCAGCTTAAGGTGGTCAAGATGAACTTAACTAACTAATTTTTGCGGACACCGTCATCAATGTCACAGACGCCTAAAATGATCAGAATAATGTATCCAAAGAAATCTTGACATCAAAGACGACATCAAAGTTCAATCACAATAAGCAATGTTGTGACATAAACTCAATGTTGCAACATCAACTCAATGTCATGACATTAATTGAAGTAATTAGAGTTGAAAAGCAGTGTCGTGACATCAGAAAGTAACCACAATATTCAAGAGCAATGTTGCGACATCAACTCAATGTCGCAACACCGAAAATGCAATGTCGCGACATAAGAGCCGATTCACAACATCGCATCCAGTGCCTACATCACTACGACATCGAATCGACACTGAAAATGGTGTTCTACAAGAATCTTCAATGTCTACCAGGCCACTAAGTAGGCGAGCAAGAATCAACAAAATTTGTTTCCCATGTTCTCCTAATGTCAGAAGTCAAGCTACTCGCAAAGATACGGTTCAGTGGCCGAACACTGGGAGGTTTTCATCCTATGAATGACTCAAGATCATGTTGAAAATGGTGAGGCTTTTAGTCGGATTTCGATTTTGTTTCCAAAACAAAGTGGGAGTTGTTTGTTTACTCGAATAATCAGAATATTAGAAATAAAAGTAATGGTAACCTCAAGGCTTCAGTCACTAAACTTGATAACATGGGGGTTATGCAGTGTCCTCGGGTTATATCCTCGCATTATGGCAAGCAACCTATAGTCCAAGCCATAACCGGATCTTTGTTTAACTATAAAACCTAACCCTAAAAACCACTCCTATTTGAGTCAACACAGGCAACAAGCATTCACAAATTCCTTTCATTTAAACCCTAGCACTCAACCTCATATTTCAAGGTTCAGAAGGCTATCTGGGAAGAATAACAAAGGCATCTAACAATAAGTATGTGACTCAGACTCTAAAGCATGGTATGACACAAAGAATGGATATTTGAATGATATTCAACCCTACTTGAAAAGTCAGTCATAAATACAAGACTAGAGATTTAAAAACATGAGGACAACCCGCAACTCCGCCCCAAAACCAAGCTAGCCACTCTCAGGCCATAAGGCTTGAGCGCATCCTCGAGTCATCCCCCTCAAGGGAGTGTCATGCACTTATAAAATGAAAAAAAGAGAGGAGAGATAAGAGTAGAAAATGAACACTAAATGAAAGTCATGGAATTGTATCAAATGCAAAAAAGTTATTTAGATAGAAAATACTTCAATATTTATATAGTAACCTAAGGTGTGAAACTACAAGAGTTTCCAAAGTTTCGCTCATACAAGGGACAAGGTAATACACCAAAATCCGGTCGCTTTTGGCATTAATTACACAAAATTATCAGGCAAGAATTTCTATGCAGGAGAATTTCGCTAGATATAAAATTCGCTTAGCCTAACAAATTATTACGAGATAGCGAAATTGGAGAATTTTCGCTTACGCACAGTGAATTCGCTTACAATAAATTTCCGCTAGCCTACCGAACAGGAGATAAAATAAATGGAGAATTCTCGCTTAGCACAGCTGATTTTCGCTTATGTAGTGAAATTCGCTTAGCCTAGTTAAATTTCCTAATTCCTTGCTAGATTATACGTGAATCCCAAATAAATTTTCGCAATCATACGAAATTTCCCTGGTCAGCTCGTCTTCATCGGGCTTGCTTCATCGCACCCTACGCATCACTTTTTCATCATTTCGCTTTCATTTCTTTACTGCAGATTCGGGTATTCGTGATGGCCGAAAAATAGTTTCAATCTTCATGGCTCGCACATATCTCAATATCGAACTCCCAAGGTATGCAAAACCTCGCAAAATAACCAAAATAACCTCAAATGGCATAAGTGATACCTAAGTTGGACTAACACCCCAACAGTTTAATCGATACGATTAGGGTACAAAAAAGCGCCAAACCTTCTAAATATGGCTCAAAATATCACTGGGGCACTAATCAATGTCTGACATCATTTAGCCATGATATCGATAACTCCGATACGTGACATCACCATTAATTCACCACGACTTCAACAAATAGTAAGTAAAATTTCAGCTTTTCAAAGTGCGTGATTCTCGCCTCGTTTTTAGAGCTTAGGACCTAAGCCTATAAATAGAAGATTTTAGGGAGTAGTGCGCAGCTTCCAACGGTTTTTCATCAAGTATGTGTGCTTTTTGGAGAGATGAAGTCTCATTGTATATAATTTTATTTTATTTTCTAATTTTTTTCTTTCATTTTTGTTTCTAGATTAGTTCTCTTTATTTTACTAGAGTAGAGGATCTAAATTAGATTCTGAGTCTGATACACTTAATTCATTTTTTTTTAACTGGGAATCTCCGAGAAATCTACCCAGTGCTCGCTCTGTCTTCTAAGGATGACCGCAACCGATGTTGTCAACCATCAGAATCAAGGTCA
Source organism: Tetrastigma voinierianum (assembly GCA_016808115.1). Lineage (NCBI taxonomy): Eukaryota > Viridiplantae > Streptophyta > Magnoliopsida > Vitales > Vitaceae > Tetrastigma > Tetrastigma voinierianum. The sequence continues at coordinate 219,841 of JAEQBH010001089.1, read as the reverse complement.
GTTTAGTTCAAATTATTTCGCATCCACAAAGAGCCTGGGTCTGATCAAGGTATCACTTTGAACACAGTCTCCATAAATCCTCCATCAGGTCAAGAGGGAGGGGCCTTTGGCCGATGTCCTCGTTCTCCGTCCGTCATGTCTCCCATCCGACATAGCCGCGCTTCTTCTTTGCCTTTCTTAAGCTTCGAGTGTTCTTTGCATAATCCAGCTGTCTACCGGAATAAGGCCGTAACTCCGCTTCATATGCCTTAAAGTTTTTCCTGAAAGCAAAACACACTCAAATTAATAGGATTAGTCAAACTAAACAAATATTTTCAACATGGCTTGTTAAAATTAGTGGTCGTATGTAATACCGCTTGGAAGGTATTTTGTTCTTTTCGCTTATCATATGTCCAAATTAGCATTTTTTGTCAGACATTGATCTAATTAATTCTTTCAACTCGCAAGAATCTACGCCATAAAACTTGTTCATTTTTCTATATAGACTAAAACACCTCAAATTAACATAATTACAAGAGCCTTACACTTTCGGCACCTCCATGTTACTGATAATTTTGCTTGATAAAATAAGTTTCTCTTAATGTTCATGATTTACTAATAAGTGTTCAGTCTATGACACTGCAAGTGCACAGGTCATACAAGTAGTAAAATCTGAATGTAAGTCCAGGTATCATTCCCACAGAGATTGATAGCGAATTACAGATCAACTACCCTAACTACTAAAATTTCATACTATTCGGACTCAAAACTCATAAAGTGGGAAGTTTTATCTAAATAACCAAAATTAAAATCCTATTCTAGTGAATATGGTAAAACTAAACTAAAACAAAAGTAAATGAATAAAAATAGAAATTGTATATAAAGAATGGATTGAATCAGTTTACTGTGAGAAACGAAAACCATAAATGAAATACAATGGAGCGATCCGGTCAATGATTAAATACATTGCTGTTTATATATGGATCGATTTTTATCCAAGATTTCTAATTGTTGAATTGGATCTCTCCGTATTCACTGAATTGATCTCCTTGCTTCTCGAAGGCGAAGATCAAACCATCTACTGTATTCCAAATTCTCTTGCAGGCTGGGTATTTTCTTTCTCAATACTTCACACCCATTTTCACATTGACAACGAAATTTTGCTTTACCATCGGGATTTTCGCAAAGTTTCTACTACTTAACTGGTGGCTCAACCTCCAGATCTATGGGTTTATCCCTTTCCCTTGATTAGATCTAAGCTAACACGGGGATTGGAACTTACCTTTAGATTAAGGTGAACTCTCTGATGATTTATATTGTTAAATACACCCTTCCAACTTCAATTATGAGCGAATAGGGGATTTATCAAAATTAACTCTCAGGCAGTTCATCAATGGTAGTCGAGCATACCCGGAAAAGAATGCTCTAAGCTCTCGGGAATCTCGAGTCTACATGTCTGCAGGGGCGTGCGGATATCCAGGTAAGATACATTCTCAGTGGTATTAGGTGCACTGTGGGAACTTATCCATATAAACGACACCAATTAAGTAAAGCCCAGACAATGAATTCTCAATGGTGTGCGGGAAGGCGTAACTAAATGTAAATCAATCCAGAAATGCTGCCTTTGGTGCGATTGAATCAGGAAATGGAAATGCCGTCACATACAACCACTTTATGTGCAATCAAAGCGTAAGAAATGAATTCAAGAAATTTATGCAGATTTCATAAATTTTTCGAGCGATAATTTTAAGTATAACATAAATAAAATCAAGCTCTGCTCGTCTGCACGATTCGCGATTCAAATCGAAGCTTGAAATAACTAAAAATAAAGAAAATAAATAAAAATCTACTCTAAAATATACACTGAGTTCCTCTTCTTCTCCCTTTCCTGGGTAGTGAAGATGGAGAAAACTACTTTACTCTTTTAAAGCTATCTATTTATCTTGTAAAAAGAATTTAAAATTTGAATCCCAAAGTACTCGGTGGGAATCAGCCCGGCTATTTATCTTATGTAGCGACCTCAAGTTGATGTAGCGACATGGATCGCGATTACTTTCGTGATCGGTCGCGACCTCTTTCTTTAAGGCGCCGGTTGTCTTATAATTGCGTCCGATGGTAGCGGCGTAGTGATATATCCGCGACATCATTTATTCAGTGTTCCTTCAGTGTTGATGTCGCGACCTCAGTTACATGTCGCGACATCATTTTCTTTCTATTCTTCCAGCTTCTGAGTTGCGACATCAATTTTAGGTTGCGACCACTTTTCTGTTTGTATGATGACTTCATGTTGTGACTTTGATCTCTTGGTCGCAATTGTGTTGGTGGTCTTCTTGCCTTCATATGTTTCAATTTGATGTCGCGACCTCATGGTGTTGTCGCGACCTCTTTTGCTTCCCATTTCTTTTCTTCTAGTTGCAACCTCAGTTCTACGTTGCGGCTTGACTTTCCTCTTCCCTTTATTTTCAGTCCGACCTCGGGTGGTGTGGCGACCTCTTTTCTTTGTCTACTTAGCTCTTCTTAATGTCGCAACCTCGGTCGATTAGTCACGACATCCATTTGCGGTCACGATCGTTAAATGAATTACGCTAACCGATTTTTCTTGTCAGGAACTTAGGTACCTATTTTCGTATCGCGACCTACGGCATGTCGCGACATCAATTAAGGACCTTTCATTAAAAACTAGTTGCAACGTCTTTTACTTGCAAAGACCTTTCTTGTGGCTTTCATTGACGGATCCACGTCGCGACCTCAAAGTGGTGTTGCGACATCATTTATAACCTTTTGAAGTCACGACATCAAATTGATGTCGCGACATGAATTTCTTCCTTTGATTATTTCCTTTTGTCACCGGCCACATTTTTTTGTCGCTGACCTCCTTCTTGAGTCCGCGACTTCGCCCATTGAGATTTTATATTTCTTTTTCAAAGCAGAATTTGTTGATGTCGTGACTTGGAATGGCTAACAACTAAGCTTCCTATCGCGACTTAAATTTCGGTCGACCTCAGTGCAATTTGTGGCTGGTTTCTTCGATTTTTGCTAGATTTGAGTTGCTGTATTTTCTGCAAAAATGAAATTTGAGTTAATTATCCTTGCGCAAAACAAATCAACATTTATCTCATAATATACTCGAGAAAATGGATTAAAAACTTAATGAGTTTTAGACTCATCAAACTCCCGAAATAAAATTTTTGCTTGTCCCCGAGCAAGAGAGAAGAAAGAATTGTTTGTCCTCGAACAAATAAGCAGAATTTTAAGGACATTTTTTTTATTCATGCCACAGTCTTTCTCATTCCACCTTCTAATAATTAAGAGATACCAGCATCATTTTAAATTTCAGTTTAGATTCAAGAATAAGACATGGTATACTTCTATCATAAATTTCTTGATGAACTAATGTATCTACGCTTGATTTATTCAGCAAGTCTTGTTTGTGTGTGTGCGAGTCTTCAATCCTTCATCTTCATGTTGAATTTAGTTAATCTTCTAGGAGTTTTCTTGGACTGATTGTCAAAGTCCAATAGGCTTTTTTTCATATTGATCTCCACTAATGTAGGTAAATTCAACCTTCAAAATCAATGAGGTCTTTCAAGCTTGTAATGTTGGCTTAGGTAATTGGGTAGATAATGGAAAATTTTAAGTTGTAAAATCGCGATTTCACAGTTTCTCTCTTGTTGCCTTCAACTTTCATCTTTTTTCTTCTTTGTTCTTGCTGATTCTCTTTAATCTTGGCCTGATTCATCTTCATGTTGAATTCTTTTTAAGGAATTTCAACTTCCATATGCTTTTTATTCCGGACAGTTCCTTTGTTTCTTGAACTCTTTTGCTTTTGTTTTTCTAGGATTAGGAATAGTGCAATGTTTTGTCTTCTTAGGCTTTCTATTACTCTTAGAGAACTTTAGGCTAGCAACTCCCATACCAGTTGGTATTAGGGTACTAGGTGTTAAAACACCCCTACGAGCTTCATTGTTCAAGGAAATAGGCATGAAGACAAAACTTATTCCTTATTTCACTAGCCGCTTCTTTACTTCTTCACCTCCTTCATTGTCAAAATTTGGAAATATTTTTCCCCCAAACTTGTTTCTTCCTTTATAGTAAACTTTTGTAGGCTAGGCGGATAATTTGGGCTCTTTCTTTTGAGTTTATACTTGAGAAGGGTTAGGTTTAGTTCTTTGTTGTGAAGAAATAAAACTGTTGGCTCAAGTGGGAACTAAATTATATGCTTAAGCATATATTGGGAGTGAAGCTTAGAAAAGCTCAATACGCCAGGGCCTCTATCATTTCTTGTTGGCTGTTTTCACCTAAGATTTCACCTTAATCAATAATCTAACAAGTTCTAGGACTATGGACTCTTAGTCTTGAATGTCTTAGAAGATGTTCCTAATTCCCCTAAAAGTTTTATAAGTTTTGTTGACCAAAGTGTATTATTTCTTCAAGACTTGTATTTTATTTCTTTGTTTACTTACATTATTTCATCAGTATTTTGTTCCATCGGCAATAACTTGATTTCCTATTTTAGCAATCTATATTGAATTCAAACAATGTAGGCAATACTCCTAATTTCCAGTTTAATTATTCACCTTTAGTTCTTCACGAAATTCTTTGTTCTTGAAAGAAACGAATTATTGTTGGTCATGCACAGAAAAGAAAATGACACAAAAACAAAATTCCAGATATCATGTTCATCAATTCAGAGATATCTAATCATCAACAATCAAATTCTCATTCATCAAGTGAAAAACAATCCAACAAGCAAACAAACAAAAAGTAACTATAAAGTGAAAATCCAATAAAACTAGGGAAGTTAGGATGAACCAAATGGATTCCCATTGAAAAGTATATATTGACAGCATGCTATAGACAAGAAAAAAAAACTTTCAGTTTCCCTTTCTTCTTTTATAGGCCTTTGTAGGTATTATGTTGGGAGGATCTACATCAAAACTGGCCTCGCTGGGATTAAACTTAGGGAATTTTATTTCAGCTTTTTGTCTTTCTAAGGCAAGGGAAATTCCTTTGCCTTTTCCAGATATTTCATTGCTTAGTTGCATTGCATGAATGAGCGTGTCTTGCCTCTCCCCCACCTGATTAACTGGTCCTTCCACCTCAGAGATACATTCTAGCAGCTTGGGTAAGTTCTGATTGATCAAGTCCATACTTTATAACCATTTTCCTCCTGCTCCCATCGTATTATCTTCCAGGCTGGCGATCTCTTTCTTTCATTAGCCCCTTTCAAAATCCTTGAAACAGTTCATATATATATGCTTGAACCCATCAATCTTCTTTATGTTATTTTCCATTGCTATCTCCTTTTCCTTCATGATGTTAAATGATTCAGCATCCCTTTGACATTGTGTAGCTTGCATGCTTGTCTTTATTCTTCCCATTATCTTTTCTTCTTGTTTCTTCAGCTCTTCCTTGTGCTCTTCTTCTCTGATTCTCCAGTTTTCTTCCCAAAATTGCTCCTTTCTTCTGGCTATAGCCTCCATGAATTCTTCTTTGATCTATTGTTACTTTTCCCATTTATGTTCTCTATCCTCCATTTCCTTTTTCATTGCTTTCAGCATTTCCATGATCTCTATATTTCCTTCTCTTGCTTAGGATGCACGCCGGCGGAACACATTCTGTGCCGGAAGCAAAGAGTATATGTTGGGCTTGTCACCGAGGTTTCTTCTTACCTTACGGAAGGGCGGCTATGCAGCACCTCTTCCATTTCTTTACTGTCCCGGTTTGCATTTTGTCTCACCTTTCTGTTCTGCATCCCAACACCATCTTTTCTTTTTGCCTTCTTCCTTTAGGTCCCCTTGTCACTCCTGTCAGGGTTAGAGGGGAAACCCGAGGACATCTTACTTCTTCTTCCCAATTTCCCTTCACCTTTGCCCAAAAACAGAGTCTAGTAATAGTAGCAGGGTGAGGGATCAGTCCTCGTTTATTACTATAGTGATACCATCTGATTGATTCTTCGGTCAAAATGCCTATGTTCATTTTGTATCCTTTTAAAAAGGCATACAATAAGATGGCTTCTTGCTCTACGACTATCTTCTTTTTTTTTTCTGTGTTTAATTTGACATTATTCTGAGAACATATGAAATAAAACCAAACCTTGCCTCTTACGTAGAGATCCCCTTTTTATGGCATAGTGAGGTTCGTGCCAGTTACTTCCCGTTTCCACTTCTCCTCCCGGTCAAGCGATTCAACTATTTTTTATAATTTGGGTTTTCCAACAACTTCTAGTATTTCGACCCATCCTTGAAATCTCTCAATTTAAAAAATTCATTTATTCTCCTATCATCGAAGGGCACCCAAACTCCTCTCACATAAACAGAATTATCCTTCATTCCAACCATATTTGCATAGAATTCCACAGGAAGAAAATGAAAACCACGGTGCTTGGTGCTTTCATGAAAAGAAACGCCCGACCTCTTTTTTTATTACTTGAGGAAAATGGAAATTAATTTTGAAAACCTCTTTCCTTGAGCAAATTCTTTCTCGAACATCACCTTGTTCCACAATTCTTTGGCTTCTTGTGAAATGAAGTCCTTTTCTTCCTTGTTATTTCTCTCTCGGGTTGCTCCTGCACTCAGCTGGCTGGTTCCACTTTTCAACATTTACTTCTTCCTCGAGTTGATTTTAAGCGAACTTCTTCTCTTGCCTCAAACAACATCTCGCATGATTTCGTCGATCAATTTATTAAGATTTGCGAAGTCTTCTTGATGTGCTGTCATTAGTGAAGAGTTGCGAGGGTATTACTGAGCTCTCTGGTTCTAGGGTTTCAATATTGCAAAAAGATGGATGTAGAAGTGGAAAGGTTGGGATGAATTGTAGTTAAATGGTTTTGAAGTGGAACATATGTTGGGTTAAATGTCATGACAGCGATATAGGAGTCGCGACATTAAGTACTGAGCCTCTAAATTAATGATTTTCAATGAATTTTATTTTTAACTGCTGGTATGCCCAAAATGAGAGGTTTTAACCTATTTTATTTGACTCTTGGACTATTACAGTCATGACTTCAAAATTTTGGTTGTGACACGAAATGTATCAATCCGCGACGGGGACTTTGGTGTTGCAACATAAAAATGTTCTTTCCCTCCTTTATTTCAGTCGTGACCTCAGTTTCATTCTTTTTACTTTCTTTTTCACTTTTTATTTTTCACATCCAGCAATTCTTGGTTGCAACTCTTGGATTAATGTTGCGACCAAAACATGAACCTGAATTCTGTAATTTCAATTTATTCAATTCCATTCAAAACAACTACAACTCAATTCATCTTCATCATGCAAAAATTCAACAACTTCCACTATGCATCACATTCAACAATTAAGCACCAAAACAAGATAAAAAAATTCCCCCAAACTTTCAATCATGCTATATCAAAGACAAATTTCATAAAAATCAAATCAAGAAGAAGAAGAAAATACTGCCCCTTTTTGGTCTCTTATGCTGATTGAAGTTTGATTGGTCTCTCACTTTGCACAATCTTCGACATGCGGTGTGGATTGCCTTCCACAAAGCTGTGCCATTTTTAATCTTTAGCTTGACTTTCTGCTGCCATTGTTTTGTTTATTTAATTTCCTTTGTTCAAAACTAAGGGTTATTCTTCCAATTGCTTTCTCCCAAGGTAGTGCTTTAATCTCTGACCATTAACTTTGAACTCCTCGCGATTCTTTGGTTCTAAGTGTCACTACCCCAGCTGTGTGCTTGATACCCTTGTAAATGGTCCACTCTAATTAGATTTCGACTTTCTGGAAAGTGTCTTGGTGCGGAGTTGAATATGAACTTCGATCTCACCACTTGTGAATTCCCTCCCCTCAAAATTCGTTGATCATGCCATTTTTGTTTTTATCGCGCAGGTGCAGCATCATAGGCTTCGTTCTCAACTCTTCGATTCATTTAAGCTGATGCTTTTTATCTTCTTTACTTGACTTCAAAATCAAAATTTAGCTGTGGGCCCATGGCTTTATATTCTATCTCGAGAGGTAGGTGACAAGGTTTTCAAAGACAAACTGTATGGGGACATTCTGATGGGAGTTTTAAAAGAGGATTGTCTGTATGCGGAGTGCATCGTCAAACTGCTGACCCGATCTCTTACCCGCTGGAACTCACGGAGTCTTTTCGAATTCTTTTATCTCACACATTTGGAAATTTCGACTTGCCTATTTGTTTGAGGATGATAAGCCGAAGCTCATATGTGTTTGATACCATATCTGCTCATAAGTCTGTCAAACACCTTATTTACTAAAATGGCTCTCCCTCCGTCACTAATTATAGTTAAGGTGTCCCCAATGCGCTAAGAATATTTCTTTATAAAAATCCTAGTTGTATTAGCATCATTCTTTGGAATGACTGCTTGCCTGACCCATTTTGATACATAATCCACGGTAGGAGTATGTATATATTTCCAAATAAGCTTGGAAAAGGCCCGTAAAATCCATTCCCCATACATCAAGCGATTGCACCGCGAGGATACCTTGTAGGGGCATCTCGTACCTTTCAGCGTATTTCCCATTCTTTGACATTGATCACATAACTTTACCCATTCAAAACAGTCCTTAAAAACAGTAGGCTAGTAAAATTCTGACTGGAGAATTTTGTGGGTTGTTTTATCTCCTTCAAAATGTCCTCCATATGGTGATGCATGACATTCTTGTAAAATCTTGCTTTGCTCACTTTTCACGTTACATCTCCTTATAATCATATGCTCGGCTTCTCTTTTAAATAATAATGGTTCATCCCGGATGTAATTACACTAACTGTCGAGTCATAGCTTTTTCTGTTAGTAAACGGGTCTGGTGGCATAATTCCACAAGCTAAGTAGTTCACAATATCAGCATACCAAGGTGTTTAAAGTGATAGCTGGAATAACTGTTCATCTAGAAAATATTATGCTATTTCTCTTTCTTCTTCTTGTACAGTGGGCTTCTCTACTCTTGACAAGTGATCAGCTATCACATTGTCACAACCCTTCTTGTCTTTAATTTCATCGAATTCACGTAATACTTGATGCCCACACGATCGATCTTGGCTTTGCTTCTTTCTTTGTATTAGATACTTAATTCTTTACATGATCGGTGTGTATAATAACATGGACTGAATGTATGGCACAAATTTTCACATGCAAATACTATTGCCCGGCTATCTCTCCTTTTCGATAGTAGAGTAATTTTCTTGAGATTCATTAAAGGTTTTGCTAGCATAGTAAATGTGTGAACACTTTTTCATCTTTTTGTCCCAATCTGACTCCCATTGCAAAATCAACGGCGTCACCACGTGATTTCAAATTCTCCGTTCCAATCTGGTTTTGCCATGATGGGAGCTTCAACAAGTCTGGATTTGATTTCTTCAAATTTATTATGGCAGGATTCATCAAAATATAACTTAGTATCTTTTTCCAACAATGCATAGTGAATTACAACGATTTTTGAAATCTCGATAAATCTTCTAAAAACCTAGCATGTCTGAAACTTCTAATTCCACTTAGCGCCAGTAGGTGACATTAGATTTCTTATAATTGAAACTTTTCTGGTCTACCTCAGCCTTTCTTTGCAAAATCATGTGCCCCAGACAATGCCTTACGTAACCATAAAATGGCATTTTCCTGATTGAGCTAACTTCTTGTCTTTGCACCATTGAAGTATTGTCCCCAGTTATGCGAGCCTTTGTTAGCCCCAGATCCATACAGCTATAAAATCATCCATGAAGATCTCCATAACTATTACGCTAGATCAGAAAATATAGACATCATCGTCTTTGGAAGGTCGCAGGGGCGTACCTGAACGAATGGCATTATAGCAAAAGCAAAAGTACCAAATGGGCATGTAAAAAGTGGTTTTCTCACGATCTTCGGTCTGATAGCAATTTGGTTATATCGGAGTATCCATCGAAAACAAAAATGAGGTGTCACGCCAGCCTATCCGGTATACGCTTTCGATAGAAAGGCGGGGAAAATGATCCTTCACGGTTGCGGTATTCAATTTTTACGTAGTCAATACACACCCCTCCCATCCGATCCACAGTTCTTGTAGGAATCGATTCATTCTTTTCATTTCGATCACGGTGAATCCGCGTCTTTTGGAACCACATGCCTTGGGCTTACCCGAAGCTATGCGATATACTTGAATATAAAACGCATTTAACCATTTCGAACTTCTTTTCGACAACTTCTTTCATCACGAGTTGACCTCCTTTGATGCTTTCGATAGAAGTTTTGCATTATCATCAACGATATTTTGTGCATGCGAATGGAGGGTGATACCCTTGGATCCTCGATTGACTAAGCAATTGCTTCCTTGTATTTTCTCGAATTACCCGGTAATACGTTCTTGACGGTCGATGCGGCTTATATGGTAGTTTTCTCTTTTTACGGTTCTAAAAATTCATATTTTTAAATGGCCGAAGGCGATTCTTTCAATGTTAACCCATACGCACTTAGTTTCACCTTTCGATGAATTTGTTGTTTAAATTTGCATACTTCATCTTGTGGATTTTCATTTATACTCGAGAATGTTTCCTTGTTAAACAACTTTGAAGGCAGAACTTCACAACCAAGACTCTCAAGATACTGAAAATTCATCTCAATTTCATTGATAGAGTGTTGAAGGATACAATCAGAATTCATATCAACATTGAGAAGGCTATTATTTCCTACTGACCATACAACATCGCATCTACATCGGGCGTTCGGACTCCTATTAATATTAAAATATCTTGCTTCATTTCCAGCCACAGTGTCAGTTCACCTTTGTACATCTATCAAAGCGCTCAGTTGCTAAGAAGGTCTTCCTAGCAACAAAGGAACCCAGGTATCTTATCCATCGCATGATAACAAAATCCGGAAAGATGAATTTCCCTGACCTTAATAGTACATCTTGAGGAATTCATACGAAGTTTGTGCCATTGATCTATCATCCATACGCAATGTAATTCTTTGTTGGGAGTAAGTTCCCAATTAAGTCTCTTCACAGGCGATAGAGGCATCAAATTTATAGCGCCCGAGAATCACATAAAGCTTTCTTGAATTCGGATTTCCCAGGAGGCGGGGAATGGGTATTGCGAAGTCCTTCATCTTTCTTCAGAGCTTTTGTTGGACTAATGCGCTGCGGTAACAGTCAGTTCACTATTCCCTCCTCAGCTATCTTCCTTTTCTTACTCAGTATCTCCTTTAGAAATTTTGTATAAAGAGGCATTTGGCTTATTACCTCTGTAAATGGAATATTTATTTCTATTTTCTTGAATGTCGAAAATTTAGAAAATTGTTCTCTTCTTGACCACGAAGTCTACGTGGAAATGGCGAAGGTGTATAATGCGGGTACTCCTTCCTTCTTTTACGGTCATTACTTCCTTCGGCCCTATTCGATCTGGGTGCTCTTCTCTCCTTCATTTCAGTCTTTTCTTTTTACGCCTCGATCTCTTCTTTCCTTCTGTCCTTTTGTTGCTATTCGAATCCTTCCCACTTCTTAATTGAATTTCCATCGCGATCTTTTGGGTTCTTGAGTGTCACTAGAGATGTACCCTTACTGCGATTTGGCATATTCGAGGGCGATTACTACTTGTGTCTTCCAAATTTTTCTAACGAGGCACTAGCATTCTGAAACATTTGAGTATCGTGACTTGAAAGATTCCAAGTCGATGCAGCTTTCTGCTCATGAAAATGTATTAGCCTTTGTCATTCCCTACGAACCGTGACTACTGTTTCCTTCAAAATGGTCGAGTCCTCCTTCGACCTCGAGATTCATTTCTAATTTCACCTCCTCGCCGCCGCTGGAACCTTGCGGGCTGGGCCGATATCCTTGCTCGAGGATATTGTTGCTCGCTGGGGCCTTGTAATGCCCCTCCACCATATGAGAAATTCATAGTTCCTCAAATAATGGATCAGAAGTGTGAGGCTGTGTTAGGATTTGGCCTAAATGGTAATTTCTCGCTCATTCACGTACTTCTAACCTCCTCAACACCATAAGAATCTTCTTCTGTTGGCACATCAACATTTCTTCTCATAAGTTCTCTTTCCACTTCTCCTATTTCATGAGCAGTGTGCATCTTTATCTCTTGTTTGTCCATCCTATGCATTACGGGCATCCAACTCGCTCTCCACGGCCGTCGCCTCGCTTCAGCTCCATGACCCTTTCCTCTAATGTTTCCCTGAAAACTCAGGATGGAGCTTCATATTGCATTTTGCTAGGTCTTCTATCGCCTCTCGCCTTCTCAAGACTTTTTCGTTTGAATGCTCCACAAAGATGAAGCATCGATAATGCCCTTAGATGTATCATTTAAAGCATGATACACTACGTCCATCCGGGGTCTTCAAATCTATTCCATGCATCGGCACCTCTTAAGCAACCTCTTGAATCTTTCTCTAAGCCATATGTAGGCTTTCATCTTCCCTTGTTGGAATACTATTATCTCTCTTCTTCTCTCCTCGAAGTGAGGTACTTGTTAATCCGCCAAGAAAGTTTCTACCAACTCTTCCCAAGTATCAACCGAACCATGCAGAATTCGATTCATTCCATTTGGTCGCTATATCTCTCAAAGAAATGGGAAGAGACGCTAACTTTATCACCTCTCGTCCCACACCATTCAACTTCACCGTATTTGCCATTCTCGAGAAATCTACCTGTGTGCTCGCTCTGGTCTTTGCGGATGGACCAAGAAACTGATGTTGCTGGAACTATCAGAATCATGCTTAGCTCAAATTAATTGCATCCACAAAAAGAGGTCATTCGACTGCGTAATACTCTTCTTGAATAATAGGCCCTTAAACTTCCATTGTGTCAAGAGTGGGAGTCTCTCCGTCGCTGTCCTCCGTTCCTCCTGGTCCGGGGTCATGTCTCTCATCCCGCCAGCTACGCTTGTCTTTCTGCTTCCGAGTGTTCTTTCCAATCTGTCCGCTGAATCAGCTCGAACTCGCTTCCTATGCACAAAGTTTTTCCCCGAAAGCAAAACACACTCAAATTAATAGGATTAGTCAAACTAAACAAATATTTTCAACATGACTTATTAAAAATTAGTGGCTGATGTAGCCACTGCTTGAAAAGCTATTTTTGTTCTTTTCGTTTATCATATGTCCAAATTAGCATTTCCTTCTTTTGTCAGAATATTGATCTAATTAATTCTTTCAATCCCCGGCAACGACGCCATAAAAACTTGTTTGCCTTTTTCTATATAGACTAAAACCCCTCAAATTAACATAATTACAAGAGCCTTTACACTCTCTCACTCCATGTTACTGATAATTTGCTTGATAAAATAAGTTTCTCTTAATGTTCATGATTTACTAATAAGGGCTCAGTCTTATGACACCGCAAGTGCATGTGTCATACAAGTAGTAAAATCTAATGTAAGTCTGCATCATTCCCACGTAGATTGATAGCGAATTACGCATCAACTACCCTAACTACTAAAATTCCATACTATTCGACTAAAACTCATAAAGGGAAGTTTTATCTAAATAACCAAAATTAAAAATCCTATTATAGTGAATATATTAAAACTAAACTAAAACAAAAGTAAATGAATAAAAATAAATTGTATATAAAAGAATGGATTGAATCAGTTTCCTGTGAGAAACGAAAACCATAAATGAAATATAATGGAACAGTCAATTCCAGCAGTTAAATACATTGCTCTGTTTTATATATGGATCTGATTTTTTGTCCAAGATTTCCTAATTGTTGGAATTGGATCTCTCCATATTCACCGATTAGATATCCTTGCTTCTCTCGAAGACAAGATCAAACCATCTACCTGTATTCCAAATTCTCGTAAGATCCGGTATTTTCTTTCAATACTTCACATCCATTTCTGACAAAGAGAAATTTTGCTTTACCATCCTTGGTGGATTTTCGCAAAGTTTCTACTACTTAATTGGTGGCTCAACCTCTAGATCTATGGGTTTATCCCTTTCCCTTGATCAGATCTAAGCTAACACGTGGATTGGAACTTTACCTTAGATTAAGGTGAACTGGTCTGATGATTTATATTGTTAAATACACCTTCCAACTTCAATTATGAGCGAATGTGGACGGACAAATTAACTCCTGAGTCAGCTGAATTCATCAATGGTAGTCTAACATACCCAAAAAAGAATGCTCTAAGCTCTCAAATCCCGGGCCTGTGGTCACTACGTAGGGCATCCCGGATATCGCAGTAAAGATGCATTCCTCAATCGGGGACAGTACTACTACTTATCGGGGAACTTATCCATTCAAAAACGACACCAACTAAGTAAAACCGAACCCAAATGAATTCTCAATAATTGTGCAGGAAAGATCAGAATTCAAATGTAAATCAAATCCAGCAGAGTCGCGCGACATCGCGATCGCGAATCGTGAACGAGTACCGATCACGTACAACCACTGTAATTGCAATAAAACTGATAAGAAATGAATTCAAGAAATTTGTCTATATTTCATAAATTTTCAAGCAGTAATTTTAAGAATATAACAGAAATAAAATCAAGCTCTACTCGTCTCTGCACAGTTCGCAGATTCAAATCTAGAAACGAAATAACTAAAAATAAAGAAAACAAATAAAAATCTACTCTAAAATATACACTGAGTTCCTCTTCTTCTCCCTTTTCTGGGTAGTGAAGATGGAGAAAACTACTTTACTCTTCTAAAGCTATCTATTTATACTGTAAAAAGAATTCTCAAATAATCCCCCAAAATGCCATGGTGTGGGTATCCCAAAGAAAAGCTTCCAGCTCATCATCTTTCGCTCGCGACTCGAAGCCGGAGCGTCGCTGACATGACTTCTTGATCGCCGTGGATTAGTCGCACTTTCTTGCTTTGCAAACCAAATTTGTCTTGTAATTGCTTTTGATCAGTGGTCGCGACATCGGGCGATGTCGACATCATTCGCTCGTGTCTTCGTTGATGTCGTGATTCCCGCCATGTCGCACATCATTTTCTTCATTCCAGCCTTTCCCGAGTCATGAAGCATCACCTTAGGTTGCGACCACTTTTTGTTTGTATGAGGGACTTCATGTTGTGACTTTGATCTCGTCGTAAATTGTGTTGGTGGTCTTCTTGCCTTCATATGTTCAATCTGATGTCGCGAATTTCATGGTGTTGTCGCCAATTCTTTTGCTTACTCATTTCTTTTTTCTTCGCCAGAACTTCGCCTCTACGTTGCAACAAATTTTCTTCCTCTTTCCCACCTTATTTTCAAGTCGCGACCAAGGTGGTGTCAGCACTTTTGTCATTCGCTTTAGCTCTTCATGTCGCAACCTCGGGCCAAGTAGTCAACATCGCTTAAGGGCCCCATCAAATGGTCGCAACTTCCGCTTTTCTCATTAAGACTTCAAGACGAGCCATGTCGCGACCTACACAGCATGTCGCGACATCAATTGGAACCTTTCATTAAAAACTAGTTGCAACGCCTTACTTGCTAAGACTTTCGTGTTTCTACTGACGATCACGCCAGCGCACTTCAGCGGTGTTACATATTACTTTATAACCTTTTGAAGTCACGACATCAAATTGGTGTCGCGATACGAATTTCTTTCCTTTGATTATTTTTGTCTCGACCGTAATTTTCTTTGCCAGAACCTCCTTCTTCTAAGTCAATGATCACTACCAAGTTTTATACTTTTCAAAGCAGAATTTGTTGATGTCGTGATTCTCTGGAATGGTCATGAATGAAGCTTCCGGTCGCGACTTAAATTTTCGGGCCAGGACCTCAATTTCGCTGTACGGGTTTCTTCTCGGGTTTTTAAGTAGATTTGAGTTTCGCCATTTTCGCAAGTGTGAAATTTGAGTTAATTATCCACTTTCTCGCAAACAAATCAACATTATCTTGCAAATATAATTAAAATGGATTAAAAACTTTATGAGTTTTGCACTCATTAACTGGTTCAAAGAATGACCTCGAGGGGGTTTCACCTCAAATTGAGAAGAATAAACTTAATCCGGTGTTAGTTGAGATTCTTATCAAGGAGAGAGGGGATTCTTATCTAATTTATTGTGAGGCACTTTAATTATATTGAAAGGGGCCTAGACATTATTTACAGGACAAGAAATTTTTAGTCTTACGAGATGGTTATCAAGTACTTAGAAAGAAAAACAGTCAAATCATAAAGAGGATCAATTTATACAAGTAGTTCTTCAAACCCATTGTCTAGAGATAGAAGTGTGGTAAGCTGGAGAGTGAAATGTGTGGTGCTAAGATAAATCCATTACTACACTAATTTTCGACAATTCCGTCTATGTCCAATACTTAATATTTTATTCGGGAAACTCAAAATGATGGTCACAACATTGTTTTCATTCCTAAAGTGTTATTTCAAATTATGAATTTCTAATCATGTATTTTAGAATTTCATTATTTCTTTTGATTTACTTTACTTTTAGAAGTTAAATTTATCCTGAAATTTGAAGTTCAAATAGTAAGGATCTTGATTGAATGAGTAGTTAATCTTTAAATTTAATCAATCCCTGGGAATGGTATTCGACTTAAAAATCCATTTAATTATTCAGGAGGATTCAGGCACTTGCAAAGTGAGTAGACCAAAAAACAAATTTAAATCTGCAAATTACTATTTAAACAACAAAATAGATTTATATATTCAATCAAACAAGTTTTCGCATGACCGCCAGAGATTGAACATTCTCTCGTGGCAAAGGCTAGAAATCGAGCTGTCACAAAACTTGGGTCATCAACACTGGAGAAATTGCGGGAAGAAATGGTGTTACAAGAAAATCACAGCATGAGACTCACGTTCAAATGTTAGAAGTCTAATCGTACCAGCTCAGCCCTCTTGTTAAAATCATGGTTGCGAATATACATTCCGTCCTCAATCACACGCTAGACTTTATCCATATAAATGTGGAAGGGAATGGAATACTCTTCAAAAAGAGCCACCACCGGCATTCGAAGGTTTGTGGGGTAGAGTTCTTGCATATCAACAAGAGAATCTTCCCTTTGATTGAAGGAGTTCCAACGGTCAATAATTGACTAGGAAGAATCTAGACCAAGAACAGAAGCGTCTGCCGGAGGATGATCCCACTTCATCGATTTAATGGGCGAGTTCAGCACCAACTTGTTAGAACCCCTTAGCTTGTGGGGGCCACTAATTATGAGGTTGAACTCTCTAGCCGAAAGCAACAGTCCGACGATTGTCTCTATAGAGGGAGCCTCCCCTACAACGTCATCAGCGCTGGGAGGACCCCCATCCAGAATCCCGTCCTCTGAGCATGCGTAAGCCTCCTTAGAGGCATCCTGGGCGGGGCCCTCTAAAACTAAAAGGGCATCAGAGGCTCGTTTTGGGGAGTCCAAAATAACTTTAGTCAAGCTATTCTAAACCCCTTCATTCGAACTCGACCGTTTTGAACACTCTGCCTTTGATACTCGTAATCGTGTAGTCTCCCTTGAGCACTCAAGTGTTCATTCAGACATCCGCTCGGAAAATTCAGCAATGAGACTAGACATGTCTTCCTCTCCCTTCTCAACTAGCTCACTTGTAATATAGGCAACAGGACGGGCCCTCTAAGCCTTTTCTGAAGGAGGAACTGGATTTGCTTAGTCTACAAAACCTTTTGACCCCACGCTGGCAGCCTTCACCTATCCAACCTGCTTCCCCATCTTTCCCTTCTTCTTCTTCACCTTCTAAGGGGAAGGCTTTGACTAGAAAGCCAGCGTGGCCAGATGATACAGTGGCCAAACAAAGCTAAATAAGGCCCTCGAGCGATCTCGACTGAGGCCTTGAGTGGCCCTTTCGTGAAGAACCATCCGGGCCGACTTTTAAGGTCAAACAGAATAAAAAATGCTCACTCTAATAAGCCAGTTCGTGCCACAAAGAAAGGGATCCCGAATCAACAAAATTTATATCCTAAGTTCCACCTATCATTAGTCAAGCTTACCGAGATAAATGTCTGTATTCAACACGGATGGGTTTTCTTCTGCATTAACCGATTTAAGTGAAGTCAAAATGGTGAATTTGGTTTGAATTTTTGTTGCCTGCAAAAACAGTAAAGTGCTGGTTGCAAACCGAAATAAATAAAAATAAAATGTAAAATAGAACTTTGAAGCTTAGCTACCGGTTTAGGTTTTAAGGCAACTAATATGTTCCTGCCTTTTCTCGATTGGGAAACATGACATATAGTCATTTCCCGAACCGACCTTCATATGACATTAAAACCTGGCACTAAAATCATTTCTTCTATATAGTGACGGTTACTCCCTTTAATGTTTCAAAATTAGCTTAAACCATCACTGGATCTAATCTCGAAGTAGGAACTCATAAATGACAATCTGAATGGGCATCGCGGGATCTAATAGTAAGATCCACTCCAACCTTAAAGCTTGCCACCGCCACTCAGGTACATCACGCTGATTCAAACCTAAAAATAGATACGTAAACAAGAAAGAGAACAACAAGCTTCAATGGAAAAAACATGAGGACAAGTGTTTTTACCCTCAAACATTCACTAAGTGTACCTCCCTTCAGTGAGGAAGAGGTCTAGCAACATCCTCCGAGTCATTATCCGCAGGAGTGTTCGTGAAACAGAAAATAAGAGAAAGAGGAGAGAATGTGAGCAAATGAAAAGGCGCGTATGTACCGAAAGATTAAAGTTAGAGTTACAAAGCATAAGTTAGCTTTTATAGCCATTCCCAATATGTGAAATGACAAAAGTGCCTAAAATATGAAATTACAATAGGGACAAATGGTAATTAATCAAAACGAGGTCGTTTGGAATCAAAAACATCAAAACATAAAGGATTTTCTGCCATGAATTAAGGAATTTCGCCATATAAATAAAATTCACTATATAGCGAAAATCGCAAGAAATAAAGGAACAAAAAATTCTCGCTTATGAATAGTAGTTTTCGCTAAGCTAGCGAATTTCGCTAGCTTAGCGAAAATTTGTGCATAAATAAAATTTAGTTTCAATATGCACAGTAAATTTCGCTAAGATAGCGAAAAACTCAGGCATAGCGAAATTCACTGCCTCCCGCATCCCGCGGCTATCGCTCCCACTGAGATCCCGCAACCTCGGCTTCCTCGTGATCCTCTTTTTTTCTTATTTTTCTATTTTCTCGCTCTTTTCTTTCTCCTTGCCTTCGATCTACTTATGTCGAGCTCGACCTAAGTTCTTCGTGTTTGGATCGACCAACAATGTCAGTATGATTAGCTCGCAAAACCGCCGTAAAATTTGCCACAAATGAGATCAGTGAGTACCCATAGGGACTCGAACATGTCAAATTGTGTTAATTAGAATGACTAGTACACAAAAGCACTCAAACCCGAAATAAATCAGGTTCAAAATAAGACTTTGGGCACCAATCACACTTCAACCTACACACATTACTAGTCCTAGCAATGAAAGAAAGAAAGTAATAAAATACATATAAAACTATAACAAAATAAACGCTTCACAAAAATGGTATTTCAAAAGGTTGTGGATTAGCAATGCCTAAACCCTAAGTAAGAATCATCAGCGGTAGTCCAATAATCACATGAGAATGAATGCCATACAATCGAGTATCAAAGAGCCTCCTTCGTGAATCAACCAGAAACTTCCACCAAAATCTAAGTGTTTATTTGATCGCCTTCAACAATAAACCGCAACCGCACTCTCCCTTAACCTAGTTACTACTACCGACCTGAAGATAACCACCCTAAATGGGATCGTGACCACCCTCTTATTCCACAATTCTTTTTGCATCGTAGTGGTACGCCGAGGAACTCGACTTCACCAAAGTCCATGTAACAGTGGATTTACCGATGACTCCCCAACCACCCGCGCTAGGGCACTGACGATAGCGATCTTTCGACCACAACCTTCAGGTTTCACCCCTGACTAATGATTTCTAGACTCCAGCACTTAAAACTTGCTAAACTCCACCCATCCACCCATGTAGCTTAGCACTAAGCCCGGGCTCCCAACCGTGAAGGCTTGTGGCACGTGCTTTAAAGGTTACATATACCCCTCGGACCGTGCTCGGGTTTCAAGGCAAAACATTGTAATATTTATTCTTTTTCTTTTCTTTTCCTTTTCTTTTCTTTCTTTTTTTTTTCCAAAGACGCATTGGCCTTCTTTCCACATGGGTCCTTAACCTATTAAAGGCGGTCAATGAAACTAGGGTAGGTTATGCAAAGTAAAGGAGATTGGCACTTTTCAAAATTCTATCATTGAAACCTAATGTGCTCGTGTGTGGTTAGCTAAAGGTGGAAGAAAAATGTTGAAAGCAGCAAGAATTCAACTAATCATCCACTCAATTAGGCATGGAACCAATCTAACATCAATAGAATTGGACAAATTTTCAATTTTTCAAACTATGAGCTAGGCAAAACACACAAAAATTTTGGTTGCAAAAACGGGTCCAAATTTTTGAAAAAGAAAGTTGCATGGTATAACAGCTTTATAGAAAGGGAACCCAACAAGTCACTGAACATCACAAAATGGGCTTGCACAAAATAATAACAAAATATAAATACAAAAGCCACTTCCTTTGCATCCCACCCAACCCAAACATCTCTGTCGAAATGGGGCTTGGATTGGAAATTTAGAGAAGGAAGTGTTACCTCCTTGATGAGATGTGATCATTTCTGGATAGAGACTTCAAGCTTCCATCGACACCTCATTCACTCCGTTTGGGCTTCAAATAAACAAGTTATGAGAAGAAAAGAGAGGAAAAAAGTGACCAGTTGGAGCAATTTTAAAATTACACTTTCATAATAATCTCAAAAATGTTTTTTCTTGCTATATTTGGATTCTACACTCTCTAAGCTTTCCAACGGTACTGTAATAACACCTAAAACGGAGTTCTGATGAAAAAGCATGGAAGAAACAAAATTTCCGAGGTCAAACTGGGCCTATAGCGAAAATTTGACATAGCGAAATTTTTATTTTTGATTATTATAATTTTTTTGATAATTAAATAAAATAATTAATAAATAAAATAAAAATAAAAAAAAAAAATAAATAAAAAAAAACATTTTTTTGAGAGACAAAATTTATATATATATATATATATATATATATATATATATATTATATTATATAAAATTTTAAAATAAAAATAAAAATAAATATTTTTTTTGAAGATTAAAATAATTATATAAAAAAAACAAACGTTTTTTATTTTTTATTTTTATATATAATATATATAAAAATAATAATAATAATAATAAAATAAAATAAAATGGAAACACTGTGCGCTGTTTTGTCCTTTAGTGTCTCACTGTTGCATGCCATTTCGCTTTCTTCCATTTCGCTAGGCTAGCGAAATTTCGCTAGCTAGCGAAATTTACTGCTCAGAATAAAATTCTCACCTCGCTATCTCTTCGCGACCATGAAGAAGGAATTTCGCTAGCTTTAGCTTAAAATTTTCACTGTGAGCGAATTTTTTTTCATTTCACAGATTGCGAAATTTTCGCTAAGCTTAAAATTCCCGTCAAGCCTCCAGATTGTCTCGATCTTCAACTAAGCTTCAAAATTGCACACAAACCTAAGAAAATTAACGCAAGAAAAATTAGGAAAATTTGTAGAAAGCAAATTTAATTTAAAACATAAATTAACTAAAAATTGTATAAAATCTAAGAAGAAAATTAACGAAATCAAAATAAAATACGATAAAATAAAAAAAAAGCAAGAAAAATTAAATGTAGTGCTTGGAGGACTCCATTTCCAAACCACTTCCTCAGCCTTTCAAGGTCAGTTGAACCTGGCAGCTCCTGGAATGCAGGGTCTCGGTGCCCAAGTCCGAACCCAAGACCCGAACCATCCACTATGCCATGGTAATGTGGTACCGCCATCTCTCGAGGTAAAGGGCAAAGGCTCGCATACCGCCACTAATCTCTCAATGTCAGATACTGAAGTGATGGACTGGCATGGGTTTTGGGAGCAGGTGCCGCAGTTTCGGGGTTTGTCGTGTGTGTCAGTAATATACACTGGCAAGGGCTATTTTGGGGTCGGGGCAATGACATTGATCCAAATCTATGGGGCTGGGTCGAATGATAGGCTCTTGGGGTTCCTCCCCTTCTTCCTTTCCACTGCTATCCTCAGTCAACAATGGGGAGGTTGTTTCTTCCCTTCCACGGCCCAGTGACTGCCACATAATCAGGGTGCACTCGTAGTTCCCCAGAACCCCTTCTCCGGTTCCTCTTTCAATTCCTCCTGAAGCTGCAATTGAGCTTGTTCACCCACAATAGTGTCAGTCCACTCATCCTCTGGATTTTCTTCCCCTTTATGATTAAGCTGTTGGGCAAGCTTTGAAATTGAACATTGTAGGTTGTCAAATTGCTGACCCAATTCACTTTGAAACCCATCTAATGTTCGTTCCAGGGGGTTCTTACAAGATAAACTTTGACTCAATCGGGGCATTAAATTTCTTTTGTTATCCCAATACATCACCCACTAGTTTGGTAAGGTCTAGGAATTGCTTCGCTTCAATCGAGAAATTAATTGTGGTGGTTGAGGTGGCTGAGGAGTTGAGGTGCTACCGTGGAGGCAATCTACGTAGAGGGTGCACTCCATCCTCGATCTCCGTAGTCCCCTCAAGCATCTGTGGCTGGATTTCTCCCAAGGTTGCTGATTTTGCCATGCAAGGTTCCTATAGTACCTCATTGTCATATATGCCCTAAGGGTACTCTCCACTGAATACTCACTGTATTGCTTTCCCTCTTCCATTGGTCACAATTCAAACCCAGCAGTATAAATATGGCAACACCAAAAACAGTCTCGCAGAATTTTTTTTTTTTTGTTTTTTTATATAGTGAAATGAACTAAAAAAAAAAAAAAAACCTGACAGCTGAAACACAAAAGCGAAATTCACTCGTAACTCGCGGGATGAGGACTGGGCTAAGTGTTCAACAAGTCATCATATGCACTTAGGCACCATCCCCAAAGAACGTGCCATTTGGTTCTGCACTGCTTAGTGGTGATATAGAATCAACAAAATTTATATCCTGTTCCTCCTACTCGTCAGAATAAGCTACCGCAAAGATGCTTCGCTTCAGAATGAATGCATGGCTTTTCTTCGCACAACTGATTTAAGTGAAGTCAAAATGGTGAATTTGGTTTGGATTTTTACAAGGTTCGGGGTAAAAAACAGGGGTGGTTGGGTTGTAAACTCGAAAATAAATAAAATAAAATGTAAATAGAAATCCTTGAAGTTTCAACATCAGGTTTAGGGTTTTAAGGCAACTAACATGTCCCCAGTCTTTTCCTCGCATTGGGAAACATGACATATAGTCATTTCGAACCGGATCTTCATATGACATTAAACCTAAACCCTAAAATCATTTCTTCTCTATTTATATAGCATTTGTTACCCTTAATGTTTCAAAATGCTTAGTTCATCACTCGGGATCTAACTCCTCGCAGGAGCTCATAAATGACAACTAAATGGGCATCAATGATCTAATAGTAAGCATCCACTGAACCTTGAAAGCTTGCCAAGCATCGCTACCAGTGGTACATCATGCTGATTCAAACCAAAAGTGAGATACGTAAAATAGAAAAGAGAACAAATGCTTGCGTGAAAAACATGAGGTCAATGTTTTACCTTCAAACATTCCACCTAGTGGCCTCCTCTTCATGGGGAAGAGGTTCACAAACATCCTCTGAGTTGTCATCCCCGCAGGAGGTTTGCAGCGAGAAAATAAGAGAAAGAGGAGAGAGAAGAGAGCAAAATGAAAAGTTGCGCGTATGTACTGAAAGATTAAAGCTAGGTTACAAAACTATAAGTTATTTATATAGCCATTCCCAATATGTGAAATGACAAAAAGGTCTAAAATATGAAATTACAATAGGGACAAATGGTAATTAATCAAAACGAGGTCGTTTGGAATCAAAAACGTCAAAAACAAAGGGGCAAGATTTTCACATGAATGTGCTGAATTTCGCTTATATAAATGGGGAAAATTTCATTACATAAATAGAAAAACTCCGCAAGAAATAACAAACCAAAAACTCGCTATGAACGCAAAGTTTTTCGCTAAGCCAGCGAAATTCCCCGCTTAGCTTAGCTAAAATTTGTGCAGCAAATAGCTTTTTCTGCTATGCACAAGAATTTTGCTAAGATAGCGAAAAACCCGTGCATAGCTAAATTCACTGCCTCCCTCGGCATCCCGCAAGGCTAGCCTGCCTCCCATCGCATCCCGCAACCCGTCCCGCATCCTCTTTTTTCTTATTTCTTCTATTTTCTCGCTTCTTTCTTTTCTCCCTGTCTCGATCTATGATGTTGAGTTTGACTCAAGTTCTTCGTGTTTGATCACCAACAATGTTGGCATGATTAGCCTAGCAAATCGTGAAACAAATTTGCCTACAAAATGCGATCAAGAGTACCATTAGGGACCGAAATACGCTTAATCGGGTTAATTGAATGGATTAGTACACAAAAAGCACTCAAAACCTGAAATAAACAGGGTTCAAAATAGCACTTTTTGAGCACTAATCATAAGCTCTTCTAGCAATGAACGGGGGATGATAGGGATTATTGTTGAGACTGATCTTTTTACATACCAAAATATGAAGATCACCCAAATTCCCAACACTGCCACCAAGAACTAGATCAGTCCTCGATAACGGGGCCAAAAACTTGTTGACTGATTTTTGATATAAAATATGTTGTTGCCATGGATGAGAAGGCTTCTATTGAAATTGTGTTTTTGTCTAGATCACTGCAAGTGCACAGGTCATTCAAGTAATAAAAGTGGATTGAAGTCCATATATCATTCCTACGAGGAATGATGAAGACTCTAAACATCAATCATCCCATTTACTCAAGATCCTTGCTATTTGAACTCCAAAGTTAAAAGTGATTTTGTTTTAAGCTAAAGGAAAAATAAACAACTAAATAAAAAATTCTATAACTATATATAATGAATTTTAAAATAATTGGATTGGCAAGTTCACTAGGTAAGTAACCTGCGGGATTAGTTCAATATACAATTATCAATTTAAAATTATTTATAGCATTAGTTCAACCATAGGTTTGAAATATGAACTTGTCAAAAGATGCAAGCTAGTATAGCTTGGATTTGCCTCCATACATTTACTATTAAGAATCCATGTTCCTTTCGGACACATGAGTCTAATCCGCTACTTGTAGAATATAATCATCTTTCTAAGATCTAGGTATTTTTCCTTCT
This sequence comes from Tetrastigma voinierianum, assembly GCA_016808115.1. Classification (NCBI taxonomy): domain Eukaryota; kingdom Viridiplantae; phylum Streptophyta; class Magnoliopsida; order Vitales; family Vitaceae; genus Tetrastigma; species Tetrastigma voinierianum. Next base: position 194,774 of record JAEQBH010001089.1, on the reverse strand, counting down.
CAGAATTTCACACCATTTTCTTAGGACTGAAGACTGTTCGCCCCTATAGACAGAATAATGAAAGTCTTCCCCAATTTAATTGGCATCTCATCCATCGAATATGACAAAATTCTCTGTCTCCTTGATTAGATCTTAGCTAACACAGGTCAAGATCCTTTCATAAGACAGAGGAGAAAACTTTGATCAACTAAATTGATATATCATCCGACTAATCCTCACACCATGAGTAAATCAATGATTTATCGAAGTAGTCCTTCAAAGTTCATTAGTTCCATGATATTAGTGACTCATCTAGAAATATGCCAGAAAAATGGATTAAAAATAGATGAGTTTAGGACTCATCAAATTCCCCCAAACTTAAAGTTTTGCTTGTCCCCAAGCAAAGAAAAGAAAATTTTGTTTGTCCTCAAAAATTTAGCTTTTATTTTTTTATGACGTTTTTCTGTTGAATCCACAATTTGGTAGGAAACATCAATTAGTTGTAAAATTATTTCTAAACATGTTTCCAATCTAGAATTAGGAATATTTTCAATTAAGTTCACTACATAGCCAAATAATTTCTATAGTGTAAACACTTCAATTATTGAACCTTGATTTGTGAGTGTGTGATGGTCTTCTGTCTTTTTCCTTGGCATATTAGTTAATCTTCTGGGATAATACTCAGATATCATACTTCTCCTTTATTCTTTAAAGTCACATATGCTTGTTTGTCATATTAATCACCACTAATGTAAGCATATACCACCTTCATAATCAATTAGGTCTTTTAGGCTTATAATAAGTGGCTTGGGTCATTGGGTAGATAAATGGACAATTTAGGCTAAATTTTACCTAGATTTCACTTACAACTTAACATACTTGCCTTCATAATTCTTCCTTGATTTTTCCATTGGTGTCAATTCTCTAACCTCCCTATTTGGTTTGGTGCATCTTCTTGCATACTTTCTATTGTGGTATTTTTCTTGACCACTTTAAAGCGTAAATTCTCTCTCATTTTGAAGCTTTTCACTTTTCATCTTTTATCAAGGTTTTATGAAATAGTGCAATGTTTACCTTTTAAAGCTTCCTGCAACCTTAATGAACTTTGGGTGACTTAACTCCCATACGGTTGGCATTAGGGTACTAGGTGGTGAACACCCTAATTGTTCAAGGGAGGAAGGCTACAAGACCAAACTAATTCCCCCTTGATACTTTTCTTTTCACAACTTCTTTTCTTCATTCTTTTCATCTTTCCTCATATCAATTGATTTTCCTGTCTCAACTCTTCTTATCCTTCTTTGTAATTTGAAATAATATTTCCCCAAATTTGTCCTCTTCTATTATTGATGTATTTGTCAGGTAATCTGGGCAAATAAGGGTTCTTTACTGTAGGATTATGTTTAAGGGATGATCTAGGCTTTTCATTTGCTAGTTAATGATGAAATTAGCTATTGGCTAAAATAAGGAACTAATGTGTATGCATATGCATATAATAAGGGTAGGCTTTGAAAGGCTCAATCTTCCAAGAATGGTCTATATCATTTCCTGTTAGTGGTATTGCTTAGGATTTCGCCTTAACTAATGATCTAACAAGTTCTAAGACATTTAGAGATTTATTGTGATAGATCAGAAGACGTCCCCTAATCTTGTACGATTTGTTTCAGAGATACTTTTGACCATGTGAAGTGTTTATCAGGATTCATAATAACTAAACTGTTTACAAAAACATAATCATAGGTCTATTTTGTTCCATCAATTGTTTCTAATCTTCCTTATTCTTGGAGTTAGCATTCATTAGTATCATCTTGGCTTTGTTTAGTTCATCTCATTCTACCCCGATTCGTCTATCAAATCCTTGTTTGGTTCCTGGATACGTTGCTATGCTATTTAACAAGTTAAAAGCTCATTTAAATCAACCATTCAATTTATAGAAATTTAACACAACAACAATTCAATTTCATCATCATTCCAATTCTACCAAACAATTCACAACTATTCAGCAATTCAAACCAGGAATATTGGTTTCTCCATTATTCAGAAAAGCTATACACTAAAATCCATTAATTTCTACTTATTTCAATCCAAGGAAAGAAAAATAAAACAACTACAAAAGAAGTGCAAAATGAGAATGGACACCAAGTTTTGCAAAATTTTTCTTTTTTTAATTTATTAATATTTTGATACCAAGAGATTTAGTTTGCAAGAAACGAGAAGAGACAATAGGTGGGTTGTTTTCATTCCTTACATCTCATGCCTATGGGAATGGTTCAGATTAACTTATTCAAATTTGTAACCAGCTACAAAGGGAGAGAGTGGAGATCTGGACTTATGGGTACATGGACACACTTCCTTCTTGACTTTGTTGAATTTAAACCACTCCATTAAAAGTTTCATCTATTTAATGAGATCATTTTGTCTCTTTCCAATAGAGTTTAGAGTTCCCTAAAACTCACCCTGGGCAGAGTACATTTTTACCAAATTATTGTTGATCTATCCAAACTTTCAATCCACAATTTCTCCCTATAATTTAGGGTTGCTTCCATTTATTTTGTCCAATTTTCTATGAGGAGCCTTATCTCTTTCTGATGTTATTTATAAAGGTAACCGAAGGCATCTGCCTTCTATAACATGTTCTACTCCATGGCATCCTCTCTTTTCTTCATGAACTTAAGTAGCTCACTGTCCCTCATGAGCTGATTTGATAGGAAGGCATCTTCCCTTGCCCTGAGCTCTTCACTGAGTTCTCTTTCTCAAGTTTCCCATCTGCTCGTCCACTCTTCATCTCTCTATTTGAGTGCTTCCTCCAGATAATGATATTTTCTTTTTAGCTCAACAGCCATGTACTCATCCAGTAACTATAGTTGGATCTTTAGTTGTTTGTCACTTTCTTGCATCTCCTATCTCATAGCTTTCAACATCTCCACCAATTTTGTGTTATTACCATGATGCTCAGAGCTTTCAGCTTTCTTGTGATGGATCTATCTTAAATATGGAGAGACTGTTAACATGGGTCTCAAACCTTCTTGCATATGTGGATGCTCTAGAGTTGCACTATCAAACTATATTTGCATTATTTCTATGTTTTCTCTTTCTTCTTTTTCTGTTTTTGCTTCTTTTTCCTTTCATCTGTTCTTAGGTCCCTTAATTACTTTTGTTAATGTTAGGGATGAGGTCTTAGGGAAGGTCTCTTCTTCCTCCCAGTCTCCTTCTACACCCCCTAAAGTGCATAACCTTGTAATCAGTGCTGGATAAGGTACTAGTCCCTTGTAGTCATCTCTGTAATAACTCAAAATTAAGTTCTCTATGATTTTTCCAACATTGAACTTGTACCCCTTCCGGATGGCATACAAAAGTATTGCCTTATTTTTCCTAACTATACTTAAATGCTTAGATGGTAAAATAACTGAGTAGGGGAAATAAAACAAGACCTTGGCTTGTTCAGTCAACGAACCTCTCGCAATGGACTTATGTGGGTTCTTCCTGGTGGCATTTTATTTCCCGTTACCATTAGTCAGTAAATCAACAATTTTCTTGAAGTCTAGTTCTTTTACTAGTCTCTTGAACTTTGAAGCATTCTTCATCTCGTCCAGATTGTAAGTTTTTATAATCTTCTCCTTGCTGAACGAAATCCATTTATTCTTGACATACACTGTCTTGTCCTTCATTCCCACCATGTTTGCGTAGAATTCCTTTACCACATCTACCAATCTAGGAGCCTTGTGCTCACAAAAGAGATGTCATCCTTTGCTCTCAACTATTTCCTGGGATGGTGAGATCAACTTGTTGAAGCCTCTTTTGCCAATGAAATCTCTATGTTGCAATTTGTCTCTCTAGGCGAAATAACCACACTCTGAAACCAAATTTCTTACTCATTCCTCTTTGTGCTCGACTCTACCTTCTACAGCTCCTCTCTTCCTCTTTCTAGTTTCTTCAACCGGTTGCTCAATCTCTGCCCTTTATTTTGCTCTTTCTTCTTCCTCTCCTGTTTCTGTTTAAGTTGCTTGGACTGCTTCTTCCTCCCTCTCAACATACACTTCCATCATTTCGTTCAAATTAGGAACAAGGTGCAATGACTCATACATGATCAGAAGAAGGTTTTGGGAATCTAGGGTTTTCAAAAGGAGAGAAAGAGATTTGGTGAAGAAAGATGAGTGGGTTGATGGTTTTATGAGGCGGTGGCCTTTAGGTTTAAGAAATTATCTATTTATAGGCCGTGTTTTGTTGTGCCTTCATTAAATGTCGTGACAAAAACTAACCTAGGGTTTATTTCCTTTTTAATCTTATGTCTCGACATAGAAATAAATATCTATAACATACTTTCTCTGAATCATAAAATCTAGGTCGATCCTTTATTGCGGCCGAGGAGCAAGTATGTAAATGTGAGGAAAATATTATGTTCAAGAGTAGTGCTCATGTGCGACATAGAGAGAAATCATGTAAACAGGCACCTTCTTGCGGATCGGAGTTTAGGGGTAACGATTCAAGACAAACATAAGTAATGTCGCGACCTAGTTCAGTCATCTCACTTGACATAATTTCGTGACATAAAGAAATATGTCGCAACATGTTTCCCCATGACTTCAAATAGGCTAATGCACTCTTTGTCATGACAAAGAGTACTAGTGTCGTAATAGAGTCGAAACAATGTTGAGTAAAAAGATTGTCCGTCATGACAAAAGATTGTCCGTTGCAACAATATTATGACTTTCCTCAAAATTTCACAGTAAAACATTTTTCAATGTCAAACCTGAATAAAAATCGCGTATTTTCATCCCATCAGAATTATACTTGTGAAAACACATCTAATCATTGAGAACCTCCGAAATTCCCAAGTATGGGCAATCATTTCAGTTTCTTCTCTAATATATTTCAACATGATTATCATCAAGGTATTCAAGGAATGAGCACAACAAAGCTATTTAAAATTTCATGTTCTAACAAAATTACATTCCCCCAAACTTCAACTATGCATTCTTATTAAGGACAATTAGGGAAAAAGATAAACTCCCCCTTATAGCACTGTCAGCCTTATAAGTTTGAGAATGAATGATTCCAAATAAAATCCCTCTCTAATATAGCTTCATTATCTGAAAAAGTGCAGAAATAACATTTAGAACAAGGAGAATTCAAAACTAGCTTCAAACGCAATATTAACAAAATCAAGTTAGCTATGAAAATTAAAAATTGCTTGGGTTGCCTCCTAAGAAGCTGCTAAGTTTAATGTCTTTAGCTAAACATTTGTTTTAGAATGTTTTCTTTTCAACAAAACTCTCCCCTCTCTTCAAATCTGGATCAATCTTCACTTATGGTCCCTCGAGTAATGTCAGCTCTCGACCATTCTTTAAACTCACTTCGAATCGAGTTTTTGATTATTACTCACTCTGAGGGGTGTACTTTACTACTGTGTAGGGACCACTCCATCTTAATTTCGTTTCACCAGGCTGGCGAGCTTGAAATTGTATAATAAGACTTATTCTCCTGCTTTGAATTCCTTCCTCAAAATCTTCTAATCATTCCACTTCTTTGTCTTATCTTTCTAGATTCTGGCATTATCATAAGCTTCATTCCTTAACTTTTCCAGTTCATTCATTTGGAGTAATCTTTTTTCTTTGGCAACTTGAAAGTCATAATTCAGTTTCTTGATGGCCCACATAGCTTTGTATTCCAGTTTGAGAGGGAGATGACAAGGTTTTCCAAATACAATTCTACATGGGGACATTCCAATGGGAGTTTTGTAAGTAGTTCTATAAGCCCACAATGCATCATCTAGCTTTATAAATCAGTCTTTTCTGCTTGTATTCACTGTTTTCTCGTAAAATTTCTTTATCTCCCTATTGGAAATTTCTGCTTGCCCATTGGTAGGGGTGATAAACAGTCATGTATCCCGGTCCATAAGCGCTCCTTGAGTTTTGCAAAAACTTTATTTGAAAAATGGCTTCCCTCATCTCTAATGATTGTTCTAGGTGCTCCAAACCTACTCAAAATATTTCTCTGTATAAACCCAGCCATTGTGTTGGTATCATTTTTGGGACAAGCTATCACTTTCATTGATTTGGATACATAATCCACAGCTAGGAGAATGTATAGATTTCCGAATGATGATGGGAAAGGTCCCATGAAGTCTATCCCTCAAACATAAAAAATCTACACCACCAAGATTCCTTGCAAGGGCATCTCATTTCTGTTGCTTATGTTGCCCATTCTCTAACATTTATCACAATGTTTTACCCATTCAACGATCAGCCCGATAGAAGGTAGAATCCAGCCAAAACTTGATTTGAGAATTTTATGGGTTGTTCTATCTTCACCTGATATCCTCCTTATGGTGATGCATGTATCAATAATTTCACCATTTCTGTTTCTAGTACACATCTTGCGATAATCATATACATCTTTTCTAAAAAGTAATTGGATCAATATAGAATATATTAGTTACAAGCTTTTCATTGGTATTGAAGTCATATGGCATAATTCCACATAGGCTAAGTAATTCACAATAATGCTTATACCCGGGGTGTTTGGACTGATAATAAACAGGCGCTCCTTCGGAAAGTTTTCTTCCCTTCCCTTTTCCTCTTGATGATCTTTTCCAATCTAGACGAGTAGTGGCTATGCATTTTCACTACCCTTCTTGTATTTAATTTCTAGATCAAACTCTTATATTAATAATACCCATCTAATCAGTCTTAGCTTGGCATCTTTCTTAGCCATCAGATATCTAATTGCAGCATGATCAGTGTGTATTACAACATGGGACCCAATATATGGGCACGAATTTTTCACAAGAATTACCTTTAGCCGATACATTTGGTTTTAAATTATTCCCAAGTGTGGGCTTTAATTTAGATCAAGCGTCTATATTTTTGTAAGTCCTTGTGGTCATTTCCATAGGGAGTGGTTTCCTAGAAGATCCTTAGAGATTTCTATGCAATGAATGTGCCAATAAAGTAAAATCTGGGGGTTTTGATTTATTGATTTGTTAACTGATTGACTTAAACTATTTTAAAACGAGAAGGGAGAATGATAAAATCCTAAGGTTTCCACTCTCCACCTACTAGGTAACACCCACCTCTCACTTACGTTATCATCTAGGAGTCATTGATGAATGGTCTTCGATGGGGGATATAACTTTAAAAGCTTTTGTAAGACAAAGAATAAATGAAAGATATCAAACGCTTGCTTAGATGATTTGATTGGACTCTTAATTTGCATTAAGATAAAGCACAACGTGTACCAAGAATCTATCGTTCACAAGTTGTCAAGAAGATGCCAAACTAAATTTTTATAAGAATTTTAGCAAGTGTTTAATATCATACAAATCCCATTGAAGCATAAGAGAGGGACTGAGTGTTGTTACCTTGAAGGGTATGAGTTTCCACCATTAGAACCTTGTCATGGAGGTTTAGAACTCCATTAAAACTGAGAATTGATTCATAATTGCTGGAACACTGATAGTAGATGTGAATTGAGAAATAACACTTCAATTGCAAGGTTGAGATATCAAAAATGCAGAGTCCCTCAACGAATACCAAGTTATAAAACCAACTGAAAGATTACAAATGTTCAAAAACTAGGAATCAGAAGAAACTAGCTACTCTACTCTAGGCTAGGGGAAAAACACCAAAGGTTAGAGCCAAAACCCTAGAATCCAAACTCCTCTAATTCTGCCTTCAAGTGGGCTTAAATACAATTCACATTAGTGATCTCGAAGTGGGAATCAAAGGACGAGCGTGCCCTTGCACCAAGATCAAAATTCCTATTGAATCCCGCAAAGATCGCATGTTGGTACCGATACCAGTTAGTGTGGTATCGGTACCAAAACTCCACTAGTTCTCCTTGCTTACTTGGGTACAGTACCACTCTACGGTTTGGTTCGGTACCACATCTCCTTCTATCCTCACTACATGGGTACGGTACCGATTGATTGAGTACGGTGGCATCTCACGTTATACTTCAAAACTACGGGGCCTCAGGGCATCGCGGAATCGACGGTAATGATCTGCAGCTGTCCTCTGGAACCAAACAACTACAAAAATTTGCATGGGCCATCAAACAACCTGCACACTCATAAAAATAGTATAAAAGGTCAAAAGCACCAATTCTACCCAAAATGAAAGCAAAACATGAGCCGAGAGGCATAAAACCCTATATAAATGATGCACTTTTATGTATCAACCACTTTAACCTAAATCTTATAGTCCACACAGCAAGATTTGAACTAATAGCATCTACAGACTATGAACAAACAACAAAGTGCACTAAGGAGCAGTCAGCATTTGCAAGATTCCCAAACAATTAAACTGAACATAGTACTATAACTTAACAGAATATGCAACCACTTGAACTTAAATGAGCACCAACAGTCCCCAGTATAGTGGACAAAAGAACAAACTTTTACAAAACAAAGATTTTCATATAAGGGATCATGGATATTGAAATCGGAATGCCATGAAATCACCAAACTGGAATGAACTTCATTAAAACTGTAAACATTTCACCACAACCAAGAAATCTAACATGCATAAAATGCAATTAGGAACACCCTACATAACTAAAATCAAAAAGGTCTTTTAAGCTTGTAATGATCAGGGGTTACACAAATAGGGTTTACAGAAACAAAATAGGTGTTGGCATGACATGGTTGAGGTCTCTACCCAATTGCTAACACACGCCCTAATACCAGCCCCGAATACCACTACTCTTTGTCCACCTCACCCTCCATTCGAGGGGAAAATGAATGCTTCATCTACCTGGCCATCCCGACATTGATCCTTCGAATCGGGAGGGTCATCGACAACGGGCTTTCCTCGTAGAATGTGACTCTCAAGTTTGGAGGCTTTGTAGTCCAAACGCGCGCTACATGATGCGTTAAACCATCCTTTTATTTTAAGCTCCATCCACTTTAAAGGATATGTACTGTTGGACAGGAGGCGAAGCGATGATGGCACAGAAATAGCGGAGGATGTCTTGTGAGGCCTTGTGGAAGCGGCTCGGCTTTTTGCTTATGTTTTGCTTATGATGGGCCCCAACCTAGGAAGAACTCTTTTTTCTCTATTAGAACCCCTTATCCCGGTAACTTCCACCAAGTTTATAACTAAGGTCGGGAGAGGGATGTTCCTGTTCTCAGTTGGGGACCTCAAAAAATTCCTCATTATACACCATATTACCAGAGTGTAATCAATAAATTTCCCATTCATTACCTCATACAGAAACTGAATTTCCTCTTTTCTTGGTAGTTTCTTCTTTCCCTTTGGCCCGATCATATTGTAGACCCGACCTTATTTCGTGATGCATATTCGAACTTTAATTTCCCAAGTAGCTCTTTGTGCATAAACCCTCCATAGGTGCGGGTTGTTGCGCAATTGTTCACGAACAAATTTGCATCAAACCCTATGTGCCACAGGTGGGTAAGGCACATCATGTATGCGGGACGAAGCATAATGCGACGATCTAGTCGAATCGAAATTTGCTCATTAGTTGCATCCCACGAAATTGTGATTCTCGAAAGGGAATGCGCATTGATTCTACTCTTAAGTTGGAGTAAAATTCCCTGACAATGGACGGTAGATAGCCTTTTACTTCCTCACCAACAAATTGCAAATTCTGATCCTGAATAACTGCACGAATGGGATGAGTAAAAAGAAATGTTTCAATTTTCATTCCTCGCTCACATTAGAAACCTTGTCTTTGATTCAAATGGCCACTTTTCTTGCCGGATTAGGGATTCCTTAAACATAGCCTCAATCTCTTCATCTTCGCTCTCACTTTCTTCCTTGCTTTCCGATGAATGGCCTTTTAGCTTTCCTTTACCCTTTTTCACAGTTTGCGACGTAGTGGCCTTTATTTTTTTAATAGCTCGCTCCATAGAAGAGTTGGTGGCCTTTCCCTTCCCTATGTTCTTTGATCTCGCCATAAATATGGCCAAGATAGAGAATATTGCAAGAATGGTCTACACACACACAAAAATCTCCCACAAACCCATCTCCAACATTATTAGACTCACCCTTTCTAAATCATTCAGAACTTTCCTCCCCATACCATTCATAGCAGATGCCTAAGCAACCAGACATAAACCACAACTAAAGCTAACCGAAAAAACGTCCATACCAGCCAGTGCAAAACGATTAGGTTGCTCTAACGGGGCGGAGTCACTTACCCACCACGATTCCAACACTTTCAAAGCTCAGCGTGTGAAGAAGCTAATGATGCCGGGTCGAGTTGATGGTGAAACGTTAGGGTTTGATTTGGTGAGAAGAGAGGTTAGAGTTAGGGTTTTTCTTATATAGGAGTTGGAGGGGAAGATGAATGGGTTAAAAAAAAATGAGAGGAAGAGGGCTTTTCAAATGGCCCAGCTACCTTGCAATTAGCCTGCCGCGGTACCGGTAAGTGTGGTACGGTACCAATGTAGTGCTTTGCCACTTTTTTTTCAATATGGGTGTCATTGCCAATTGGTAGTGAATCTTTGGTACCGATGCGTGATCTTGTATCAAATTCTAGCCTCGGTATCGGTACTAATTAGAGTGGTACCGGTACCACTTTGCAACAAATTCTAGAATTCTCTACTTTTTGGATTTCAATGTACACTCACTTCTTGCACTGCTTCAAAACCCCCTCCAAAAATGACTTGTGCTTTCTCAATTGTATACTACACTCCCTCGGCACCTTCACACTTACTTTGGAGTCATCATTAATCAAAGTGATCAAGAATCCTAAGGTTTGAACCCCGGCTGGGCAGCTGGAGGTATAATAGTTCAAAAGTGTTTCCGTATCAGTTAAGAAATTAGAAGATATGACTCTCTGAGATCATCGCAGGAAACTCAGGATCTTCCTGGAAGATGGATGTACGATTAATTGAATATAAAATAACAGTTGATATTTGACAAGTCGATAGAAGAAAATCGGTGATTCCGTGTTGACAAAATCGATATTGATCGGATGACTGATCAGAAAGACTCAGTTGATCTCGATGTAATGAAAAATGTAGTATGTATTAATAAATCATTGGTTCATGGATCGTGAACTCCGTATGTCTTTGACCACTCGTTGCATATACGTGATGAAGCAGAGATTCTATCGTGGACTCATAACGATGAATGATGGTGGTTCGATCGGCGTAAAAATCGTAAAATCGAATCAAAACCCGGCCGTGGTGTTGAATGTCGTATCGCGCCCGGTCTGATCTCGAACGCCGCGCTGTATGATGCGTTGCGCGAAATAATGGGCGTGGATCGTTGGATGGACCTCTGAAGTCTGATGATGATCAATCGGATCGTAAAGATGTCCTGGCGCGCTCTGGTGTAAAATCCGTTCGCGATTCGCGATGCAACGTAAAGATCTGTAGTTTTTCGTGATCAAGTTGTAATAACTTTCGACGTATCGATAACCGGTTTCGGTTCATATAACGATAACCTTTGACGCCACGGACCGCCGTATTGGGGATCCGCCGAATATGCGTCAAACGTGTCGATCTCTGGTAGGTGAGCTGAGGTACCGTGGTGCGTTCAAACGAAGTGGATGTTTTCGTAATCATAATGATTCATGGATATCAATAATAGTGTGGATATGAATGAATAATCAGAAGATCAGATAGACCGCGAACAATCAGTACCAAGATCATATAAATGATGATGGGATGCATATTCTGCGAGATAAACTGATTAAGATCAATGTAACCGAAGTCGTAACGCCTTCGTGGGATGACTGAGTGAGCGGTGCTCACCGTGAAGTGCCGCTTAACCGGGTTATCGAACGATCAGACGTGCCTGTCGTAAAGTGTCATACTAGCGAGTGTTGAAACGCGATTAGAGCGATGCGCCCGTAGCGAGAAGTGCCATGTCATTCAATATTTGTTCTTAGGCATTCCTACAATTATATGTGTTAACTTACTATCTTATAATAGGGGCATTACGTTTTCCACCGCCAGCAGAACTGCGGAAGGCAGAGACGATGGGAACTTAACAATGTAAGAATACCAAAAATCAGGCTGCGAGGCGGTGGTAGCGGTACACTTAGGTCAGTCACGGTGCCACTTTGGTTTAATTGAGTGAATACCACTTTGTCTTGAATACCCGATTACCCTTTGTCAAGTTGTCTGGATGCCACCTTTGTTTGGGTACGGTGCACCTTGCGGGATTACTTTAAAACTTTGCATGTTTCATGCCTTTTTTCTAGAAATTCCACCAAAATCAAAAGAGTACTCACATAATCTCTAGAAAACATCTCTAAAATGGTTCATAACCCAAATAAAAAAAAACATTTAGATTAATTAGGGGTTTTCCCAAACCCAAACTCAAATTCTTGTAAGTTAGGTTAACTTCCTAACACCCAAAATTGTATTTCAACATCATAAACAAGAATTCATATTCCAAAGGTGGATTCTATACTCCCCAACAAGTGATACTCACTCTGCAACACCTCAAACCTAGCTCGAGGCTAGATCAAAGAACTAAAATCCATAGAAAACCGTAGATCATAGCATTTCTATACAAGTTCCATACTATCATACAAAATCCAAAGATTCATACATAGTTCCATACCTTTCTTCTATTCTCTTCTTCTTCTTCCTCTTCTTCTCTTCTTCCTCTTCTCCTCTCTTCACATTTTTGCTTCCCCCAAAAATGAGAGACCAAATGGTCTTAAATCAAAAATCTCTCTCTAGGCCATGTTTGGCTCACAAAAACCCATTTTTGGGTTAATTTTTCCTTTTATTTAACTTTAGTCCTCCATCTCTCCCTATTTACAAATCAAGTTATGCTATTTCCACTCTAGCCCATACTCTTCTTATCTTATGGCTTTTATGTCCTATTTTGACAAATTACAAATTTAACCTTGTGTCTTCTATAACTTCCGGGTTTTCGAAATTTTCTCATGAAAATAATAATTCTGAATTTGCAATTGCTATTGCCTAATTATGTTTAACGACTTCAGATTTTTTGAGGTATTCACAGTTCTCACACAAAATCAAATTGTCTCGAAGAAGAGATCTGCGAGATTCAGGACTGAAATTACTTTGATTAAAATTTGGAGACATATCACCATATTGTGATTCTAGGTTCACATGTAAACTATTCTATCGTGAGATTTATATTATGACTTACAAGGAGGACTTTGTTTATTGTAAACTCTTATATTATTCCAGATCTGAAGAACTAGCTTTAGGCTCTTTCGAAAGTGATCTTCTTCAATAAATGTATATCTTGGTTTGGTAATATGCGTGTGTCGAGCGTCTCTCACGAAGCATAGACACATTGAACACATCATGTAATTTGGCTAACTCCAGAGGGAGTGCCAAACGATACGCTACTGGTCCAACTCTTTCTAAAATCTCGTCAGGGCCAATGAATCTTAGACTTAGTTTTCCTTTTTTTTCAAAAGAGGAGTATTTTTTTCCACGGAGATACTTTTAAAAAAACTTTGTCTCCGACTTCATATTCTATATCCTTTCTCTTTAGATTAGCATAAGACCTTTGTCTATCACTTACAGCTTTTAACCTCTGTTGAATAATCTGAACTTTTTCTTGTGTCTTTTACTAAATCAAGACCAATAATCTTATGCTCGTTCAACTTTTTCCAACACATAGGAGTTCTACATCTTCTTCCATACAAAGCTTTATCTGGGCCCGGCCACCAATCTTTGGGCGGATAAGTGTTGTTATAGGCAAATTCATGGAGTGGAATATTCCTATCGCCTTTGCAAAAGGCTCCATGCCCACGAAGCATATCTTCCAACACTGAATCACTCTTTGGTGTCCATCTGTTTTGTGGATAGAAATGATGCTAAAATTCAATCTCATACGAAAACTGCGCAGTTCCTTCTAGAACGATGTAAACCGTGAATCATTGGTCGAGGACGGTATCAATACAAAGGAATCCCATGCAATCTGACAATTTCACTCACATACAGTTCCGCTAGACGATCCATGGAGTAGTCAAGTCGAATCGGTAGGAAGTGAGTAGACTTGGTTAATCTTTCCACAATTACCTAAACTACATCATGATTCCTTTAGGTGACGAGAAAACCGGATATAAATCCGCCATTGTATTATCCACTTCATTGAGATTGGAAGGATTCAATAAACGGATGGTACTTGGTGTTCGGCCTTTTGCGTGACATGGACACATAGACAAGTCGGAAATGTCGCTTTTCATCCCTCGCCATCGATGTTAGTCTTATTTCATATCCCGATGTTGATTACCTCCGAGGTGCATGGTGTATTATGGCTTTCATACAATAGCTTCTTTTTCAAATCCATATATCATTCGGTACACATAATCTACTTTTAGCTGGAAACTCCACTTTCATCTATGGCATAATCAGTCTTGTCTCTAGTACTGACTAATTACACTATCTCTTGTAACTTGGCATCATCTTTCCTAAGCGTTTTACTATCATTTTGCTTGAATCCGGTATAATTCTCCGATTAGGCGAGTAAAGGCTCCATCAGGTGTAGTCCGATGTATTATAACAAGTCAAGAAAGATCATTTTACTACTAAAGGCATACACCACAACGGCATTTGCTTTCCCAGTTGGTGTTTCAGTTATACTACCAGCCTTTAAACAATTCTAACCACCGTACGTTGCTGGTTAAATATTTTTAGATTAAGCAAATATTTTGAACTCTATAGATCAGTAAAAATTCTTCATTTTCTCCATATAATAGTGTCGCCAAATTTTCAGCGATTTACATTTTATAACTCAAATCATGTGTGAGATAGTTTTGTTCTAAATGCGATTTCAGCTATCACCACAAGCATAAGCCACCACTTTCCCATCTTGCATCAAGACACATCCCAAACCCTCACTCCGAAGCATCAACGCGCCATGGTATAATCCCTACTTTTGATAGGCTGATCAACACTAGTGCTTCAACCAGTATTTCTTTTAACCTTTCAAAGCTGGATTAGCACTTATCATCCCACTCAAACTTCACTCCTTTCCGGAGTAATCTTGTAAGAGAGGATGCACTAACTAAAAATCCTTGTACAAATATCCGATAATAACCAGCTAGACCCAAGAAACTTCTTACCTCAGTTACATTATGAGGAGGTTTCCAATTCATAATTGCTTCAATTTTCATTGGGTCACTCTATCACCTTCGCACTCCCTTACAATGTGACTGGGAATGACACTTTCTTAAGCCAAAAATCACATTTACTTAACTTTGCAAATAACTTATTCTCTTCAAAGTTTGCAATACTATCCTCAAATGGTGTTCATGTTTCTCATGCATGCTGGAAATACACTAGGATGTCATCAATAAATACCACTACAAATTGATCAAAATAAGGGTGGAAAACTCTATTATTCAGTCATAAATGCACAGCGAACTGTCGACCCAAATGGCATTACTAAAAATTCATAGTGGCCTTGGGTCACGAAAGATGTTTTCAGAACATTAACCTCTTTTACAGGAGTTGATAATATCCCGGTGTAAAATCTATATTTAGAAAGACGCTTGCTCCTCTCAACTGATCAAATAAATCCTCTATTTGTATGCGGATACTTATTCTTGCTTGTCACTTTGTTTGTTCTGGGTGGTCGATGCGCATCCGAAGAGTGCCATCTTTCTTTTTAACAAACCAGCAAGGCACCCCAATTGAGACACTATGTCAGATGAAACCCTTATCCAATAGCTCCTATAGTTGATTCTTTAACTCTTTCTGTTCAGTTGAAGCCATACGGTAGGGTGCCATCGAAATAGGAGTCGTTCCCTGTACAACTTCAATAGAGAGATCCACTTTTCTTTTAGGTGGTACTCCTAGTAATTCCTCGGGAAATACATCAGGGAACTCCCTAATCACAGGAATATTTTCTAAATTCACTTGTTCTCTTTGGGGTAAAAGATCAAATGAAAAGGGCTTTACCTTTTCTCGAAGAAAATGCTCGAACTATATTTAAATAACTTTGGCGTTATTGTCGGATCGGATGCCACTGTAATGTTACTTGATGGGTTCGGAGAACATTTAAGCGGGACCTATTTTCTTGATACGATCAGCTGTGGCCCCGATGTTTGGATAACCAATCCATTCCCAAAATCAAATCGAACTCATGAAAAGGCAAAGCAATCAGATCAACCAAAAATTCCCTATCATGGACCATTAGGGGACAATTCTTATACACACGGTTGACTCTAACACTATGACCCAGAGGACTTGTAACAAACAAGTCATAAGCTAACAGCTCTATTGAAGGTAATTTGTCACTCATTTGTTCCATGCATATATATGAATGCGTAGAACCCATATCAATTAAAGCATACAAGTCAATATCAAAGAGAGTGAAAGAACCAGCAATATAGCATAAGCTTGGGCTGCGACTATAGTGGCAGGACGATTCATTGTCTCTGAAGCACTACCTCTTCATTGTGAACCATTTCGTCCTCTACCCCTATACGGTCACGTGGAGTACATTTAACCCTCCTCTACCACTTCCTTGAGGATTTCTAGAACTTCCCGATCCTCGTGGATAGTTGAGGCATCACATGATCTAATAACCACGCTGGAAACAACCTAGTTATCATGCTAATCACAGATGATATTTGTGGTACAAGCGTATGCATGACTTTCCTCTTGTGCACGATTACCTCGGCCCGGAACTTTGTGTCAGCTGTTGGGTCAGCCTACCCTTATGCGTGAACCACATCTTGAATCAACTTGTGACTCTCTAGGTTTTTTTCCTGAAGAGAAGCCCCCTCTTGAGAACTTTTTCTCTTTCTTTCTTTCTTAACTCTTCATTTTAGACTTCTCAATTTTTATAGCCCCTTGTACTAAGCCGGTAGATTGATAGCATAATGATAACAGCGTGAGTACCTTTTGATGGACTCATGTAAGCCCTCCTCAACCTATATACATCTGAAGTTTTCTATAAGAACAGATTTTGGTGCATATTTACTAAGGCGGCTGAATTCTTTCTCATATTCAACCACCGTCAGTTTCCCTTGTCTTAGAGTCAAGAATTGCCTTCCATTTTGACTCCTTGTAATTATCAGTGACATACTTCGTATTAAACTCTATAACGAAGTAGTCCCATGTAATTGGATCTGGAAGTAGTGGATTTCTCAAAATCAGCTTCCACCAATCACATGCTTCACCTTGCAGCAATGAAACTACACATGTGGCCTTTTGGTCCATAGGACATCTCACTTCATCTAGAGCCCTTTCAAGTTTTTGAAGCCAAAACTCGGCTTTATCGAATTCTTCCATACTTGTACCATGGAATTCTTCCACTCCATGCTTTCTTCTTTGAATCACTTTCGGCTTCGGTCGTAGTCGATCTAAGAGCCATACCATATCTGAGAAGATCTTTAACAATGCTTGATTTAAGGAAGTATATTCATTTATCGTTAGATAGGCAGACGAAGCGAATTGATCAAAGTTGGTGCTTTCAAGCTGTTTCATCTCACAGCTTTAAATTGGATCCATTCTAGACAATACCTAAGCGAGACATCCACACAGAGCGACACATTACTATGTGGTGCATCAGCAATCTCGACTCTTTCAGAAACGCCTAAACCTAGGCTCTAATACCAACTTGTCACACCCCCCTCCTCCTTAGGCGGACGAAGGGGCGTGAGATTGTACTAGGACTCTTTACACACCTTTCAAACATTAGTGGAGCCCAGTATTATATAATATCAAAATATCGTGTGTAAAAATACCATATCCCGAACTACCCTTTGTGGTAGTGTTTCTGATCATATACGCACAATCTTGAGTCCCATTTTCATATACATATACAAAACTGTACATTTACATAATCAGAGCGCGGAACCTACTAGTGACCTGCAAAAGTGTCTTTGGCCCGGGGCGTCCTCCTGCATTACCTACAGTTAAAACGTGCTAAGCATAACAGTAGGAAACATATGACTTATATGTAAACGTATAAATTTTCTATTCTGATAAGCATTTACTTGATAACAAATATCTGATGGCCGATATCATAATTTTTCGTGAATTCATAACAAGTAATACACAAGCTTGTACTTGGGGCTGTACTTATTGGATCTCGTAGGACATATACTTGTACTTATAGCAGACTTATTCTTGTTCAGATCTCCTGTAGGAGTTACAAAGCTTATACTTATACAAAGGTACTCGTAGGTACATTCAGAGCAGAACGATGTACTTTACCTTCATCTTATTCGTTATTCAGACTTTTATCATATAACTGTTGGACTACACAGGCCGGGAAATAATAAATAGGTAGAGTTTACAACACAATAAGTACCAGAAATCTTTGTATGCAATCTTTGAGTCTGCGTAGCACAGCGAAGTGCGAGCAAGCGATAAAGTCCTTGCCCACGTAACAAAGTGTCGTAGCACTGGTATCAATGCCCATGAGGCGTTGCCTGCCGCATGCTTGAAGTGTAAACCTTGCGGGAATCGCGAAGCATTGATCGAGCGTGTCGATAGCGTAATAAAGTGTTGTAGCACTAGTAGGAGTTCCAAAGCATTGATCAGAACATGCCTACCCACGTGATTCGCACTTAAACGTGTAGCTAGGTAGCTCCGAACCAAAAATATTTATAAACCTATACCTTCTCTTTGTTGTAGCGCGCTCTTTGCGGTATAGTATCTGATTGAACGCAAGATCGGAGGTTTCTTAACAAATAGTTCAGTTGGTTTAAAGAACAGTCGTTTTGGATTTTGGGATTTTGGTAAAAACAATGGAAGTTGATGGTGTGCAGATTGAAAATAAATTGAAGAAAAATATGAAAAAGAACTCCTTGAGCATTGGAGCTCTTAGTTTGAGGTCCTAGGTGGCCCGAGAGAGGTTCGGGTTCATTTCACTCTCATTTGGGAGATGACTATAGTCATTTCTGACGGATCTTCATTTAGCTTTAAAAACTAAACCCTATAATTTTCCCTTTTGAAAAACAGCATTTACTGAGCATAAATGCTCCGGCAATGAATACATATCTCATAAATCTAACCTACACTGACAAATAGAGGGCAACTAATGAATCTCAATGGATCTAACAATAAGCATCCACTAAACCCTAAAAGATTGCCAAATACTGGTCCATCAAGGTACATTTAATAGATTTAAACCTAGATTGAGATAAATAGAACATAAATACCCATAAATGCGTGCGTTAAAAATAGAGAACCGTTAGTTATCTCCAAACCCATATGACCCTCCTCTTCAAGGATGAAGAGTGCCTTGACCATCCTTAGAAGGGTGTTTAAGTAAATCGAAAAATAAAAGAAAAGGAAAAAAATAGAGGAAAAAAGAAAAAAGAAATAAAAACGACTCCATATAATTTTATTACTGAAGATGCCTTACGATGTCTAGTCGGGGGCTTTTATAGCCAACATAATATAAATGCAAAGCAAATCGAGCAACATTACAAGGAAAGTAGGAAGAAAACCAAAAGGAGAACAAAAAGTGAAGAAGGGGGGAAAGTGACAAAAACTGGAGAGCAATTTCGCAGGTTGTGAAAATTTCGCAATCTTGCCAAATTTCAATTGCGTTTCTTTTTCTTCTACTTCATCATCTTCCCATACGGTTTAGATCTACCATGTGAGTTAGGCACAAATTTTTGTGCTTGGATTGACTCAAAACTTGGCATAAATAGCTTGCAAAAAACTAAAATTAGCCACAAATGCCATCAATAGAATAGTAGGAGACCTTAATGTGTCAGATTGAGTATATTTGATTAGTAAGTGTAAAACCTTCAATAAACAGGGCTCAAAATAGCACTTTTTGAGCACTAATCACCATGTAATAGAAGTGTCGTAGCACTAGCAAGAGTGTCGAAGCACTGATCAGAACGTTCCTGCCCACGTAATAGAAGTTCCATGTTATTCAATATCTGGTCTTAGGCATTCCTACAATTATATGTGATCAGTAACTTACTATCTTATAATAGGGGCATTACGTTTGCCACCATCGAACTCGCCGAGGTGGAGCGAATGGGAGCTTAACAATGTAAGAATACTAAAAATCAAGGCTATAGGAAGCAGTGGTATCGATACAACTTGGATTGGTACCTGTACCAACCCTGTTTTGCATGTTGGTACCGGTACCACTCTGTCTTGGTATCGGTACCACTTTGGTTCTGGTCAGTGGTGCCAAAGTGGTTCCGATACCACTTTGTCTTGGTATCAATACGATTTTCGTTATGTCAAGTGGTGGAATTGCACGATTAGTGCCTAAAAGTGCTATTTTGTTTTTAGTCAAGATAGGTTACGAGTCTTTCTGTGGTAATCATGTAATTAAGCAATTGTCATGTGCATGTCCTTAGTGCTCTTGGTTGTTTCGAGTTGTTTTGGGTAGTTTCGCAGGTCTTGGGAACTTCAGTCAACAAGCTTGGCTTCTTATTGGTGCTGAATGTGAAGTCACCGGGTGATTTCACGAGCTAAGGCGATGAAATGTCGAGATGAAATTGAAGAATTGAAGGCAAAATGATGAAGAAACCATGCGAGGAGGCAACAACGGAGGAATGGTGGAATGCAAATTTTAAATACATGCATTCGCGATTTAGCGGCCATGGCAATTTAAATGATCCTAATGAAATTGTATGCCCAAATTATTAAATTTGTGAAATTTAGCTAACTTAGTGAAATTCGCTATGCTGCTAAAAATTACTGTTCATAGCGAAATTTTGAATTTCGCTATTCCTTGTAATTTTCGCTATGCTAGCGAAATTTCCTACATAGCGAAAATGGCTGCCCTGTGTTTTTGATGTTTTTGATTCCAAACGACCACGTTTTGATTAATTACCATTTTGTCCTTATTGTAATTTCATATTTTAGGCATTTTTGTCATTTCACACATTGGGGTTGGCTATATAAGCTCCCCTACAACATTTGTAACCCAAACATTCCATTTATGCAAGCTTTCCTGCAACTTTTCATTTAAGGTTTTATTTTGCTCTCTTCTCTCTCCTCTTTCTCTCTTTTTCTCGGCTGCCAAACACACCCCTTGAGGATGACAACTCAAGGGATGCTTGGCTAAGCCTCAAAGCCTTGAAGATGAGGGTTGCTGAAAACTGGTTTTGGGACTCATAAGTTGTCCTCATGCTTTAAATGATACAAGTACTACATTTATGGTTCCAAACTTTCCAAACTAGGGGTTAATGCCATTTAATGTCTTTCTTTTGGTTAATACTTGTCATGCTTTAGAGTTCAGTGCATTCTTAATGGTAGATGTACTGACATTCTTTAGATGTCATTCTGAGCCATTGAAATGAGGTTAAATGCTAGGGTTTCAAAGTATTGGGACATTGAATGCTTAGTATTTGATTTGACTCAAATAGGAGTAGTTTTCTAGGGTTAGGTTTTATGGCTAAACGAATCCCAGGTTTGGCTTTGACATATGTCATTATCCTGTCTGAGAAATAACTTGAGGACACTTTAATACCCCCATGTTATCAAGCTAGTGACTGACCTTCAAGGTTACCATTCACACTTTCAGTTTAAGCTATTTAGGTTATCCGGTGAACAACCTTTGTTTTTAGCGAATCAATCCAAACAAAAGTCTACGCCATTTTCAAACATTAATGCGAAGATCGTGCGTGGGATGAAAGCCCATCCCGTGTTCGACCTATACCTTTACTCTTTGCGAGTAGCTTATTCTGCTGATAGGAAATATAGAAACAAATATTGTTGATTCCGGATCACCCTACCGTGGCATGAATCAAATGGCGTCGTTGCCGAGGATGGTGCCAAACTACGGATGATGAGTCGACATGTACTTGTAATCCACATTCAAGTGTTGGTGACCTTATAAATCCACGGTACTTGTAATCTACCGTGGCAAGCTTGTTTGTGTTCCTTGCTGTGTCTGATTTTGTGTAACAGGTTTTTATGCACCATTGGGATAGGAACGCCGGGTAGATTCTGAAAGAATCGGTACAGGTTGAGCAAGGTTGTGAAATTGAGTGTACACGGTGATCAAATGGATCCTCTGCACGAAGAGCAGTAGTCGGCGGGGTACCCCGGTGAGATCAGCGACATACGAGATCAATGAGGGATCACATACACCCTCTGAAGTTAGTGCTCCTTCACCGTCATACCTCCTGCCGAAGATGTAACAGTGAGACCCTACTTAGTGCCTCTGCTTCCCACATTTCATGGTATGGAGAATGAAAATCCGCCCACTCATATCCGGGATTTTTGAGAAGTAATATGCACCAACCTTTAAAGGAAGGTATAATTGACATGGATTTGTTAAAGTTGAAGGCGTTTCCATTGACCCTCAAAGACAAAGCCAAGATATGGCTTAATTCACTGAGACCTAGAACCATCAGAAGCTGGGCAGATCTGCAGGCAGAATTTTTAAAGAAATTCTTCGATCTTCCTGAGACCAATAATTTGAAGAGACAAATCCTACACATTTTCCGCCCTCATGGCGAGAGAGTTCTATCGATTGGGGCCAGTTCATGGGAGACCATCAATGCATGCCCACACCATGGTTTGATACATGGATACCCGAGTGGATCATTTTTATGATGGTATGTCTCGACCATGAAGCAACTATTGGAAACCATGTGTGGAGTTGACTTTTTGACGAACACCCGTATGAGGCCGTGGACTTTTTTGAACTATGTGTAGAAACCTCAAAGCATAGGATGAAGCAGAATCCAAGGAAGCGAAAGATCAAGGCTTGAACCACGGAGGGCATTTATGCACTTCGAGACACGAGATGAAGCAAGCGACCACTTTGACTCGAAGGTTGGAGGAGCTGGAAATGAGAAGCCAGCACGCAATGCAAGCGATATTGAGTTACGCATCCTCATCCATCTTGTTTTGATTGTCGGACAGAAAGATCATCACAGGAGCATCGAGCATGCCCATGTCTGAATCAAATAAGCCACCACAAATGCTCCATATGGCAGCACCTATAACCCTTAACTAGAGAAATCATCCAAACCTGTCATGGAAGCCAAACCCACATATGTCCCTACGAACCTGTGGCCAGTTTGGCTCCACTTATTTCTAGCAGCGACGCCTCCACCTTCTTCTCTGTTGACGAGCAATCTGGTAAGTAAAAAAGTGGTAGACAGTTTTGTAGAAGAAACGAGAAGGTGTTGAATGTTTGGAATAATCGAAAATTAGACGGTCAGCTTCATCAGAGCTGGGCCGGTATACTCGAGATTTCGAGGTTGTCGACCAATGTGAGTTAGAAAAGGAAATTTCCTTCGATCCACGGCAACATGAGAGGAAGGGAGTGCATGAAATAGGCTCCCGACCAATGATCCAAGTAAGAATTGATGGGGAGTCGAGGCGGTAGTTGCTTTAGAGCGGTAAAGAGCGGGGCTAAGCGGTCGGCTCTAGCCAGTCGGCTCGATGGCTGATCCGCCCGGAAGGAAGCGTTCGACAAAAAGGGAAGAGGTGAAGACGGTGTACCCCTCCATTCCCACGGGCTCTCAAAAGAAAAAGCTTCGTTAACCAAACGAGAAATGCTAGAGGTTTTTCACGGCAGAAGTGAAAGTTAACATTCCTCTCCTTGACATGATCGAACAAGTCCAGCATGAAATTCTTGAAGGACTTATGTTTGATTAAAAAGGAGTCTCAATGTAAACAAAAGGCCTTTTAGCGAGCAGTGGAGTCTTATCGTGAGTGCAAGACTCGGTGAAATATAAAGATCCAGGTCATCCCCTGCAATCTCGTGAATATTGGAGGCATTGTGTGGCTCTTATTAGACTTGGGGAGCTAGTGAACCTTTTGCCGTATTTCATGTCTGGCTTGACTTGGTTTGGGAGGCGAAACCACTTCCATCCTGCTTGTCGCTAGTAGATAGGTCTATTAAAATCTTGAGAAGGGGACCATTGAGGATGTTTTAATACAAGTGGACAGATTTTACTATCCAGGAGATTTTGTCATACTTGACATACCGGTTGCGGTCAGGAGCGATCACGTGCCACCCCTATCGTATTGGGGAGGTCGTTCTTGATTTGCCAGATGCCATAATAAGCTATAGGAATGAGGTTATGCAACTCACATTTGGGAATATGACCTTAGAACTCAATATCTTTCATTTTGAGTAAAAAGGCATATGCACTCGAGAGGAAGATAGCGTGAAGAAGTCTGTATAATAGATGCAATTCTTGAAGAGCAATTGTGAAGCGTGAAATCTGAATGTATTAACCCCGAGTTATCCCGAGATGCCTCGGAGAGCAACAAGAACCTCGCAGGCTTAGGGCGAGAAGTCTTTGGAGGGGAGAGAAAAATAAAAATTCTACCTCTATTGACTGGTGACGAACCAAAGGAACCTCAACAATTAGGCTGAGCCCTCTGAGTTGAGTTAAAGTATGCGTTCTGAGAGTGGGCGATGTCAGTTGTGATTTCATCCTTTGTTGACCCTTCCTGAGAGCATAACATATTGCACCTCCTCAAGGAACAAGCGAGCATTGAGGTGAAAATTTCTAATTTAAAGGCATAATCCAACAATGCACCCATCACATTTATCTGAAAAGAAAGAAAGATCCACAAAACAGCCAGAAAGGCGAGAAGAAGAAGAAGAAGCCATAGAGATTGGATCATGTAGAATGGATTAGCATTAGAGATCTTAAATTGCTCAAACGAATATCATTCACTTGTTACATTCTTATGATGACTTAAGCAGGTGTTAAAGTCAGGAAACAACCAGTGACAGATGAGAGAATTATCACCGTGCCCTCAGTTGGACAATATGATTAAAAGGAAGGATATAAGAAACGTAAGTAACGAAGAATCCTTGATGCCATTCAAGTGATCAAACTGTTATAAGAAAATTTTGGACCGTTATTAACTTTTAGAGTGAGACATTAGATGCTGAATAGATTGCACCAGAGGATTAAGAAAAGACCACCTTTACTTGTCCCTTTGGCACCTATGCATACAGGAGGATGCCTTTTAGCCTTTGCAACGCCCCGGCTACTTTCCAGAGATGTATGCTTAGCATGTTCAGCGATATGGTGGAGCGCATAATGGAAGTATACATGGATGATCCTTGTATATGGAGCGATTTTGAAGAATGTCTTACTAATCGGAGGCCATCCTCTGAGAGGTGCATAGAGAAGAACGGTGCTTTCAATGGGAGAAGTGACATTTTATGGTTAACGAATTGTCTTCGGACACGTTATTTCGGCGGGGTAGAGACGTTGACAAAGCGAAAGTGAACTTATCTCAAGTATCTCTAACAAATTGTAAACGGTTAGCCAATTCCTTGGTCATGCGGGGCTTCTCTGAGGAGATTCATCAGACTTCTCCAAAGATTGCTAAACCCCTCCCTGAGCTCCTAGAAAGATCTTTAAGTTTGTTTGGGAAAAGAGAATGCGGGAGAGCTTTGAGGGTGAAATCCCGTTTAGCCACTACACGATAGTCTGAGCACCTAATTGGCAGTTGCCTTTTGAGGTGATGTGTGATGCAAGTGATCTTGCTATTGGAGCAGTGCTTGGCCAAAGAGAAGATGGAAAACCTCATGTAGTCTACTATGCAAGCAAAACCTTGAATGAAGCACAAAGGAACTATACCACTACAGAGAAGGAATTGTTGGCAGTGGTCTACGCTTTAGACAAATTTCGAGCATACTTGGTTGGGTCTGATATAATCATTTTTACAGATCATTCCGCTTTGAAATATCTCCTGACCAAGAAAAATGCCAAAGCAAGACTTATCCGATGGGTTCTTCTGCTTTAAGAATCTAACCTGCAAATTAAAGACAAGAAGGGGGTAGAGAATGTGGTGGCAGACCATCTTTCTAGGTTAACGATAGCCCATGACACTCATAGTCAACCCATCAATGATGAATTTCCTGAAGAGTCTCTAATCACAAATTGGAAAAAAAAGCTCCTGAGTGTCCTCACATTGCCAATTTCCTCATAGCAGGAGAAATTCCATCGATTGGAAAGAACGAGATGGAAGTATTTCTTTGCTAAAGATCCATTCACTATTATTAAAAGAGCCCTTCTTGTTTAAATACTATGCATATCGAATGTCGGAAGTGTGTGCACCGAGGAAGAACGTGAGGAATTACGAGCCCTTTGCCCGCAGAGTGCATTGGTGGTCACTTTGCTTCTCGACGACAATGAAGGTGGCACAGCGATGCGGTTTCTGCCTTCCTTGTTTAAAGAAGCACACAGTAATGTAGTGTGTGATAGATATCAAAGACTGGAAGTATCTGTAGATCATAGTGCCTGAACCGATTTTAGTGGTCGGGCTATTCGATGTTTGGGCATCGATTTCATCAGAACAGTTCACACATCTTGTAATTAATACGTATTACATTTGGTGGGAGTGGACTGTGTCGAATGGGTTGAAGCAATCCTGAAATGGCTGACCATAGAGATTGGTGCTAAATTCTTGAAAGCAAACATCTTTTTAGGTTCGAGTGCAAAAGCCATAATTAGCGATGGAGGTTCATTTACGTAACAAACGGTTTGAAACCTCATGGCTAAATATGGTGTAAAAAACAAGTAGCCACCCCGTATAATCCTCAAACAATTAATTAGTAGAACTTGCTAATAGAAGTTAAGACCATTTTAATGAAGGTGAGTAGCAACCCAACGGGAAGCGGGTCCATCAAAGCTGCTTGATTATTTGTGGGCTGAAACGACTTTAAAAAGACAATCCTTGGAATGTCCCCTTATCGGTTGGTCTATGGTAAGGCATGTCACCTTCCAGTGGAGATCGAATACAAGGCATGGTGGGCAATCAAGAAGCTGAACATGGATCTAAGTATGGCCGGAGTCAAAAGATTCCTTGATCTCAATGAGTTGGAAGAAATACGAAATGATGCTTACTTGAATTTGAAGATTGCAAAGGAAAGATCCAAAAAAATGGCATGATCAAATGATAACTGACAAAAATTTCAACAAGGGGGACCAAGTCCTCCTGTATGACTCCAAACTCCATATATTTTAAGACAGAAGCTCAGTCGCGATGGGCGGGTCCATTCATAGTTAAGCGGTATACCTCAATGGTTAAGTGGATCTACTTTCCAGTCAAATGATAATAGGGTGATCAAAGTCAATGGACGGAGGTGAAGCCACATGTTGTACGACGAACCGTCGGGGATGAAATTCTCATACGGACCCTCCTGAACCCACAGTCCCACACGTTTAAGAATTTGGCTCTGTAGTCGAAGCCACTGATCTCATTGCTCAGTTTCAATTAAATTTCTTTTTGTTTAAAATTTTTGTTATGTCGAGTTTGGCATTTGATTTTGCTTTGTGTTGTATCTGTGACTGTCGAACCCTTGCGAGGATGAACCTTCTCCTCCCATAAGTGTTTAAGTCTTGTTCCATCCTCTAACTTTTCCTTGCCTCGGAGAATTAATTTTCATACTTTTTGGAATTTGGTTTTAATGGTTATACATGCCTGCGATCAAAAATCATTTTTGTGAATTTTAAATAGCTTTTTTTTTATGACTATAGTTTTGTGTTCTACTCTTGCCTTTAGTTGAAAAATTGAAGCCACTGTATGATACCTTAATGATAAAACGATTCCATGCATGAGATTTGGATTTTTGGTCAATTGAAGTTCGACATATTCAGCCTTGACATTCCCTCTTTAGCTAATTCACCGCTACACACCAAATTGTACCAATAGGTTGAGAAGGTATATACCTCTTTCCACCTTGCAAAAGTCGGCCTTCGATCTGATGACCTATAATAGGTTTGTGTTACCCAGCATGTATGAAGACCCGATGTAGTCTTCCAATGAAGAAAAAAGAAAAAGAAAAAAGAGCAGAAGAAAAAGAAAAATAAGCGAAGTGATGCTTTGCCTTGAAGCAGAACACGGTCTTCGAGGGGTATACGTAAGAAAGCCTTTAAAGCGATGCCACTAAACCTTGAGTGGTTAGGGTCATCGACTTTGTGTTCGCTACGGGTGGATGGGTAGAGTTTAGCGTGTTGTAGGTCTTTGAATTCGAGTCATTGATGCGGGAGTGAAGCTGCCGAGTTTGTGGTCAAGTGATCCTTTTGGCTTGATGCCCTAAACTTTAATTGGTTGGGAGTCATGGGTGGACCCCTGTTACACAGACTTTGGTGAAGTCGAGTTTTTAGCATTGCACCCTACATTGCAATTAAGGAATAAATAAGAGTGTGACTAGTCCTATTTAGGTTGGTCAACAGCTTAAAGGCCATGGCAGTAGCTAGGTTGGGGGGGGGGGAATAGCTTTTTTTTTTTTTTTTTTCAATTTATTGGCTGGCCCCGGTTGCCTTAGGAACAATTAGATTTTGGTGGGTTCAAGTTGACTTCCTTGGGCAGATGTTGCCACAAAACTAGTTCTTATATGGTTTTTTGTTCTTTCATGTGAGTTTTAAGTAAAGGGTGTAGATTGTTCATTTTTAAAGGTAAGCCTATACGTACATACACACTTATCGAACCATATACACTTTTGTAAAAAGCCTGACATGCATACCTTTATTGTTTTTAGCATTCTTCAGGGACTAGAAACGTGTCGGTTGGGAGGTGTGATTAGTCTTGAAAAGTGCTATTTTGAGCTTCTATTCAAGATAGGTTTGAGTGCTTTACGCACTAATCATATGGTCGCCAATTGTCATGCATGTCCACTTAGTTCTTGATTGTTTCGAGATTGTTTTGGGTAGTTTCGCGGAGTCTTGGGGGCAGTCGACCAGCAGCTTCTTATTGGTCGCGAATGTGAGAATCCTCGGGTGATTTCACCAAGGCGAAGGCGTGAAATGTCAAGATGAGTGAAGAATTGAAGGCAAAATGATGAAGAAACCATGCGGAAGCAATGCGAGAGGCAACACTTTGGAGGAATGGTGGAATCTGAGAATTTCGCTATGCATTGCGAAAATTTATGGGATGCGAAAATTTCCTGACCATAGCGAAAATTTTATGTCTGTGAAATTTCTCTATGCCCAAATTTTTATGCTTCATGAGAAATTTCGTAGCTTAGCGAAATTTGGCTATGCTAGCAGTAACATTCATAAGCGAAATTTTAGTTTCGCTATTCCTTGTAATTTTAAGCTATGCTAGCGAAATTTCTATGACGAAAATGGGCATACGTGTTTTTTGATGTTTTTTTGATTCAAACGACAGATTTTGATTAATTACCATTTGTCCTTATTGTAATTTCATATTTTTAGGCATTTTTGTCATTTCACACATTGGGGTTGGCTATATAAGCTCCCCTACAACTTTGTAACCCTAACTTTCCATTTTATGCAAGCTTTCCCGCAACTTTTCATTTTAGGTTTTATTTTGCTCTCTTCTCTCTCCTCTTTCTCTCATTTTCTAGGCTGCCAAACACACCCCTTGAGGATGACAACTCAAGGGATGCTTGGCTAAGCCTCAAAGCCTTGTGAAGGTTGCTAGCATGGTTTTGGGGCTACTACAGGTTGTCCTCATGCTTTAAATAATCTGATCTTGCATTTGTGGTTCCCGAAACTTTCCAAACTAGGGAGGTTAATGCCATTTAATGTTTCTTTTGGTCAATACTTGTCATGCTTTAGGGTTCGATTGCATTCTTAATGGTAGATGTCTTGACATTCTTTAGATGTCATTCCCGACCGTTGAAATGAGGTTAAATCTTTAGGGTTTCAAGCGGCGGGACATTGAATGCTTAGTATTTGATTTGACTCAAATAGGAGTGGTTCTGAGGGTTAGGTTACATGGCTAAACAAAGATCGGTTTTAGCTTTACTATGTCATTATCCTAATGCGAGAAATAACCCAGGAGACCATTATGCCCCATGTTATCAAGCTAGTGACCAAGCCTTCAAGGTTACCATTTCACACTTTCGGTTGAAGGTATTTTGATTTATCCAGTAAAACGACAAACTCCTTTGTTTTTTAACGAATCCAGAAATCAAACAAAAGTCTCACCATTTTCAAACATTAATGTGTAAGATCATTCGGTAGGATGAAAACCCATCCGTGTTCAGCCCTGAAGCGAAAGCTATCTTTTGCAATAGCTTGACTCGACAATAGGAGGAGTATAGGGAAAACAAATATTGTTGATTAGGATTACCTATAGTAAACACCAGAATAAGTACCACCCCTGTTTTGGTACCGGTACCTACTTGTTGGATTGCCCAAAATTTTGCATGTTTATGCCTTTTTCCCTATTCACAAAAATCAAGATATTATGAACATTGACGGTTCAACATTGAATAGATCAAACATGCCTGTATTGGTGGGGTTTCCCAGCTGACCGATTCTTATAAGTTGAGTTAACCTAACACAGGTGGCATATCTACATCATAAACAAGAACTCATACTCCAAAGGTGGATTCTATACTCCCAACAAGTACTCACTCTCTTTAACACCTCAGACCCTAGCTCAAGGAGCTAGATCAATAATTCAAAAATCCATAGAAAACCGTATATCATAGAATTTCTATCTGAGTTCCCATCTTATCCTTACCAAAATCAAAAGATCAGTACTTAGTTCCCATACTGTCTTCTCTTCTCTTCTTAACTGTGCTTCCTCTTCTTCTCTTCTTCTCTTCTCCTCTCTGCACCCTTTGCTTCCCCAAAAATGAGAGACCAAATGGTCTTAAATCAAAGAAGAAATCTCTCTAGACCGTGTTTGGCTCACAAAAACCCATTTTTAGGTTAAGAAGTTTTCCTTTATTTCACTTTAGTCCTCCATCTCTCTATTTACAAATCAAGTTATGCTATTTCCATTATAGTCCATACTCTTTTTATCTTATGGGTTTTATGTCCTATTTTGACAAATTACAAATTTACCCTTGTATCTTCTACAACTTCCGGGTTTTCAAAATTTTCTCACTTAGAAAAATAATAATTATGAAAATTTTCCAATTGCACTATTAATATACCCTAATTATGTTTAAAACGACTAGGGTGTATGTCCTCGAGAAATACGGCTAGAAAAAATGCAGGAATCTTGTATCCTCATTATGGAATTATCAGTTCCCATGTCGCTATTCCCATCTTAGTGATGTTCTTCTTAGCACTTTTACGAGGACTTGCTTGTTCCATAAGCGTCTTGACTCACGATCTAGAATAGCTTTGACTCTTGGTGAAATCTTCTTTATTCTTGTATATCTAGAACTGGTAATATGTGCGATGTGCCAGAATGATATCTACGAAGCATAGACACATGGAACACATCATGTGATTTGGCTAACTCTAGAGGGAGTGCCAAACAATATGCTATTGGTCCAAATCTTTCTAAAATCTCGTAAGGGCCAATGAATCTTGGACTTAGTTTTCCTTTTTTTCCAAAGTGGAGTATTTTGTTTTCACGGAGATACTTTTAAAAACACTTTGTCTCTGACTTCATATTCTATATCCTTTCTCTTCAGATTAGCATAAGACCTTTGCAGCGTATTGTGATGCCTCTAGGCAGAGCCTAGGTTGTGTGTTAATGCAGAATGACAAGGTGATTGCATATGCTTCTAGGAAATTGAAAAGGCATGAGCGAGGAAATTATCCTACACCGGCCTTGAGCTAGCAGTATTTGCCCCTTTGCGGATATGGAGCATTACTTATGTGGAGTGTAGGATTTTTATGGATCATCAGAGCTGCAGTATCTGTTTATGTAGAGGAACTGAACATGAGACGGAGGATGGATTGAACTGATCCAAGGATTATGAATGTACCATTGAATATCATCTGGAAGGCGTGGTATGGATGCTCTTAGTAAAGAAACCCCGTAGGTTCCCTGCTTTCTCGCACTTGAGGTCGACCACATCTTCCTCGACTCATAGAATTGAGGTCCTTCTGGGCGCTGGACCGAAACTACCGCATCGAGTATCATAATACATTTCATGTACATCTTGTATTGATAGACGGATTAGAGAGTTTATCCGTGATCCAATGATAGTGTTGAGAGGTGAAGTAGAGTCCGGGGCAACGAGGGGTTTGTCATTGAAAGAGTGACGGTACCGTGCTCATGGGATAGAGGTCAGGTGTACCGCATGTAGGTGATGTGAGGAGAGAGGTTATGAGGAAGCCCACTCCGCTTGGTGCTATGATCCAGAAGCATTGAAAGATGTATCATACCCTAAAGGAACACTACCGTGGAAGGGTATGAAGAGGGATATTGTAGAGTCTGCCTGCATGTCCTCACATGTCAAGAATCGAAGTTGAATATCGTGGCTTCCAAGAGGATCATTATAAATACTCCCGATCCCTTAGTGGAAATGGAAGAGAATCACTATGGATTTTGTGGTAGGACTTCCACGTTGCCGGAGTGGCCATGATACGATATGGGTGATTTTAGACAGACTGACGAAATCAGCCCATTTCCTACTGCACAGAATAGTATCTATCGGATAAGTCGCCCACTATACGCTAGAGATTATCGACCGCATGGTACGCCGCCATTGTTTCGCATAGTAGATCTCTAGGTCACCTCACGGTTTTGGACCGCTTACAGAATGCCCTGGCACTAGACTACATTTCAAGACGGCTTTCATCCAAAGTCGGATGGCCAATCTTGATAGGACTATACTGCACTTTAGAAGATATGTTTAGGCATGTGTTATGGAGTTTAGATGGGAGCAGACACCCATCTACCCTCATGGAGCTGCATACAATAACAAGACAAAGCCGCATTGGTATGGCCCTCATATGAGGCTCTTTATGGACGGAAATGTCGAACTCCAAATCTGCTGGGACGAGGTAGGCGAAATGAAATTAAGAGGGTCCCGGAATTGTCCAAGTGACTTGTGATAAGATCAAAGCTATAAGGGATAGACTGAAAATCGCATAAGACCCACACAGTTATGCCAATAATCGTCGAGGGACCTAGAGTCTGAGGTAGGGATATATTTTTGAGGATTTCCTGAAGGGCTACTAAGATTTGGGAAATGTGGAAAGCCGAGTCCATCAGAGGGCTGGACCATACAGATTGTTGAGAGGATTGGGAGTGTGGCATATCGACTGAGCTGCTATCCGACTCCTCGACGCATTCACGATGTTTCATGTTTCTATGTTCAAGTACATACCGACTCTTCACATGTATTGACAGAGCAACCAGTGGAAATACATGAGAACTTGACATACGAAGAGGAACCAGGGCAAATCCTCGACCGTCGAGAGACAAGTTCTCGCTACAGCAAGACTATTCCAATGCTTAAGGTATCAGGAGGAGTCATATAGTAGAGGAAGCTGCTTGGGAGCCAGAGGCTCGATGTCACAAGACCTCAATTAATTTCGAATGAGGTATTTTCCTTCCCTTTCTTTTGGAGTTTAGTTTATTCATTTCGAGGACGAAATGTTCTAAAGGAGGGAGGATTTTGTAACGCCCCATCCCGAGAGAGTGTACAGTACATGTAACTGTAGGGGCATATAAGAACACCAAGTGAACTTGTAATATTTTTGGGAGTTATTAATAAGGATGAAAATATGAAATGATAAATTTATGGAACCCGGAATTGTGGTACTAAAACAAGGGTAAAGTGTAATTGCCATAAAGGATATGAAAATCATTAAATGAGTAGAGATGGGCCATAATAGAAATAACAAGAGTTGTCTTGCAATATTAAAGGATCAAGGACCCCTTTTTCAATTAAGGTATAAAAAATGATATGGAAGTTATAATGAGAAGATAGGATGCCAAAATTGAAATAAAATAAGTTGATTTGCAAAATTAAAGGATGAAGGACTAATGGCAATTAAGGTATAAATGGGATTACAAATGTGATGAGACAAACAAAGCCAAACCATTTTGTCTCACAAAGCTAGGCCTGAACAATGCTATGGAGATGCAGAGAAAGAGCAAGGGAGAAAGGAGGAGGAAGTGAAGAGGCTAAGAAGGAGAGATGGAAGATGCAAACCAAGGTATGTTTTGTCTTGAATTCAGGTGTTTTGGATTCCTAAGGTTTTGGTTTGGAGAATTTGAGCTATACCTTTGTCTGTGGGTTTTGGGAAGAGATCACCTAAACCCTAGATTTTTGTTGAGGTTTTGTAGGTAAAAACCCACTGGTGTAAAATAAACATGGAATCATCATATTTATATGGTTTATAGAAGAATCAAAGTGACCTTTTGGTTGAATTTAAGGATTTTCACTCTTAGGGCTCAGGGTATGAATTTCCAAATCACCACCCAAGTGTTGTGGAGTTGTTTTGAGTTAGATTTCATGTGGTTTTTGAGGTATTATGGAATAGTTGTAAAAGAGAATGTTTGGTTTTTAAAAGGAATGTCATTAAAATTTTTGTAAACCCCTGCTCTTCTTTTTGGATATAGATTAAGTTATAATCATCCAAATCAATTGATTCCAATTGCAAAGAACCATATAGATAGCTGGCAAATTTTTTATATCAGGATTTAAGAGCAAATTTATTTAATGCCCAAAAGGTGAATTTTTGAACCCTATATTAGATAGGTTTTGAGTGCTTTTGTACATTAATCATGTCATTATACTAATTTGAAGGTTCAGCCCTCTTAGTAACACCTATGCCATTTTAGAGGGTATTTTTATCGCTTTGGCAGTTTCATGCACTTTTTGGAGTTCAATGCTCTAGATAAATGACGAATCATGAAGTTTGAACTCAAGTCTCAGCCAATCAATCAGCCCAAGAATCAATGAGAAAACCAAGGCAAAATGCAAATGATGCGCTGAAGATGTGGAGGCAATGCGCTGATGATCAACAAAGTTGAATTAAGGAGCTGAGTAAAATTTGCGCTTGTGACGGCGAAAATTTCAACCTTAGCTTAAATTTAACCCATTAAAATGCCAAATTTTCGCTAGACCCACTCGGGCCATGAAGAAATTCGTTCATTTTTAGTTAAAACCTCTGATTTCGCTACTACAACATTCAAGCAGAAGAGTAAATTCTCGCTAGCCAGCAATTATCCGCCTTAGCTAAAGTTTTTCCATTTTCAAGTAGGGTCTGGATTCTCGCTAGTTAGCAAATTCTCACTTAGCTAAATTCGATGTTCACATGCTTTTGTAATTAATGCCAAACCAGCTTCCAACTTGGTGTATTACTTTAATTGTCCAATAATCCTAGCCAATTTCATAGGTTTTAGTATTTTTCATACCTTGAGGAGGCCTATATAAGCCCCTTGTTTTGTAAGAAAGTGTGAAGAGTCGAGGAATAATTTGGGGAGAAGATATTTTTTAAGTTTTTATTTTTGTAAATAAAGTCTTTTATTTTAGGTTTTGCTTTTATTTCTTTTCTCTCTTCTTTCTCTCCCTTTCTCGGCTGCCAAACACCCCTCTTGAGGATGACAACTCAAGAGATGCTTGGCTAAGCCTCCTTTCTTTAAAGAGAAGGAAGCTAGTTGTGGTGTATATGCATGTTGTCCTCTTGGTATTAAAAGCTAATGGTAGTGTATTTATGGCTCTTATTCTCAAAACTTAGTTGCATAACATGGATGTTATTGATTTGGCCAATACTTCCATGCTTTAGGACTGTTGTTCTTAGATGATTTTACGAGCCTAGATAATATTACTTACATGTTAGGTTCTTCAAATTAGAGTTAAATAGCATTTCTTGTTATTATTTGTCCAATACTCTCCATGCTTTAGGATCTTGATTGCTCGGGTGAGAGATCTGCTTTATTGTTCTTTAAGATAGTCTTTGAGCCTCTGAAATGATAATTTAATATTGGGTTTAAACTAAAAGGGGCATGCGTGGCTGGTACTGTTTGACTCAAATGCGGAGATGTTTCATGGGTGAGGTTTGCTAGTTAAATATAGATCCGGTTATGCCATGGACTATAGGTTGCATGTCATAGCAGAGATAAAACAGGGACCTTGTTTGCCCCAACTTGCCAAGATAGTAACCTAAATCTTGAAAGATTACCTTTTTCACCTTTAACTTCGATTTTGCAATTTTAGGTTTTCAAACCATTCCCTTGTTTTTTGAAACCCAATTCAGGGTCAAAATAGAAAGCCTTACATTCATGATACCAGTATTTTTAGGATGAACCCATCCCACGTGTTCGATCTGGAGCACTATCTGCGGTAGCTTGACTACGACGGTGGTAAAACAAATTAATACATAATTTTGTTGATTTTGATTTCGGCCTTCTTGTAGCGCGAATCAAATGGCGCCGTTCGCAGTGGATGGTCCAAACTACTAATAGTGAATTGAAGTGCCTTGATCCACATCACAAGTGAAGGTAACCTTCTTACCCTCTTTACCTTCGATTCTGCGAGGCTACCGATTTGCTTCACTTTGTAATGCTTCTTATTTATTTGATTTAAGTTTTTCGTTGTTGATTTTATTTATTTTTAGTTAATTTTAATCTTTTTGTAGGTTGTTTGTTGCTCTTTGTTGTCTCTTTAATTGTGTAACAAGCGCCAGCTGCAACCGGTGGGATAGAACTTGCCCGGGTAGATTGAATAGGATAGGTACCATGACTTGAACCGGCTAGTGAGTTAGTGTACAGCGTCTATGGATCCATGCACGAGGAATAGCAGGCCAACCGAGACCATGAATCAAATGCCTATAGAACCATGAGGGATCACATCCACCCTTCTAGAGTTAGTGCCCCGTCATCATCTCATATTTGAAGATGCAGTGAGGCCATAGCCTAATTACCTCTACTCCCCCGCGTATCATAGTATGGAAAATGAAAATCCATACACTCCA
Organism: Tetrastigma voinierianum; assembly: GCA_016808115.1. Lineage (NCBI taxonomy): Eukaryota > Viridiplantae > Streptophyta > Magnoliopsida > Vitales > Vitaceae > Tetrastigma > Tetrastigma voinierianum. The sequence continues at coordinate 158,321 of JAEQBH010001089.1, read as the reverse complement.
TGTGGGATTTTGAGGGAGGGTTTGTACTACTAACCGAGAATTATGATGGACATGGATTCTAGCTGAAGCTTAATTTTGTTTCCATTGACTCTAAAGGACAGGCCAGGCTGCCAAATCAGCTCATTGAGGCTAGAACCATAAGAAATTAAGCGGATGGTGGATTATGGTTCTTCAGTTACTCTGTTGGATAATAGTTTAGAAAACAGAGAATCTAACTTTCAACTCTGTGATGAGAGGATTTTCACAGTCATTGGAAGTTTATGTTAATAGGTGCATATCACTATGGGTTTGATAGTGGATGATAAATTACTCTGGTGTGACATGTCTTATGCACTTGGAACAAACTCTTGAAACCATGTTAATAGAGCTTTTTGGCTAGTGCTGTATCATGAATGGAATAATGGTTATAAGTCGACCGAAACTTCAGGTGGATCGACCAACTCTGAACCGGATCGGACAAACCACGATCAACCGAGAAGAAGGTGGATCTGTACCTTTTGAGCTGCGAGAAGCGAGACCTAGTTCGGCTTATTGGGAGAATGTGAGAACGACCAACGAAGCCGAAGTGCATGGGTGGTGGAAAATCGCTGCCGCAGTCTAATCCTTGCGCAATTTCCAATCCCTACCCTCGGGCGGTCATCTGAGCAGCTTCGGATGAAGGTTGTTAACGGAGTCGTATGACGCCATGGTTTCATTCATTACAACAATCAATGCTCTAGCATGACGATATTTACCGATTCGATGGAGGAATGCCCCTGTATGGGATAACGCCTTTGCCACGGACGCGATATGGTTTGGTTCGCGATCGCGGCGACCGCGATCTCTCTTCCTCGGTGAACAAATATAATGGGTGTTGGGATAGACCAGTGACATGCGCTTGTCGAGGGCTGAGAGTCATCCATAGTAGCTGGATTGTTCGCATAAATACATTCAGAACTCAAGAATCAGATGAGCTTTTAAGGTAATCTCGACCGGAAGAAATTCGATATTTGTTGATCATGGAATCTAACAATTGCCCAGGAAGTAGAAAATGGAGTTTCCATCACAGAACAGTTCAAATCTGAGGATAACGAGGTGGTTCATCAAACCAGATCAGGATATAAAGTTGAACATAGCAACCATGAAGGTAGGAAAGGATTTTGATCAAATATATGACACATTGAAGACATACGGCGGGAGAAGATGTAACGTTTCTTCTATGGAGGAGATCAATGGAAGATACTTCTTTCACCTCATTTCTGGCAGTAGAAATTAGAAGAGAACATCTAATGACAGGGCTACAGGTTTTAAGTGACAAAGTTAACACTTGCATGCATATGATTAATCGAACGGATTATTTTAACACATACGAAAATTTTGGGGATCTTTGATCAGGAAGTTCGACATTAAGGGAAGAGGTGGCATATCAGCTGGAAGACATATCAGGTATAACAATCAAATGATACCATCAAATTTGGATCTGATCTCACCACGGTGAGTCAATATTAGGCCAGATGCGTGAAGATCTTTATTGATTAGGTGGATGGTGAATAAATAAGTATTGGTATAAAGCGATTGAATTGGGATGACTCAAATACCCCAATCATCACACTCTGTTGTGGGTGGATCAGTGATAAGAGATGGTGAGGATCAATCGCCAATGAAGAATCGACTCAAATTCTACTATGATGATTTTGTGGTGCTTGTTGAACAAATTTAATGGTAGACCGATCTTTTGATCATCTTGGAAGACCGTTTTGGCCAGCTGCGATCAATAAATAATAGTGCGGATGGATTAATGCATTAACGCGATGACACGTGTGGGTTGAATCTATCTTTCAACTGGGCCTGCTCAGGCTGCGGATTCAAGGAGAATTTGAATCAGTTCTCAATAGTTGAAACTTTCTGATGAGTGGGTATCAGGGAAGGCGTCTGAGTATGGAGATGAATCGTTGCCGGGAATGGAAGAGAGGACTGAGTGCACATAACAGCACTAACATTGAACCAGTTAACTCAGTTCAACGAAGACCATGTGAGGGCAGATTTTGAAGCAGCCTGACATCATGGAGCCAGCAGGACTGCTGGGGTTGAGAGATCATTCTCATGACCCCCTTAAGTAAAATCACAGTGAAGCCCGGGTTAGTGTTTTCAAAAACCGAACTGGAGTTCCACCGATTTTATTCATCTTAAGTTAGTTAATTGTATTAGTTTCAATTATTTTTAAATTTTTAATTTTTTAACTTAGTATTTTCATTTTCTAGTAATTTAATTAGTATAGCATAGTGCATTACTTTAAATTTAATTTACAGTACATATTTTAAATTTTATAATAATAATTCTTTATATTAAATATTAACTAATAATTTAAAATTTTTTTTTTTTAGATACGGGGGAAGGCCAATCGAGCCAAATTTGCTAGGAGTAGCCGAATTTTTTGGAGGAAAGACATCGACTACCGTTGGATGCTTATATAAACTGGAGCTGAGGTGTCCAAAGACCACTTCATATTCCCCAGCTAAGCCTGTGAGCCATCTTCCTCTGCGTAGTGTCAGCGCCACGAGTGCAAGCCTTCCTTTGCCGCCTTCCTGCTGACTTTCAGTCTCCCTTCTCCATCCGCGCTATTGCCCGGGGTTTAGCGAGGCCGAGCGCCCGACGCGCGAATGCGCATTTGAGTTTCTAGTACATCCGTCCCCTCGGTCACGCTTTTACCGACCACAGCCAAGGCCTTGGTGAGCCGCCTCCACCACGCGGCGCCTGAGGACCACCCGATTGTTCCAGCGCCTCGGCTGGCAACTAACTGCCCGGGATACGTTCCCTCGGTTCGACTTCTTGGTGCCTGTCGGCGGTGGATAGATTCTCCGAGCCTTGTTTAGTTAGTTAGGCCATTTGACTACGATCGGAGAGCTGCGGTTGATTACTATGGTATGTGATTATATTTCGATAAATCGGCGCCCTTACCGAGTATTTTACTTGATGTCGGATGGATTACGTGCTGAGGTGGGTCCGTCTTCCGACCTGTTGGGTGAGATTAAGTGCGCCCCGAGAGTGGCCCGGCTTTCGGTCCCGGCTCCGTACCATCAGGTCCCGAGCTGATCTCAGGAGCCTCGGGGATTTAGGCGTTCTCCCGAACTCGGATGGGACCGGGCGTCGCTGTCTCACGGAGGAGGATTAGGAGGCAGGCCCTCCGAGAGGGCCCGCGGGCGAGCGAGTCGTCTTCACCGGGCCCCGCCATCTCCGATTACTCCATTTCTGAAGGTGACTTCATCTTCACGGTATCGCCGTCGAGGATCGAGCCACTATTTGTAGGGAACCCGTTCGGGGAATGTCGACTCCACGGCGAGTTTCATCGAGTCGTTTGCCAATATCTGTTGGTGACCGGATATCGAGTCACTTTTAAGATTGATGAGGAGTATTCGGCTCCACTACCCTTCGTGACTCGCGGCAGTTTGTACGAAATTGAATGCGGTTCTACCACTCTATGACATCGAGGCCAGGCGGTCAGAGATTGGTTGATATAGATGGCGCCACGGTGTACTCGGGCCGGCGATATTTAGCGGCGGTAGGAATGCGCATACGCGCGCAATTTAGGGTTATAGGCTTAGGCCCACCCGCCTCGCAGGAGATAGTCAGAAACGCTTCGAAGCGAAACATCGCTGGCACGGTCGGTATTCTACGAGGAGGCGGCACGCCTCGGATCTTTCTTGATTGACCATTTGCCGTGCAGTTTGTTCCCTGCGGCATTGTGTGCGGAGGAGAACCATCTGGAGGCACTGCAGGATCTCGGGGGGATTTTGGTTCCAGCCCTCGGTATTGATGGCCTCCTTTTGCATTTTGAGGAAGGTCCATCGAAAGAGCGGCCAGGCGGAGCATCAGCTGCGTGCGAGACTCCTGTGCTATGTTCAGCGGTCCGGTTGGAGGAGCCCGGGCTAGAGATGAGAGCTAGATGCCTTCGTAGTGTCGGAGACCGGGTTATGACTATGCGAGTCTCATTCCACATCCCGATCACACGGGGACCGGAGGAGTCTTAGGGTCGGAGGCGAGAGGTACCATCACGGATGATATGCACATCCAGCCGGGCCAGGGTGCAGGAGGGACTCCCATTCCGGATCGTTCACCTCCATCACCTCCATGCTGCATCCAGCCACATTTGTAAGCGAGATACTCGGGACCTTCTAATTCAGCCCACATCATTCCGCGGGATTACATCCATGCTAGCTCGAGAGAGATGGGTGGTGTGATGGATGCCATACGCTATTTGCGGCCGCAGGTACGCCCGGGGATCGAGGTTGGCCCGATTACCGTTCTATCTTGACTCGGATTACCCAGGCCACGGGTCTTCCTCATGTTCGGTCGGCCGGGAGAACCCCTACACTTATCGCGACTTCATTGGATGTTCTGTTTTGCGGTTCGCGGCGGATTGGGCCCCACCGCGCGCGCGTGGTGGGGTGGTTAGGTTTCTTTGATTTTTGTTGACGGTTATCGGCTTTATCAAGCGCCTCACGATTTTGATTCGGATTTTGCGGTAGCCGCCGTAGGCGGTGATATTTTGTTTTAGCTTACTTCCATTAACACTAGCCATTTTGGCTATCTTCAATATTCGATGTATCTGATTTTACATATCATGTTTTGTGCTTTGCCATGTGTAAATGTTTTTCTTTTCAATTGGATAATTGAATTGCTACAAATTGGACAATTGAATTGCTACAAATTGGACAATTGAATTGCTACAAATTCAGACGATTGAATTTGCTATAAAGATTTGGATGATTGAATCACATCGTGTTTTTCACTTCTATGTTTAGAACAAATTCCGTAGCGAATTAAATTTTGAGTCGGATCCTGATCCACAGCAGTATAACGAAATTTTCATACATGCTAATTCACACACTGCACTCCAGATTATTTCGATAGGCTGTGAATTTGCATACCTCCTTTCACTTTGCAAAGGCCTTAGGTATGTTGGCTACCTAGGATAGTTTTGAGTTACCTACATTTGAAGACCAATGTTGTCTTCCAAAAAGGAAAAGAAAAGAAAAAGCAGAAAGAAAAAGAAAAAGAAAGAAGAAAAAGAAAAATAAAGTCGTGAAATCTTGCTTTGAGCTTAGAGAGGCACGGTCAGGGTGTATGGCAGCCTTTGAAACCAGATGCCCTAGCCTTAATTGTTTTGAGGTCATCGATTCCCAATGTTAGATTACATGGGTGGATAGGTGAAGTTTAATGACTTATTATTAGATTAGCAATTTTCGAAGTCATTAGTCGGGATGAAGCCTTTAGAGTTAGTGGTCAGTGATCCTTTTTGGCTTGATGCCTAAACCTTTAGTGGTTGAAGTCATCGGTGGACCCGGGTTACACGGACTTTGATGAAGTCGAATTTTAAGCATTGCATCATCACAATATAGTTGAAAAATAAAGAAAGTGTAACTAGCCCTATATGGTTTGTTCAGCGACTTAAGGCCGTATCGATTGCTAGGTTGGGGGGGAACAAATTTTACGCTGATGACTTAGTCTGGTTCCAAAGACCAATTAGACTTGGAATCCAGAGTTGAGAATCATGGAACCAGCATTGACATAGAATTGTTCTCGTATGGATTTGGTTCTTTCATATATGTTTAAATTTTGATGTCAAATGTTCGAGTTTAAGTATTGTGTATAAGTACATCAACCTTTTTGAATCATAATCTTTTTTGAAAATCACCACATGCATCTCATTTTATTTTGCATTGCTAAGGGACCCCAGCAGCGTTTAGTTTGGGGGGTGTGATTAATGCCAAAGTGCAATTACAGACCTTTATATTAGATGGGTTTTAGTGCTTGTACATTAATCATGTCATTATACCAATTGAAGTGTTCTAGTCTTCTTAAGTAACATATGCCATTTAGAGGGTATTTTTAGGTACATTTTGAAGGCTTTCTTTTGGAGTTCAATGTCGAGATAAATATGTGAATCATGAAGTTTGAACTCAAGTCTCAGCCATCAATCGGCCCGAATCAATGAAAACCAAGGCAAAATGAAGAAAATGTGATGCGGGTTGAAGACGGAGGCAATGTAGTGAAGGATCGTGAAATTTGGAATTTTCACTAAACTGCGAAAATTTGCGCTAGGATTGCGAAAATTTCGCAACCTTAGAATGCCAAATTTAAACTAGACCGCCGGTTTAGCTAGGCACCATTTTTGTGAAAAACACGATTTAGCTACTCGACATTTTAAGCTATCTTAGCGAGAATTTGTTAGCTAGCGAAATTATAAACCTTAGCGAAATTTTCCATTTTCCCATTGGGCACAATGATTTAGCTAGTTAGCGGGGATTCTCGGCCTAGCGAAATTTGTCTCAAATCATGCTTTGTAATTAATGCCAAGCTAGCCTCCAAACTTGGTGTATTACTTAATTGTCATCTTAGCGATTTCATAGGTTTTGGTATTTTCATACCTGTAAGGGAGGCATGTAAACCCTGCTTGTTTTGTAAGAAAGTGTGAAAGTTGGAGGAACAATTTGGGAGAAGATATTTTTGTAAGTATTTATTTTGTAAATAAAAGTCTTTTATTTTAGGTTTTGCTTTTTATTTCTTTTCTCTCTTCCTCTCTCTTCTTTCTCTCTTTCTCGAGCGCAAACACACCTCTTGGGGATGACAACTCAAAGAGATGCTTAGCCCAAGCCTCCTTTCTTTGAAGAGGAAGGAAGCTAGTAAGCAGTGGTGGGGCATATGCTGTTGTCCTCTTAATATTAAAAGCTACAGGTAGTGTATTTATGGCTCTTAATCTCAAGCTTGGTTGCGTAACATGGGATGTTATTGATTTGGCCATCTTTCTCCATGCTTTGGGACTGTTCTTTAGATGGTTTTTTACACGAGCCTGCGAGATAATATTTACATGTTAGGGTTCTTCAAATTAGGGTTAAATAACATTCTTGTTATTATTTTGGCCAATACTCTCCATGCTTTGGGATGCGGTGCTCGGGTGAGAGATGCCTTGTTGTTCTTCAGATAGACCTTTGACCTCTGAGAAATGATAATTTAATGTTAGGGTTTTTAAGAAAGCTAAAGGGGCCATAACTGCATGCTACCTGTTTTGACTCAAATAAGAGTTGTTTCATGGGTGAGGTTGCTAGTTAAATATAGATCGGTTATGCCATGGACTATAGGTTGCATATCATAACGGACTCCCGAAGGACACTTGTTTGCTAACATGCCAAGATAGCTAACCTAAATTTTCAAAATTACCTTTTTACCTTTTAACTTTCAGTTTTGCAATTTTCAGTTTTTCAAAACCATTCCCCTTTGTTTTTTGAGCAATTCCAAAGAGTCCAGTAGAAATCCTTACCTTCATGCAGCGTGCAAACCATTTTAGGATGAAAACCCATCCCAGTGTTCGATCTAGACCGCTCTTTGCGGTAAAAGCGACTACGACGTGTAAGGCACAGGTGTATATAAAATTTTTGTTGATTTTGGCTCAGCCTCTTGTGGCACGAATCAAAATTGTAGCTCTCAGGCTCTCAAATCACGGGGTGAGAAAGGGTGAGCTCGGTGGCTCGCGATTGTGTTTCTCATTTTGGGTATCAGTTGTAGTGTTTTGGTCATAAGTGGAGTTTCGCTCATCAGATTGAGGTGATTCAAAATTATGGGTAAAATATGCTTCTAGAGAATAAGTTATCTGAAGGAAGTGCAAGCAAATTATAACTAAAAATTTATAAATTGCGAGAGTGGAGCTATGTCTGAGATTCTGTTACTTGTCAATTTGAGTAATCTAGATATAAAATACAATAACGTGAGTTTTGGTAGTCAAATTGGGTGGATTCAATTGGAGAAGAAACCTTAGAACCATAGCTTCAAATTAGTGAAGAGAGAAAATTTCCCATTTATGGAGTTAAGATCCCAGAAATCAAGGATAACAGTATCTTGATTCAGTGAGTTAACCAAATATGCATCAAAAACATCTTGCTTGTGTTATGGTTGAGGAGCTTTAGAGAAGGAATTTTAAATTGAAAATTTAAAGAGATGTCATTAGATATATTAAGGACTGATCTGAGAGTTTCATAATTTTTGAGACCTTTTGAATAAGTTTGGAGTAATAAAGTCCATTGAGTATTGTTGGAAAAAAGGTTGCCAAAATGAGTGGTTTTTTTGTTGGGGGTTTTTTTAAGTGCCGAGGTAAATTGTTGGTGGTTATATGAATGTTGTGTGATCCTAAAGTGACTTGCATGTGGTCGTTAAGTTTTACACTATACGCAGGCGATTAATACGTTCTTAGTATTAGATTAGATTAATGTGAGCTAAAAGCAAAGAAATGGGAAAAGTAGTGGAGTTGTGCTCCAAGTTTAGGAAACAAAGAGGTAGTGTAAGCGATTTTTAAAAGTGAAAGATTTTTTAATGTTAAAATGAAAATTTTAATGTAAATTTTTATATATGTATATTAAATATGTATGCATATGTTAAGGCATTATGAAAGTTTAAAAATGTGTAAAGAATGCATGTGTTTTAATGATAAAGTAAAGGATTTAAATGGATTTATAAATGTATTTTGAAGAAATGTTTCTTACGATGGTTACCCAACTTATATAGCTGTAGATTGATATCGGCTAGTACCTTAAACGTGTAAGGATTTAGAGGAATAGTTATAGGTTACTAACTGAGGGAGAGAAATAGATTTTTAGCATAATATCCTTACACGTGATAAGGTGCTGGTAGACGCTATGCATGGCATGAGTTTCCTCCGCGTAGTGGTTATGGCCCGGATTGAGAGCGCCCTCCACAGTCGTGCCAGCTTTGTTCGAGTGTGTTTATACAGGTTCCATTAGAAAGAAAGTTTAAAGCATAAATTGGTTTTTAATTGTATAAGTATTTGTACTTTGATATATCTTGAAATTGTTGTCTAAATGAAAATGTACACTTTCGCTGAGCTCCTTTAGCTCACTTTTTCCGTATGTTTCAAAGCATTTTTCGGGACCGAGACGGTGCGCCGAGTGAGCATCCCCTGCCTTGATGAGTCGAACCATCGAGAGGCAATGCCTTTTGTGAATGTATATGTGTATATATTTTGCTTGATTGAGTTGTGTGCTTAATTGGGTTGTGAATGAGGAGTCTAAAATGGAAGTTGAGAATTGAAATATTAGAAGTGTTTTTTAAATGTTTTCGCGGTTTTTTATGGGATTTAAGGAAGAGTACGACAAGCAGAGGGAAACTCACGCCCGATTTCTAGTAAAATCTAAGTATTTCAAAAAAATAAATAAATAAATAAATTTACCACTTAGCGCTTCCGCATTATTTCTAAAGATATGTGTGGGTTGTAAAGGGGTTCTCTCATGGATTTTAATTGATTGTTTTGAGGAAAAGTTTCTATATCGTTGGAGTCTTAGGGAGGTCCTCGGGTTCATAGAGGTGTCGGTCGGGATCCTTCCTTCCATTAGAGTGGAAGGAGATTCAATAAATTGGATGGTACTTGGTGTTCAGCCTTTACTTGCTGACACGTCAGTCACTAAGACAGGTATTCAGAACTATCCTTTTTCATCCCTCGCCACCAATAGTATTGTTTCATATCCTAGTACATTTTATTACCTCTAAGGTGCATGGTGAAAATAGTATTGTGGATTTCATATAATATCTTCTTTTTCAAATCCATATCATTCGGTACACATAATCTACTTTTGTACAACAAACCTCCACTTTCATCTATGGCATATCTTGTCTCCAGTATTGACTAATTGCACTATTTCTTAGAACTTGGCATCATCTTTTTGAGCATTTACTATCATTTGCTTCAAATCCGGTATAATTCTCAATTAAGCCAACAAGGCTCCATCGGGTGCAAGTCTCCAATCATAATCTTTTAAAGTCAAAGAAAAAATCATTTTCCTACTTAAGGCATCTACCAGTACCTTTGCTTTCCCGGTGTGGTAGTCAATTATACAATCATAGTCTTTAAATAATTCTAACCACCGACGTTGCCTCAAGTTCAAATCTTTTAGAGTTAGCAAATATTTTAGACTCTTATGATCAGTAAAAATTCTACATTTGTCTCCTTATAAATAGTGTTGCCAAATTTTCAAAGCGAACACTACAACTGCTAACTCCAAATCATATGTGGGATAGTTTTGTTCATGCGGTTTCAGTTATCTGGAAGCATAAGCTACCACTTTCCCATCTTGCATCAATGCGCATCCCAAACCTATCCTCGAAGCATCACTGTATATAGTATAATTCCTACCCGAAGTAGGCTGAATCAACACTGGTGCTTCAACTAGTATTTCTTTTCACCTTTCATAGCTGGATTGGCACTTATCATCCCACTCAAACTTCACTCCTTTATGGAGTAATCTTGTAAGAGATGATGCAATAATTGAAAATCCTTGTACAAATCTCTAATAATAACCAGCTGTAAAAATCTTGTGCCCCAAGACAATACCCTCTATTACCATGAAATGGCATTTTTCCCAATTTAAGTCTAATTTCTTATCTTGACACCTCTTAAGTACTGTTTCCAAATTTTCCAAACATTTCTCAAAACTAGATCCATATACTAAGAAGTCATCCATGAAGATTTCCAAAGCCACTTCCCCCAAATCTGAAAACATAGACATCATACGTCTTTAGAAGGTGGCAGCAGCATTACATAATCCAAATAGAATCCTTTTGAAAGCAAAAGTAACAAAAGGACATGTAAATGTAGTCTTTTCCTGATCCTCATGGGCTATGGCAATCTGGCTATAACCAGAATATCCATCAAGAAAACATTAATAGGGATGTCCTGCTAACCTGTCCAACATTTGGTCAATGAAAGGTAGAGGATAATGATCATTTCTGGTAGTTGTGTTTAGTTTTCTGTAGTCTATACACACCCTCCATCATGTCACAATTCTTGTATGAATCAATTCATTCTTCTCATTTCTGATCATAGTGAATCCACCCTTCTTGGGAACCACATGAATTGGGCTCACCAGAAATTTACTGAGATTGCATATATGAAGCTGCATTGACCATTCGATACTTCTTTTTCCGACAACTTCTTTCATTCTTTGGATTTAGTCTTCTTTGATGTTCAATAGGAGTCTTTCATTATCCTCTACAAAGGATAAAAGCGCATGCGAGATAGAAGGACTGATCCCTTTCAAATCTTCTATTGACCAAGAAATTGCTTCCTTGTATTTTCTTAGAATCTCCAATAGTTTATGTTTTTCAAGCTGAGTCAATGTAGCTAATATAATAACAGGTTTTTTCTGGTTCTAAGAAAGCATACTTTAATAGTCTAGGTAATTCCTTCAAGGATAACCCTTATGAACTTGTTTCTATTTCTTTTGCTTCATTTTCATTGTTGCTTATCTTTTCTGTATTTTTCTCATTCAAACTAAAGACTGTTTCCTTTAATTCACAACTGGAATGCAGAAATTCACAATCAAGATCATCAAGATACTGGAAATTCATCTAATTTTCATTGATTGAGTAATGGAAATTACAACCAAAAATCTGTTCAAGAATGATGGGAACTATTGTTTCTACAATCTTATAATCTGACTTTCAAACTTAGACTGTTTCAAGCTTATGTTCAACTTGAAGTGTACTGCTTCTTCTCCTACTCTAAGAGTGAGTTCTCCCTTTTTCACATCTATCAAGGCAGCTCCAGTGGCCAGAAAAGGTCTTCGAAGCAGCTATGGAACTTGTGTGTCTTCTTCCATATCCATGACTACAAAGTCCACAGGGAAAATGAATTTTCCCACCTTGATGAGCACATTTTCAAGGACTTTTTCTAGCTGTGCCATTGTCTTATCTGCCATTTCCAAAGTCATAGTTGTGGGAGTAAGCTTCTCCAAACTGAGTCTCTTAACCAGCGACAAATGTGAGTTTATGCCTGGCGCCTGGAGTCCTGGTTTCTTGATTCAAAGCTCCCCGATAGTTGCAAGGAATGGTGAAGCTACTAGGATCCTACATCTTCTATGGTAAGCTCCTCTAGATCACTGCACTGCATGTAGCTATCAAATTCACCACTCCTTTTCTAGCAAAATTTCTCTTCTTACTCAGAATGTCCTCCAAAAACTTAACATAATTAGGCATCTAAGTCAATGCCTCTGTAAAGGGTATGTTGGTCTCTATCTTCTTGAAGACATCCAAGAATCTAGAGAACTGCTCTTCCATTTTAGCTTTCTGAAGCCTCTGAGGTAAGGGAACAACATGCATGTAACCTTGTTTTTCTTCTTTATTTTTCAATTCTTCTCTCTTCATCTGCTACTAAGTCTGCACGTCTTCTTTTTTTCGATCTCTTATTGAAATGAGGCTGCTCGACTTGTTGTTTTCTTTTCAGTTTCTTCTCACTTCGACTTTTCAGTCTTTTTCTTCTCTTCTTCTTTTTTGCTTTCTATCTCTCTTCCATTTCTTAGATTAACAGCCATGTAAGCTTATTAATCTTATGTTTTTCACTTCCACTTCCACTTCCACTTCTTGGAATTAAGTAGTGAGCTGGTGTGAAGTTTCGAGCTGGTTTTCTCTATAAAATTATGTTTTTCATTATATTCTGATTTAATTAATTTGAAAATTTTATGGAGTTCATCTATTTCAGTTTGTTTACAATTTAAGTGAATTTACCTGATTAATTAGTCATTATTCTTTGTAAACCAGTTTGAAAGACTGAGCTCCATATGAGATTGGATCGATGTTAATTATTGTTTTCTGCTAAACTTGAAAGAATGTTATAGTTTGAAATCCTGAATTTATTTAAGTTGTATTGTACTTGAAGTTGTTTGTTCAGAATATTAGTAGCGTGTACCTAGAAAAGGAATGTATTTTGCTCTGATTTCTAGGAAGCCCTATGAGTGACACAGAGATGGAGATTCCTGAGAGTATGGAGCAGTTACTTGGAGCGTGTACCCACGGGAACTAATGAACTTTGAAGGACTACTTCAATAAATCACTGATTTACTCATAGTTTGAGGATTAGACTGATGATATATCAATTTAGTTGATCAAAGGTTTCTCCTCTGTCTGATGAACTGATCTTGATCCCGTGTTAGCTGAGATCTAATCAAGGATACAGAGAATTTTGTCAGATTTGATGGATGAGATGCCAATTAAATTGGGGAAGGCTTGCATTATCCTGTCTATAGGGGCAAGTAGTCTTCAGTCCTAAGAAAAGGTTGTGAAGTAATGAGAAGGAAAAATACCCAGATCTTAGAAAGAGGATTATATTCTAGTAATCGATTAGACTCATGAGTCAAGGAACATGTGGATCTCTAATTAGTGAAATGTATGGTGTGTGGAGAGAAATCAGACTATACTACCTTGCTTCTTTGACAAGTTCGATTTTAAACTCATGGCTGAACTAATGTTATAAAAATAATCTGAGAAATTGATAATTATACCGAACTTAATCGTAGGGTGTAGCTTACCGGAATGAACTTGCCAATCTAATTATTTTAAAATTCTTTATATATAGTTATAGAATTTTTATTTACCTTTTTTATTTTTCCTTTAGCTTAAAACAAATCACTTTTGACTTTGGAGTTCAAATAGCAAGGATCTTGAGTAAATGGGGTAATTGATGTTTAGATTCGACATCATTCCTTGTGGGAATGAATTCTGGACTTAAATCCACTTTTATTACTTGAATGACCTATGCACTTGCAGTGATCTAGACCAAAACACAATTTCAATTGAAGCCTTTTCATCAAAGGCAACAACATATTTTATATCAAAAATCAGTCAACAAAGAATTTGGGTGATCTTCATATTTTGTTATGTACAAAGATCTGTTTCAACAAGTTTTTGGCGCCGTTGAGGGGGCACAATATCTTAATGCTAATAGAAGTTACAATTTGCATGACCTACGACTTGACTCATTGCAATGACACTCGGGAACCATGAGAATTTTTCATGGTTCTGAGTGTATAATCAGGATAAAGTCTTCTTCATTTGAAGAACAGATGTTGACTTTCATGGGAGAACTACTGCACATTCATGAGTAGAAATTTATTGATCTAGCAGCATTTCAAGTAGACACAACTATGTTTCAGGCTAATACGAATGCCTGAAAATTTGGAGACCAGTAGAATGGCTAGCCCATAGTAATGCGAGGAATCCAGTCTAAGGATGCTTTCCTAGTGACCTGAGGAACGGTCGAAGGATTATGGGTGGTAACTCTAAGAAGTGGAAGAGAGATAGAAAGCAGAAAAGAAGAAGATAAGAAAAAGACTAAAAAAGTTGAGGGAGAAGAAACTAGAAAAGAAAACAAGTTAAGAAGTTCAGATTTTATTGAAGAGACTGAAAAAGAAAAGGTGCAGACTGAGTAGCAGGTGAAGAGAAAAGAATTGAAGAAGAAAGAAGAAGACAAAACTTTGTCGCGACACAAAGAACTGAAGATGGAAGAAAATCTTTGTCACGAAAAAAGACAACTCTGTCATGAGAAAAATTCAAAGTCAGCATTGAAAGGTAAGAAGACTTTGTCGCGACAAGAAATTTTATGTAGTGTGAGCATAATATAGGTTGAAGAAAGTGCATGAAAAAGTCATCTATTGTCACGTGAGTTGAGAAGAATTTCAGAGACGAATGTTTACTCATGAGGAAAAGTATGTCGCGACCGCGACAAATAACTAAAGGCAAAAATATGCAATACTTATGATGATCAAGCAATGACAATAGAGTTTATCTCGATAATAAAAAAGATTATCGCAGCAAACAAAAGGCTGTAGAAGTAGGAACTATCCGACAAAGAAAATTATGCCGTGATGAAAAATGGAAGAGAAATGAGACAAGCTAAGACAAGTTTGTCACGACAAAGATTTCAATGTTTCAACAAACAATCTATCCAGCGACAATGAAAAAAGAAGGAAGTATGTCATGACTTACATCTTCACTTAATTACATTCTGTTATGATTCGATATTACTTGATGACCGGCAAACGAAGACTATGTCGCGACAAAGAAAAAGTATGTCATAATAACAGACCCATGCAATTGTGAGAAACTCTATCGCAACAAAAGAAATTATTTTCATGAAAAAGGTTGAGAAGAACGACAAAAATAATGTCGCAACATAGCAAAGAATGTTGCAACAAAGTGGAGCGAAAATTATGTCATTGTGAAGTTTTTGTTTTTGACAGAAAATTCATGTCGACATTTTTCAGGAGCAACAAAGACCGACAAGCTGGTTGCAACAAAGTTTTTAAGTTGCGACACAAGACACTCATGTCACGACATAAACTAGACAGCTTCAGGAGAATTATGTCGCGACATTGTCAAATTTTGTCATGACAGAATCCATGAAGAAAGCACAAAATTATGTTGCGACAGAAACTATAGGCCATGACAAGAGTTAGGGATCAAAGATAAAATCTATGTTGCGACAAAACAACCTATTGGGCTAGAATTTTTTTGGGATCGACAATTTCAGCCTTGAAGTGCGGCTAATCATTTGAAAATTTATAAATAGACACATCTAGAGCACTGTGCGCAACTTATGCAAAACCAGGAACTTATGGGTAGCTAGAACTCCTTTGTATATTATTTTTCTTTTCTTTCATTTAGTTTTTAGAGTAACATGTTAGTTAGTTTTGTTTCAAATTGAAGCCAGGGGATATGGACCGACATAGATAGGTGGCCCCCAATCCCAATCTTCAAAGTGTAAATAAAACAATCCTCTCAACGAAATATCCGATTGGTAGAGAAATTTTAGCACACTTCAACCCATCAAAATCCGAAAGACGTTCGGATATATAAGTGCAGGAGGTGCCTTAGTAAAGTATAAATACTGCTTCACCAAAGACAAGATGGGGAAGCGAAGTCCCGATAACAAGCTCTTGGGTGAGAAAAGCGAATTATCTTCCACTCCTTATGGTTGGGGTAGTCGTCAGTGGAAGCACCTGATTTGATGACAATAGGAACTTGGTGAAGGATCTCGATTCCTCTGAACATAGCGAAACTAAGTACCTTCTTGATGAATACACATTTGAGCAATAATTATAGTGGGAATTGCTTTATCTAAATC
The DNA here is from genome assembly GCA_016808115.1 of Tetrastigma voinierianum. Taxonomy (NCBI): domain Eukaryota; kingdom Viridiplantae; phylum Streptophyta; class Magnoliopsida; order Vitales; family Vitaceae; genus Tetrastigma; species Tetrastigma voinierianum. The sequence continues at coordinate 142,381 of JAEQBH010001089.1, read as the reverse complement.
TGGTACCCACGTTGGCATAAGGATAGGTACTTTTAATTTCTTCTATGTTTTTAGACTTGTGCGGAGTCTTTCAAGTTTAAAGCGTAGAGTATACAGGACCGCGTAATGGAAGCCAATATGAAGCATACGGATGCGGGCGAACAATTGAGGATCTCGGGAACTCCGGCGTCTGAGGAAAGCACGAGAGGACAAGTATCTGGGGTTTTACCTTGCATAAAGTGGCGTGGGCACATTGTGCCAGGTACAACACAAATTGTACCGGTACATGTGCAGAAAATTGACAGTGGTGAAATTGTACCGGTACATCACTAATGTGTACTGGTACATCTGCATGGAAATTGCGAGATTTGTCCAGGAACTTCGATGCAGCACGAGAACACTCTTGTCACTTGAACCAAATGGGAAAATCACATTGGGGGAAATTATATAAGCAATAGGACCTGAGAAACAATGGCGAGTTTTTGACTTCTAGGAGGTTTTAGGTTTTGAAAGGAAAGAGTTTTTTCTCCATTTTTGAGTTAAAGTGTAGATCCCGGTTGAGTTCTTTCTATTGGAAGCTTTAGATTCAGCGTTTGTAATCTTTCGACGAGAAATAATTATCTTGTTTCGTCCCTAATATCTCATTCGTCATTCTCGATTTAAGTGAATTCTGATTTTTAAAGATGCATTTTATGATTAATCGCTCTTTAATTATAATTGTTCTTGTAAGTTTTATGGGTTATAACTCCCTACGCTGAAATCCGCGGGGGAAACTCACCACGATTAAGGTATAGTCCCTCGATTCTCTTTTGATCTTCAATGGATTGTGTAATATTAATCACTTGTCACGAAAAGTTGTAAATCCTTAGTTGGGCATATTGTGACAGCATGTTGGCAGGAATATCCTCGGTACGTTGTGTGATCATGAATGCAAGCTGGGGTTCGTATTAGTGAGAACAAGTGTTTAGTATTGCTCGATCATCTATTTTCAAGAGCATTTAAGATAAATCCTCCATCAAAAGACCATTTATCATTGGTTCCCTAGATGAGTTTATAAAATAAGAGGTGGGACTTACATGATCGGAATGAGTGGAACCTAAAAATCCCGGCAATTGTCTTTCTATTTTCGCGATTAAAACCAATCAACCATCCAGTCAACCAACACAACCTTACAATTCTCTTTTAAATCATACCCTTAGTGGAGAATAGCTCTGCTGGTCGATAAAATTAGACCACTCCCTGTGGAGATGACCTGTGGATTCCCACAGTATTACAATGCTAGACAAGCGTAATTCCCTCGGCTTAGGAGGAATAGAATTAGAGCTGCAGAATAAGGGCGAAGCATTTTTGCTTGTAGATTCTTGGGGAGTGGCGACAGCACGATTGACTTGAAGAGAGAGGCTAGGTAATTTACAATTGCATTGCTTGTAAATCTGATACGTTCTCGATTTTATTTTTTTATATTTTTTTATTTTTTTATTTTTTACTACTTATCTTAGTGAAATCTAAGTGGGTATTTCTTGGATGGAGAGAGTGTGAGTGCATGTCGAGTTTGGGCTTTCTCAACGAAGCGTGCCGTCTAGTAAGAATAGTGCCTCACGGAAATTACGAGGAAATTATAATGGAGTCAATTGTCTCGAGATAACATTATACCTCGAATGGATCACCTGGTAATCGGCAACCTCTGTTTAACGAACATACTCAAAAGTTCCTATTAACCTGAGGACTCAATGAACCTCCACAACATGGAGTAGAGCTACACTCGGTAGCAGTGAAGTAGGAGGGAATGTTAACTTCAACAAAGTCTATTATAGAGGCTCACTGCTCCTTTTACACAATGTGGGAAAGAACCCATGAGAGAAATCCTGACCTCGAAAGGACTCTGACCAATTCTTGCGTGGGTGTCTTCTGAAGAGCCACTCAATTTCTAATGAAATTAAATGATCGAGTCTCTTACTGTATATCAAGAAGTTCGAATGAGAACCCTTATTCATTCATGAGAGATTTTGAAGATGTTTGCGGTGCATTTCTTTTCTAACGGCTCACCTCACATAATCTGTTTAGTTTATTTCCTTTGCTTTAAAGGAGAAGGCTAAAAATTTGGTTTCCATTCCTTGGGCGCCCTAATTCAATCTTTACATGGAAAATATACGAAATGGAGTTTCTCGGCAAATTTTTCCCGCCTGCACGTACTAATGCTCTCATGCGAGCAATTCAGAACTTTTCTGAAAAGCCCGGTGAACCGTTTGTTGCGATATGGGAAAGATATAAGGATCTCCTCCATGCTATCCCTCACCATGGATTGGATGTAGGACAAATATGTGCATGCATCAGGATTATCTTTGAATAATAAACGGTACATCCAGATGATGTTGTGCGGGCAAATTCTACATGAAAGAGTGCTAGGGAAGCAAATCTGACTGCTTTGACACTATAAGCGAGTACTTTCAGGGCAGGAGAGGCCAACACATCATGAACCTTTGCTAAAGTGCATAGCACATCGATGGCGAGAATCCATCACTTAAGAAAATGATGGTGCAGAAACCAAAAAATTGCTAATTTAACAAAGGAAAGCTGGGGCCCATGAGATGAAAAAGGTGCATGGGGTAACTAGCGTACCTCGAATACCCTCGGCACCATGGACCCAGTGGAGGAGCACGTGCATTATATGACCGATCCTACCGCACTCAGCCATCAAGTGCCCAAACCTTCCTCAAGAAGTAAAAGGCGCAATTCAAAAATAGAAGCGGTCAATACTTGTAATTACCAAGGAAACCTTTCAACTCTCCTTGATGCGAAACATATAATCTGGATGGGGTAAGCACCCACGATTTTAGTTAGAATGAAGGAGGAGCGAATAACTTGCCCGAGCAACCACGGTCCTCATTACCAAAACCATGGCTTTACAATCCCACATTCCACCATTTGATCAAGGCCATGAGATTCCCTATGAACCCTAATCAAGGTTTCCAGCCATGAGTCAAGGGACTCCATCACCACAACCATATCAACCCACTTCCAAAGTGCAGGATATGGATTACCGCAGGTTCGTACGAGCCCGGCAATCATGAACACGAATTAGAGCGCTGCAGAATGATGTGAGATCGGATAACCAGGAGTTAACCTCATCTATGAGGTAACCTTCAGCAAGAAAAGGGGAAACTCCCATCTTAGCCTATTCAAAATCCACAAGGTCAGCTTGATTGTGTGGGAAGTTTAGGTTAAAGTGAGGGTACCTTTGAACAAGTGGCCAAGCATACCCTTGAAGTGGTAAGGTAGTTGACAAAACCATTCAACCAGGAACCATCACAAGAGTCTCAAAGTGAATCGGTTAGAAGATGAAATATCAGGACAAGCCTCATGTCCTGTCTCACAGAATGAATTTGATGATCACTGAGGGAAGGCAGAGTCCATGCCCCCATATCCCTCGGCTCATTACCACGTAGATTGAGAGCGCCCAAGAAAGTGAATAATCATGCTGAGGGTATGAGTTGTTCAGCAAGTGGCCCGAACATTCCACTTGTTAGATACTGTTAAGCAAATCCCATCATATCTTTAAGAATTTCTAAAGGATTTGTGGTAAAAGAAATTAGGTGTTAACAGGGGAGGGCCTTCGTAGTACAGAGCAATCTACCATTGGTCGAAACAACTTGCCTCCAAAATACAAAGACCCAGGAAGCCCTACTATTTCTATAGTAGTAGGGAATTCAAAGTTAGGACACGCTTTAGTGGACTTAGGGGCAAGTGTTAATTTGTTGCCTTATTCAGTATATGTGGACCTAGGGTTAGGAGAATTAGGCCCGACCCGATATCACTCTCGATTAGTACGACCGTAGTGTCGAAATTCTAGAGGATAGTAAAGGATGTATTGGTACAAGTGGATACAAGTTCTATTTCCACGTGGATTTTACATTTGTGTGACACTCGGCCGTGGTAAACCGAGGAACTCGGTTTCGATGGTCTTGGTCGACCGTTCTTGGCAATGCTAATGCCATTATAGTTGTAGGAGCGGCTAATGACACTATCATTTAGCAACATATTTGTTAATTTGAACATCTTCAATGTTGTTATAAAGGGAATGGGGGATAGAAGAAAGAAGATGTGTGTGAGTCAACATGGTTGATTCTGCTGAGTACGAAACACTTGGATAATGTCCCACATTATGATCCTCTTAAGGCATGTTTAGTCAGCCCGAGTTGGGATGAATAGGTGACCACATTGGAGTCAGAGTTTTTACACTCTGTAATTGAGCATGCTGAGGTATTGGAAGTTAATGGGTGGGCACCTAAATTTGAACCATTGCACAAATGAGAGAAGGCGTTACCCTGCGAGAAAAGCCACCTAGCTTAAAAACTAAAACCTTTACCCACACACACCTCGAATACGCTAGGGATGAAGAGACTTTTCAATAATTATATCGCCTCGCCCATGGAGATTGAATCAAAGAAATCAACTTTGGAGATATTAAGGTCTCACAGTGAGCGCCTAAGGCATTTGGACAATTGCGGATATTAGGGGAATCGGTCCTTTTTGATGCGCACACATAGAATTCCCTTAGAAGAGAGGGATGTTAAACCTTCTAGAGCGACCACGAGAGATGGCGAACTTGATAATGAAAGAAGTGGTAAAGAAGGAAGTTTTAAAACTCTTGGATGTAGGGGTCATTTATCTTATTGGATAGCAAGTGGGTTAGCCCAACACAGGTAGTTCTAAATCTGGAGTTACTGTAGTCGCCAATGAAAATAATGAGCTCATCCATACTCGTGTCACTTCAGGTTGGAGGGTGTGCATAGATGCAGGGAAGGCCCGAGATCTTGTGCTTAGGAAAAGACAGCTCCTTTGCATTTGTTGATCAAATGTTAGAGAGAGTTGCGGGCGTGAATTCTATTGTTTTCTTGATGGGTACTCGAGGTACAATCAAATTGAGATAGCTTTGGAAGATCGAGAAAAACTACATTCAAACGCTTTTGGTACTAACCGCGCTTTAGGAAAATGCCTTTTGGATTGTGCAATGCACGGGAACTTTCACTTGATGCATGATGGGAATTTTCGGTGACATGATGAGAAATCGTATTGGAAATCTTCATGGATGATTTCTTAGTTTTGGTGACTCGTTCAAGAGTTGTTTAGAACTTACGTGGAGTTTTTGGAGAGGAATGTCGAGAAAAATCTTGTGTTAAATTGGGAAAAATGTCATTTCGCATTGGTAACCTGAGAATTGTCTTAGGCCACATAGTATCAAAAGATGAATCGAAGTTGATAAGGCCAAGGGTTGGAGCTGATTTCCAACCTACCTGCTCCTAAGTGTGTTAGAGACAAAAGGTCATTCTTGGGTCATGTTGGTTTCTATAGAAGGTTTTATAAAGATTTTAGTGCATGGCAGGCCCTTATGTACTGCGCTATGGCAAAGATGTCCTTTACCATGGTGCTAAGCTTGTGACACTTTGCTTTACTAAGCTCAAAAACATGCTAGTAATGCCACTAATCATGCGGTCCCCTAATTGGGACCTCCATTTTGAATCTGTGCGAGCTAGTGATTATGCCATAGGAGTGTGTTAGGATAGAGGGGAAGACAAAAAGGCTTTGTCATTTACTATGCCCGATAAGACGCTAGACTACGCCGAGACTGACTACACGACCACAGAAAAAGAGTTTCTAGCTGTTGTCTTTGCTCTAGAAAAATTTAGGTCATATATTGTTGGCTCCCCTGTAACCATTTTCACAGATCATGCAGCCCTGAAGTACCTGCTCTCTAAGCAGGATACAAAGCCTCGGTTAACTAGGTGGATCTCTTTATGCGAAATTCAATCTGACCATCAAAGATAAAAAGGGAGTTGAGAATGTAGTCGCTAACCATTTATCTCGATTAGTTCCAGAATCTAACTCTCATGGCATACCCATAGGCGATAGTTTTCCTGATGAGCAACTCTTTGCTCTTGTTGGCGTTGCCATGGTATGCGACGTGTGAACTACCTAGTCACGCGGGGTCAAATTCCAACCTGATGGGCGCTGACGGAAAAGCAAATTTTTGACGGATATTAAGAAGTATTATTTTGATGATCCATATCTATTTTAAATCTTGTCGGATCAAATAATGAAGATCTGTACCTAATGATAAAGTAGCCCAAGATCCACAGCCTTTGCCATTCGAGCGTGTGAGGGCGTTTCTACGCCGAAAAATGGAAGAAAAGATTTTGCAGCTGGAGTTTTATTGGCCCACTTTATTTAAAATTGTTTTAATTTACGTAAAACTTGTGCTCGATGCACGACTAACTAGGAGGGTCACAAAAGCGAAACATGATGCCTCTTACCCAATTCTAATTATTAGAATTTTTCTTGTTGGGGTATCGACTTCATGGGGCCTTTTCCCCCGCTTCTTGGCTATCTTGCATCTTATTATACATTGACTACGTGTCTAGAGTGGGTTGAGGAAGAATTCCAGCGAGGAACCAATGACCATGGGTTGTTTTGAAATTTATAAAGGAACACATTTTTTCTCGTTTTGGAGCGCCTGATAAAATTATTAGTGATGGCGGACTCCACTTACAATCGATCTTTTTGAAAATATGTTAAGCGAATGTAAGGGTCACCCGTAAAGTGTCGATGACACCACCCACGGACCAATGGTCAGGCGGGCTAGTAATAGGGAGATAAAACATATTTTTAGAAGACGGTTACCCCAAATCGAAAAGATTGGTCACTTCGATCTTCATAGGTCTCTTTAGACTCTTAGTCTTGTACTAAAGCGTTCTTGGTATGTCTCCACATAAGGTAGTTTATGGCGAGGGAAGCTTGCCCGTTTGCGATGGGAGATGGAACAGGACTTCTTGGGCTATTCAAACTTTTAATTCTTATCTAACTCAAGCAGGTAAGCAGTGCTTATTGCAGCTAAATGAACTTGAAGAACTGCGAAGAGAGTCGTATGAAAGCTCCCGAATTTACAAGGAGCGGCTCAAGTTATTCCATGACAAATCTATTGCCAGGAAAACTTTCGGGCTTAATCGAGAGAGTGCTGTCACGACTCCCGATTGCATCTATTCAGGAAGGAAGCTCCGCTCCGTTGGGTAGCATTCATCATTAAGGTAGTTTTATCCTACGGGTAGTGGAGATCGAAAATCGGACCTTTGGAAAATCCTTCAAAGTATGAATGGCGGTGCCCTCAGCTTTGTCCTTGAGCATTTCAATCCTCAAAACTACCCATTGAAGATTTGGTAGATCCGGCTCTACCGAGCTCTCCTTCAAGTAACCTCATTCTCACTTGTTGTATATAGTTTGATTTTATTTTGTTCTTGCTTTCTATTTTTATTGTTTTTGCTTCATTTGCTTTTCAATAAAATAGAAATAAAAATCGTGGGACTCTTGTTTCTCTACTTATCGGTGTTGTGGGGGTACCCTTAGTTTCTATGCATTGGGGACAATCTTGTTTTACGTTGTGGGGTAGGTGTACAGGTTTGAGCGGCAACTATGTGCTCGTTATATGTTCGATTAGATTGGGAATTTTCGAAATATGCCTCTTTTAGAGTATTATGTTTCTGCAATGTACGTACCGCATGATTTCATTCACTCTACGCATCCTCTTATTGCACGTACATCTTAACAAGCATACACAACTTAAGCTTTGTGGTCTTCTATGGTGTCCTTGTGGATTCTACCTTCTGCCCACACAAACCACGGACTTATGGTCAAGTTTGTGATCTAACCTATTATTGCTTCGATTGTGCATCGCCTGCTTGGTCATGTTAACTTCATGCATCCTAGTCTTTATGGAACATCTTGCATAATTGGAAAATGATTAGAAGGCCATTATTTCCTTGCATGCACATGGATTAAGTAGTGTCTCATCCCTTGCACCCATTTGAGCTTAAAGTTGTCAAGTTTATTCGAACCTTAGGAATCCGGATTTATGGAACAACAGTGGATCTTATGGAGAGATTGAAGGTATCCAAAGAATGAATTACAATACTTAAGTCTACGAATGCAGTCAGTTGTGGAATTTGAACAAGAGAAAAAGTGAACATCTTGACAAAACCCGAGATGAAAATGGAGTTGGAAAGGTGAAATGTATAGTGGCACCACTTTGTTCCAAAGTGAAAATATATATATATATATATATATATATATATATATATATATATATATATATATATATTCAAAAAAAAAAATCGAGTTGGGGCAAGTGTACCGGTACAGCAAGCGTGTACCGGTACAAGCTTGCTTTCCAGCTTGACGAGTGGCGACGATGTGCAGTACAACTTATTCAAAAGTGGGCAATGGTGAGTGTACCGATGCATCGCGCTAATGTGCGATTTGCAGGTCGAGGAGTATTGGGCAGTAGGGGCTTTTAATCCAAAAACTTGGCGCCTCTTCATTTTCCAAATGCTTTTTGACACTCCACAAGTTGAGCCCTAGCCGTTTGCTTCCTCACACAAGTGTCTCTAAGTTTGGTTGCTCTGCCAGGGTTTCCATTGTCCAGTTCCGGATTGTTTGTCTGCAGTCAGTGCACTGAAGTGGTAAGCCCCTACCAATCCCTACTAGCATTGTTGATCTCCTCTTTGTTATACATGGATTTGTTTTGTTGGGTTTGGTTGGTATTTTTCGGTACTTGGTGGTTGGGAGTTTAGCGGTAGTATGGGTGACGTTTATGCGATGTGCACGGGGGCCATTTCGGTCTTTGTTCGAGGGACGGTGTTTTGGGATACGATGATATATCACGGTATCACAGGCCCGTTATTGCTATCATTGCCATATCTATGGCCCGTTCTAAGAATGTTAGAAAGGGTAAGACATCTAGTTCCTCTATGGAACAAGCTGTAAAGAAGAGAAAATCACGATGCCTCCGGCGCATTAAGGGGAAGGGAAAAGCGAATGGCGTCATCTTCGGAAGAGTGAGAGATATCGGCGGTGATGATGAAATAGGCGTGTTTGCCGAGGACTCGGCGAGCGAAAAATGGACCTGTCGATCACGAAAAGGGGTTTCCCTTTGTGGAGGGCGTAAAAGTGGAGACTTGTTTTCATCTCTCACCCCATCGGGGGATTATTCGAGGCGAATGGAGTTCGTGTCTTGGCGGGGTTCCACGGATACATGCCTCTGATGGTTCGGGGAATTTTTATACCAATCACGAAGGAGAATCGGCGGATCGAGGCCGTATTAGAGACTACGAGTTATGGGCGAGGGCGACGGATCACGAGTTCGATGCGCATTCTCTTACAATATGCCGCCGGATCTCGGACCGTACTCGACCGGGCTCTCATTGATTTGATGCACGGTTGTGCGAGGCTATGTGCACTTTCGACCGGCCGATCATGGTGATTTATAAAGAAAGAATTTGTGCCTGGGAAGCTCAAACCAGAATTTGCCCTGATGAACAAGATCATTCACAATCAAATTAGGCCGAAGGGTAATGAAAAGTCCCAGACCAGAGATCCGATTTTTATGCAGGAGTCATGGTAGGAAGGCGATTGACTATGTATTAGTCATATGAATGGTGCGCAATGAGGATTTCTTACAATGATACGTGCAAGCGGCATATTGTTCCCTTCACTTGTGACTAGTATTGTAGAAGAGCGGGGATGAGGAGCAGTTACGGAAAAGGTTGTTACCCTAGAGGTACAGGCCGTCCTGCGCAAATAAGACTGAGGCGAAGTAAAGCGACATCAGGTAGACCCGGCCATGTCATCTGACACCCATTTTGATCTTTACCTTTCTTTTCAGCCGACCTACGGTCGTTACAAACTATTGAACCTCTTTGATTCCAGTTATGTTTGTTGTTTTTCGAACGTATGCATAGTGGTTATGTGTTCCATGTTATATGATTGCTTACAATATATCATTCCTACGATTCGCTACTTGCATGACTACTTTACGTTTCTTAAAGGCCATAATCCTTATTTGAATAACCAATTTTGTGTTAGCCTGTTATAATGTTCATTGTGTAAGAATGTGGTTGGTTTAAATGAGTCATGATGGTGCATACTAAAGTGGGTGAAATATTTTATTCCATGATTGCTATTTTGAGGTTCTAGCGCAAGCTTCCATTGCTCTTAGGCGCCTTGTGGAGATTCATACCTAGTGGGTAGTTCACGATCTAAATCTTCTTGGGGACTAGCAAGATGCAGGTAGAGGTGTGATGAATACACATTTGAGCAATAATTATAGTAAATTTAGCACATCTAAATCTGGTTACCCATTTGGCATAAGGATAGGTACTTTTAATTTCTTCTATGTTTTTAGACTTGTGCAGGTCTTTCAGGTTTAAAACGTAAGTATACAAGGATGTATGTCCGGGAAGCCAATATGAAGCACTATGGATGAGGGCGAACAATTGACGAAGTCTCGGGAACTCCGGCAATACAAGGAAAGCACCGAGGAAGGGATAAGTGTAGGTACATCACATTCATGTGTCTTGGTACCTTGCATAAAAAAGTGCGATGGGCACATTGTACCCAGTCTAACCTAAATGTACCGGTACACATGTGCAGAAAATTGACAGTGGTGAAATTGTACCGGTACATCTGCATGGAAATTGCGAGATTTGTCCAGGAACTCGTCATGCGAAGTGTTACTCTTGTCAACGGGCAAATGGGAAAATAACATTGGGGGAAGTGGTATATAAGCAAGAGGACACAAGTAATTGGCAGTTTTTGACTTCTAGGGTTTAAGTTTTGAAGGAAGAGTTTTTTCTCCATTTTTTGAGTTAAAGTGTGTAGATCAGTTTGAGTTCTTTACTCTATTGGAAGCTTTAGATTGACGTTTGTAATATTTCGCGAAATAATTATCTTGTTTAAATCCTAATATCTCACATTCGTCATTCTCGGTTCCTAAGTGAATTACGATTTCCAAAGATGCTGTTTTTTATGATTAATCGCTCTTTAATTATAATTGTTCTTGTAAGTTTTATGGAGTTGTAAACTCCCTCACTGCTTTGAGAATCGCGGAAACTCACCACGATTAAAGGTATAGTCCTCGATTCCTCTTTTGATCTTGATGGATTGTGTAATATTAATCCCTTGTGTGCGAAAAGTTGTAAATCCTTAGTTGGGCATATTCTTGACAACGTGTTAGAGATATCCTCGGTACCGCGTTGTGCTTGATCATGAATGCAAGCTAAGGGTTCGTATTAGTGAGAACAAGTGTTTAGTATTGCTCGATCATCTCTATTTTCAAGAGCATTTAAAGATAAATCCTCCATAGAGACCATTTTATCAATGGTTTCACAGATGAGTTTATAAAATAAGAGATGGGACTTACATGATCAGGAATGAGTGGAACCTAAAATTCCCGACAATTGTCTTTCTATTTTAAACGAGTCAAACCAATCAACCATCGTTAAACTGACACAACCTTACACAATTCTCTTTTAAATGTACCCATAGTGGAGAATGGCTGCGCTGGTGGAGTAAAATTAGACCACTCCCTGTGGAGATGCCCTATGGATTCCCACAGTATTACAATGCTAGACAACTGTAATTCCTACACTTGGGAATAGAGTCGCACACGAATAAGGGCGAAGCACCTGCATGGCGTTTCTAGAGAAGTCCCAGCTTCGCGAAGCTTGGTAGTAGAAGCTTCTTCATGAGCTCTCGCCATTCTACAAGCTAACAAACACAAAAAAGGGGATCAGCTTGGGCATCGAATGAGACAAAACCCTCAAAAAATAAAGAAATCCCCCTTCTAGAGGTTTAACAACCCACTAGCTAGTGACATAACCTAAAAACCCTAAACCAGGAATCTTTGAAGAACCTAATGAGATATCTAAGCACAGGAACACCCACACCTAGCCTATAGCATCGTCAATAGAACCCCATCGGAGAATGATGTTCACACCCTTAAAAAGAAACAAAAACTTTCTAACCCAAAAATAATAAAAAAAACAGAGCCACAAAGAACACAAAGATGGAAATACAAACAAGTTTTGAAGAAACTCACCAGAAAATTGAAAGTTATCAAGGGATCTCCGATGATTCCTTTAAAAGAAAAGTTTGCAGAAGCACCAGAGAAAGGAAATTGTAGTAGACGAATAAGCTTTGTGAAATTGTAAAAAAGGAAAGCACTCTGAGCCCAACCCCTATATATAGGGGCAAAACATCAATGGGCGCATTAAATGTGTCGTTATGACAGCATGTGTTGTAGACATGTTGGGAAACATGCTTCCACGCTTTGTATCGAAATGCACTACACGCTACATTTACATTCAATATGCGGCATTAATTCTCCCAATCAATCCTTTCAACTTTCTGCACCCAATATTTAAAAGCACAGTATTTTCCCCTGACTGAAAAAGCACAAAATTCTATTCGGGGAAAAGGGGGGCATTGTGAGTACCATGGTCTTCAAACCCACTAATAAATGGGCCCAAGGCCCGCTTGGCTTGCATTGTAAAAGGGCCATGAAACGGTCCAAGCCCACTTATCATATTAAAACCAAGGGGTACTACCCAAATGGGAAAGTCTTGAAGCCTATCGAAGAAAGCCAGGGTGTCTTCCCACTCAGCTTCAGGTGGCCGTGTTAAGACCTTTGTGTTGCACTGAAAGTTGTTCAAACAAAGTTATGACTCTGCCACCAAAGGACTATTATTTAGTCCTCAAGAATCTGCACCAAAATTTGTTAAGACTCATTTCAGATATAGATAGACCAGTTGACAACAAGATCATATATATATATATATATATATATATATATATATAGGTATATATATATATATATATATATACAAATTTATGGAACTACTACTGCTGATCATTATCTAATCCCCAGAATAAATACTTAAAAACTTGTTAACCAAAATGTGATGAAATATGGGTTTGTCCCTTTTTGTAAACTATATTCAGTCAATATTTCCAGAAGTGTCTAATCAATACAAAAAAACAGATAATACACAAAAGGAATTTATTATATCACAATCTCATTCCCAACAGAAGGATGAGAACTATAAAACCAACAACTAACTACTAAGATCCTTACTATTTGAACTCCAATATAAGATGATTGGAAAATGAATAAAATAATACTAAAGTCATTTAACTAGTGTACGTAAAATATTAATAAGAATGGAGTTGAGAATTCACTGAGTGAGAAAACACTAAGACATAAACTAATGAATAATTGTCAATTTTCTGCATCATTTTGAATCTTAGCTAAGACATAAGTTTGGAGCATGAATTTTCTAAAAGATGCATTATGGTATACTTAGATTTCCTCAACCATACCTTCACTAGTTAGATATGCATGTTCATTTCCCACTCACAATTTAATCAGCTACTTGTAAGATATAATCCTTCTAAGATTTGAGTATTTTGTTTCAATACTTCACACCTGCATCTAGGACTGAGAATTCGCCCCATGCATGTGATATCGCAAGCTTCCTCCAATTTGATGGTACCTCATCCCATCATGAAATTCTCCGTCTCACATAACACAGATTAGAACTTTCTATCAGAGAGAGGAGAAACCTCTGAGTGATTAAAATGATACTTCAACAAAATATCCTCAAACAACAAGCAAGTTAGTGCTTTATCTGAGTAATCTTTCAGAGTTCATTAGTTCCATAGTATTAATCTATCATACCTATAAAGAACTGCTCTCTACCCTCAGGATTCTCTATCTCTATGTCACGTAGAGGACCTCCTGAAAATCAGAGCAAAATATAATACTTGTTTGCATACCTGAGATCAGACTTGGAAATAATTGCTAAAAATAATACGATCAAATAAATTTAAGAATTTAACTACATGCTCTTCCAATTTCCTTAAAAATGACTATCTTCATCGACCAATTCCCAGAGGGAGCTCAACCTCTTCAAAATCGGTATGTTCACTCATATCGCTGACTAACTAATCAAGTAAATTCACCGGGAAGTGTAAACGAACCGAAATAAATAAAACTAAATTCTTTCCAACTCCATTTTATTCAAAATGCAGAATGAAAGATAAAATTTAATAAGAAATTTATCTCGAAGTTGCACTACAATTCAAGATTCATTTCTGGAAAATCTAAGAAAACTAACTAAAAACTACACTCAAACTAAATCTACTAAAACGGAAATAAAAGAAAAATAAAAGAAAAATAATATACAGAGAGTCTTCAACTACCCAAAAGTCTTGGAATTGAGGAAGCTGCACACAATGCCCTAGATGTGTCTATTTATAGACTTTCCAATGTTGGGTCGCACTTCAAGACTGTGTTGTGGATCCCTAAATTTTTAGCCCAAATTGGTCACTTTGTCTCGACATAGAAAGTTCTGTCATGACAGAGTCTTTGGTCTTTGTCGCTGCTTCTGTCGTAGCTTCCAATTTTATGTCGCGACCTATTCTCTGAGATTTTTCTTGGATTCTGTCGCGATAGACTTTGATAATGTCATGACAGAGTTTTGATCCATCAGTCTTGTTCTTGTCACGACAGGAATGTCTTGTGTCGCGACACAAAATTGTTAAACCCAGCTCTTCATACACTTTTGTCTCTAGAAACTGTCGTGACATAATTTTCTTTGTTGCGACAAGCATTTTTCTCTTCATCTTGTCTACTCTATCGTGACAAATTTCTCTATGTCGCGATAGGATTTCTTTGATTCTTTAACAATTTCTGTCACGACATAATTTTCTTTTGCCGCGATAGACTTTTCTTCTCTAGTCCTTATAGCCGGCCGAAGTCGCTTTGCTTGCATATTATTAGCAACTTTTATCGCGATAAACTCTCACTCGCTAATCTTATTTTTCTTTTAATTTCTGTCGCAACCGAATTTTCTTCTATCGTGATAGAATCTATCATTCTATAGCTTTTGTTGTCGCAATAGAAAACTTCTTTGTCACTACAGAGATTTAGCCTTTAATTCTTTACTATGTCACAACATGAATTTCTTTGTCGCCATGGCTCTTGTATTGCTCTTCAACTTTATCGTGATAGAGAATTCACTTCCCTTATGTTTTGTTTGTCGCAACAATGTCCTATTGCTCTTTGTTGTGAACTCTGAATGTTATGTCGCGATAAAATATCCTTTGTCACGACAGAAATTCTTCCTTCAGTTGGTTCTATGCTGAAAACTTTGTCGCAACATAAAACACTTGTCTTAGCTGACTTGTGTTATATTCATGCCATTTTCTGTTGCGACAGAGCTGTCTTTTGTCAAGACAAAGTTCATTGTTAATCTTCAGCCATTTATGTTGTGACAGAGGAAGGATTGTAGCAACAAAGTTCCTTTACCATTTGCCTTAATCATTGTCGCGACAAAGTTAAGGGTGCTGCGACAATCTTCTTTTCATTCTTCTTCAACAATGTCGTGATAGAGAACTCTTTTTCACGACGGAGATTCTATTTCTTCCTTGAGTTCAGCCTGGACTTTGTTGCGACATATAGCTACTGGTTGTGACACAGTTCTCTAGTCTGCTTGAAATTCTGTCGCGATAGAGAATGCTGCAATTGCACTTTTTTTTTCTTCTTTTCTACTGGAATTATCTCCTTTTTGAATTAAAATCTGCAAAACACAAGTTAGTGAATATTCCTTAATTTGGCATAAAAATAGACTTAAAATTGCTAAAAACATGCTAGAAAAATGGATTAAAAATATATGAGTTTAAGACTCATCAAATTCCCCTAAACTTGAAGTTTTTCTTGTCCCCAAGCAAAGAAAAGGAAATTTTGTTTGTCCTCAAACAATTTAGCTTTTATTTTTAAGGATATTTTCCTGTTTAAACCTCAATCGGGCAGGAAACATGAGTCAGTTGTAAAATTATTTCTTAGCATGTTTCCAATCTAGAATCAGGAAGATTTTCAATTAAGTTCACTAAACAGCCAAATAATTCATATGGTGTAAACAATTTAATTATTCAACCCTGATTTGTGAGTGTGTGCTGGTCTTCCCTCTTTTTTCCTTGGCAGATTAGTTAATCTTCTAGGATAATACTCAATTAGCATACTTCTCTTTAGTTTTTTTAAAGTTCCATATGCTTTTTTGTCATATTAATCTCCACTAATGTAGGCATATCATCAACTTCAAGATCAAATAGGTCTTCTAGGCTTGTAATATGTGGCTTGGGTAATTAGGTAGATAATTGGACACTTTAGGCTCAATTTTACCCGGATTTACTCTTTCCTTCATCATGCATCCTTGATTTCTTTTAATTTTAAGTTTCTAACCTTCCCATCAGGTTTTGTGCATCTGTCTACATCCTCTATACTTCGGTATTTCTCTTTTCATTTAATTCAATTAGAGTATGACTTCTCTTCCTTATCTTAGAAGCTTTTTCACGTTTCATATGTTGTCAAGGTTTTTGGAATGGTGCAATGTTTTGTCTTTTTAAGCTTTCTACCTCCCTTAAAGAACTTTGGGTCAGTAACTCCCACACCAGTTGGCATTAGGGTACTAGGTGTTGAACACCCCTAAGAACTTAATTGTTCAAGGTAGGAAGGCTATAAGACCAAACTCTTTCTTCCTTCATGTTTTCCTTTTCATAGCTTCTTTCTTAATTCTCTTCATCTCTTCTTATCTCCATGAATTTTTCTTTTTCAACCCTTTTCATCCTTCTCCATAACTCTAAATAATATTCCCCCAAACTTCTCCTTTTCTGTCATTGATATATTTCGTCTTGCAATCTAGGCAAATAAGGATTCTTTGCTGTAGGATTCTGTTTAAGGAATGAATTGGGCTTCTCATTTGCTAGTTGATGATGAGATTGGATGTAGACTCAAATAAGGAACTAGTGTGTATGATTATGCATATCATAAGGGTAGGCTTTGAAAAGCTTAAACTTCCAAGGATAGCCTAAATCATTTCCTATTAGTGGTATTGCCTAGCATTTCGCCTTGACTAATAATCCAACAAGTTCTAGGACATTGGAGAGATTACTATGATGGATCCCAGAAGATGTCCCTAATTTTGGCACAATTTGTTTCAAATCTATTATTGACCATGTGTAAAGCTTATCAGGATTTTTATAACCAAACTATTTACAAAAACAGAATTATAGGTCTTATCTATTCCATCAATTTATTAAAACCTTCCTTATTCTTGAAGTTCCACACATTTATTAACAACTTTTCATTTTAATTCATCTTAGCCTACCCCAATGCATCTATCAAATTGTTTGTTTGATTTTGTGGATATGTTGTTGTGTTATTTAACAGTTAGAATGTTCATTTAGATCAACAATTAAGTTCATAAAAATGCAACACAACAACAACTCAATCCAATCAACAATTCCACCTCCACCAAACAATTCATAGCTTATTTAGCAATTCTAACTAGGAAATTTTGTTTCTCATTTATTCCACTTAGCTATTTACCAAAAGTCAACAATTTCAAATTATTAAACATGAAGGAAAGAAAATTTAAACAAAACAAACAATAAATGAAAAAAATAAAAGTGAACACCAAGCTTTGCAAATAATTTTCTATTTTATTGAATTTTTCAAGGATGTGATATTAGGTACAGAGAGGGAGGAGAGATGGAAGAGCAGGGTGAGATATTTTCTTTTTCTTTCATGCCTATGGGAGGAAGGTAGGTTAACTAGATCTAACTTGTAACTAGTTGCAGAAGGTGAGAACTCGTGAACTGGACTCGATTGTTTTGACCCCACGCTTTCCACTTCTATTTAGTAAACACCACTTAATGGTTAGGACTAATTGCTTGGTCATTTCATTTTGTTTTTTCCCAATAGAATTCAGGGTTCCCTCAAATTCTTCCTAGGCAGAGTACGTTTTAAGCAAATTTTTGTTGATCATGTCCAAGCTTTCAGTCCAACATTTTTCCCTATAGTTTTTCCTCATGCCATTTAGCACTTCTAGTACTGCAGCATTGTTACCTATAGGCTCTGAGCTTTCAACATGCTCTTGGTGGACTTGTCTCACCAGGAGAATGTCATGATTGGCTCACTTCTTCCTCATCTATTAGTGGCTCTGTAGCTTCACTCTCATGTTGTGGTTGTTTTTATGTCCCGCTTGCTCTCTTCTCTCTTACACTTGTCTTCCCTGCCTGCTTCTAGGCCCCATGGTGATTGCCAAGTGTCAATGGTGAGGTCCTCGACGCTTTCTTCTTCCTCCCATTCTCCTTGTATACAACCCAAAATACAGAGCCTTGATATTAGTGCTGGTGTGGAATCGGCTCCTTGTAGCCTCCTCTGTAATAACTCATAATTGAGTTTCCTATAATTTTACCAACACTGAATCATCCCTTCAGGATGGCATACAACAAGACTGCTTCCTTCTCCATGACTGTACATAGGTGCTTTAAAGGTAAAATGATCGAACATAAGAAATAAAACCACACCTTTGTTGGTTCAGTCAGTGCTCCTCTTGCAATGGACTCGTGTGGGTTTCTCCTGGTGGCATTCCATTTTCCATCGCCATCAGTCAGCAAGTCTACAATCTTCTGGAAGTCAGGTGTTTCCACCAATCTTTTGAACTTTGACCCATCCTTCCTCTTAATAAGATTGTAAGTCTGGTCAATTTGTTCTCTACCAAAGGATATCCATTTCCCTCTAACATACACTGCCTTATCCTTCATGATCACAATGTTCACATAGAACTCTTTCACCACGTCACGAATCCTGGAGCCTTGTGCTCGTAGAATAGGTGCCATCCCTTGCTCACTAAATTTCTTGAATGGAGAAATCCATTTATTGGTTTATCCCTATGAAGTCTCTCGTTGTAATTTATCTCTAGGAAATATAGTTTACACGAGCCAATTACTAACTTTTCTCTACTACTCTCTGCTCTTGCTTCTTCATCTCCTCTCTTCCTCTTTCTAGATTCTTCCATTGGCTGCTCAGGTTCTCTGTTTACTTCAACCCTTTCTTCACTTCGCCTTGTTTCTGCCTACGCGGCTTGAATCAAGCTTTTCCTCCTCTCAACATATTCTTCCATGATTTCACAGGTCTGTGGAGGGGTTGATTGGGTTAGAGGTTTATGAGGTAAGTGACTCTTCAGTCTTCAAACATTTTCTATTTGTAGGACAAGAGTTGTTGTGCTTTCATTAATTGTCACGAAAAAATTTGACCTAAAGATATGCCTTTTTTTTAATATTGTTTCGCGACATAGAGATTTAATGTCGTGACATAAATTTTTCAATTAATTTTTTATTAAGGCAATTCTTTATCGTGACAGGAATTTGTCTATGCTCCAGTTGATTTATGTCGCGACATAGAGAAATGTTGTCACGACATGATTTCTGAGGCTCATGTTTTTTGTTCATCACGACATAAAGAAATTATGTCGTGACAAACTCTTTCATTGTAAATCAAATGCTAGCACCAACTTTGTCGCGACAGAAAGAAACTATGTCGCGGCATAATTTCCTACAACTTGAGCTGAGGTTTGATTTTTCTTTGTCGTGACAAAAAGAACCAATGTCGCAACAAAAGTTCAAAATTTTTTCATGACATAACTTTGTTTGTCACAACGGAATTCTGTCCTACTTCAAAAATTTTGCGTATTTTCATACTTTCAAACATTCAACCCAAATAACATTATGCAATAAAGTATTTCCAATTAGTTCATACTTGTGAAAACACATTTTACTCAGACAATCTCAATTCAAGTATGAACAACAATTCTCATTCTTCACTCAATATCATTCATCATGGTATTTAGCAATGCATACATGCAATTTGCACAATAAAATTTTCACATTCCCCCAAACTTCAACTATGTACTATTATTAAGGACGAAATGAGGGAAATGGAAATACTCTCCCATATAGCATTTTTTCTACATATTTTAGTTTGAGAAAGTGTGCTTCCTAATAACATCCATTTCCAGTTCATCTTCCTTGTCCCTAAAAATTCAGCAAAAACTACAAAATAAAATTTCTAACAAAATTAAAACTAGAACATCAAGCACAAAATTAACAAAATTAAACTAACTATAAAATTTATAATTCAGCTTGGGTTGCCTCCCAAGAAGTTGCTCAGTTTAATGTTTTTAGCTAGATATTTGTTGCAGAATGTCTTCATTAAGCAAAACACTTTTTCCTCTTCAAAATATGGATCTAAACTTCCTTGATGCTTCCTCCAAGATAATGCTTCAGTCTCTGACCATTTACTTTAAATTCACTTCAAGATTCAGCTTTTAATGTTACTGCTCCAAAAGGTGTACTTGTTACCACTGTGTAAGGACCACTCCATCTTGACTTTAATTTCCCTGGAAATAGCTTGAGCCTAAAATTATATAAGAGGACTTGTTCTCCTGCCTTGAATTCCCTCCTCATAATCTTTTGATCATGCCACTTCTTTGTCTTTTCTTTATAAATTTTGGCGTTGTCGTAAGCTTCATTTCTCAACTCTTCCAGTTCATTCATTTGGAGTAATATCTTTTCCTTGACAGCTTGAAAATCACAATTCAATTTCTTGATGGCCCACATAGCTTTGTATTCTAGTTGTAAAGGGAGATGACAAGGTTTTCCAAATACAATTTTGTATGGGGACATTCCAATGGGAGGCTGCAAGCAAATGAGCAGTCTACCTGCATCATCTAACTTTATACACCAATCCTTTCTTCTTGTATTCACTGTTTTCTCCAGAAATTTCTTAATCTCCCTATTGGAAATTTCATCTTGCTCATTTGACTAAGGTGATAAGCCAATCCCATCATATGTTTGATTCCATATCTATTCATGAGTTTTGCAAAAACTTTATTTTCAAAATGGCTTCCCTCGTCACTTATGATTGTTCTAGGTGCTCCAAATCTCCTCAGAAATTTTTTTTGTATAAACCCAACCACTGTTATGGCATCATTTATGGGACAAGTTGTTGCTTCCAACCCATTTGGATACATAGTCCACAGCTAGGAGAATGGATATATTCCCAAATGATGATGGGAAAGGTCCCATGAAGTCTATTCCCCATACATCAAAAAACTACACCACCAAAATTCCTTACGGTGGCATTTCATTTCTTCTACTTATATTGCCCATTCTCTGACAAGTATCACAATGTTTTACCCATTCAAAACAGTCCTTGAATAGAGTAGGCCAATAAAAACCTTATTGGAGATTTTTCTGGGTTGTTTTATCTTCTGTAGAGTGTCCTCTATATACATAAGATATCTTTTTTCCATAATACCATATTGTTCTGTTTCTGGAACACATCTTCTGATTATCATATATGCTCCTCTTCTAAAACGTAGTGGGTCATCCCAAATATAAAATCTACAATCAGTTTTAAATTTTCTTTTCTATTGGTAGCTCAACTCAGGTGGCACAACTCCATAAGCTAAGTAATTGACAATATCAGTATACCAGGGTGTTTGAACTGCCAACAAAAAAAGCTACTCATCAGGAAAATTTTATGCTATTTCAGTTTCCTTTTTTTTTCAGTAGTCTTTTCTAATCTAAACAAGTGGTCAGCTATCACATTGTCACTACCCTTTTTATCTTTGATCTCCGTATCAAACCCCCGCGGCCAGCAATACCTATCTCGACGCTCGCTCGCTTCCTTCTTGCCATTAGATATTTAATTGCATCATGATCGTTGTGTATTATAACATGAGACCCAATATGTAAGCCTGAATTTTCGCTGCTAAGCAAACACCATTGCCAAAGATCTCCTTTTCGTGGTAGTGTAGTTCTATCAGGTTCATCAAGGCTTCACTGGCATAATATACGGCCTTGAATATCTTTCTCATTCAGAGCCCAATACAGCTCCTATTGCATAATCACTAGCATCACACATAATTTCAAAATCATTGTTCCAGTCAGGTGTCAACATGATAGGAGCTGTCACTAAACTTGATTTAATTTCTTCAAATTCAGATCTACATGATTCATCAAAATTAAATTTTTCATCAGTCTACATAAATGGTCTGGAAATTTTTGAGAAGTCCTTTATCAATCTTTTGTAAAAACCAGCATATCCAAGGAAGCTTCTTTCTTCGTCTATTTCGTATGCCGAAATTATTCCCAAGCTTAGGAACTAAGGTCGTCAAGCATTATACTACTGTGGAAATCCACAGGTCATCTCCAAAGGGACTGGTATTCTAAATGATCCTTAGGGTTATTTTCCAAAGAATGTATGTTTAAAAGTAAAATATAGGGTTGTGGTTGGTTGATTGAGTAACGGATTAAGTTGACTATTTTAAAATAGAAAGGTGATTGATAGGGTTCTTAGGTTTTCACTCACTACCGATCAAGTAATTCCACCTCTTATTCACAATCTCATCTAGGAGCCATTGATGAATGGTCTTCGACGGAAGATTTTACATTAAAAGCTCTTTTATAATGAAAAACGATCGAGTGATGTTAAACACTTGTTCAAATGATTTACTCAGACTCTTAGCTTGTGACAGGAGTCAAGCACAACGTGTACCGAGGATCTCGCTCACACGTTGTCAAGAAGCATAACCAAGGTTTTATAAGATTTTCTACAAGTGCTTAGCATCATACAATCCCGTTGAGGTACAAAAGAGGAATTAAGGGTTATTAGCTTGATCGAGGTGAGTTTCCACCGTTAAAACCCCATCATGGGAGTTTAGACCTTCATTGAAACCAGAAAGTGATTCATATTTGATAAGAAACTACTCATAAAAGAAACTTGAGAAAATCACACTTAAATTACAAGAATTGAGAATCAAAAGAACAAAATAATGAAAGAGGAAACCGAGTTGTATGAAATAATTGAAAGATTACACGCAATTTAAATCCAGAATCCGAAGAAAAGTTAAGTATCCTACTCTACTCTATGAACCCTAGCAAAACTATCAGAAAAACACTCTCTTTTTATGAAACCAAAACCCTAGGATCAAAAGCTGCTCTTCTTTCCACCTTCCTTCGCTTTACTAATTTTCCCTTTGTGATCTCGAATCGTGGTCAAGGACGAACGCACTTTGCACCGAATTAAATTCTCGCTTCAAATCCCGCAGAAATATTACATGTTGGTACCTGCATCAAGAAGTAGTACCGTACCACTTGGTAATCGGGTGGATTTTCTGTTCTGGGGGGTACCAAAGCATCGTACCACTTTTCTACTCGGTGAATTTCTTCAGGTACTGTACGGCTTGCTCCTGGTACTGGTACCACTGCCTTCTTCAGTGTTCCTTCTCACCGTAATACTACCCGGGGCTTCACGAAAGTGGCTGCCATCACCCACAATGATCTACAATCACTCTCTAGACACGAACCCCTATAACAAATATGCACGGAACCCGAAAAACCTGAACAAGTCCAAAAACACGAGAACGATCAAAGGCACCTATTCTTATACAAAAGGTGAGCAAAATATGAGTTGAAGGTACTGAATTCCGATATAAATGTTGCTCTTATGTGTATTCAACACTACTTATCCCGTTGACTGTTGTAGGTGGTAAGAGAGTTTTTATGATAGTAACTTTTTCTTGATCTACTTCCAATCCATTTGTAGAAATCTTGTGTCCAAAGACAATACTTTCTATTACCATGAAATGACATTTTTCCCAATTTAAAGCTAGATTTTTGTCTTGACACCTCTAAATTACTGTTTCTAAATTTTCCAAACAATTTTCACAATTGGATCCATATATTGAGAAGACGTCCATAAAGATTTTCATAGCCTCTTCCACCAAATCAGAAAACATAGACATCATACATCTTTGAAATGTGGCAGGAGCATTACATAATCCAAAAGTCATCCTTGTAAAAGAAAAGGTTCCATATGTAAATGTAGTTTTCTCCTGATCATCTGGGGGGCTATAGCAATCTTGTTATAACCAGAATATTCATCAAGAAAACGGTAATGGGAGTGCCCTACTAACCTGTCCAGCATTTGGTCAATGAAAGGTAGAGGATAATGGTCCTTTATGTAGTAATGTTTATTTTTCTGTAGTCTATTCAAAATCTCCATCCTGTCACAGTTCTTGTAGAATCAATTCATTCTTCTCATTTATGATCACAGTGAATCCTCCCTTCTTTGGAACCACATGAATTGGGCTCACCCAAGGGCTGTCTGAGATTGCATATATGAAGCCTGCATTTAGCCATTTCAGTACTTCTTTTCTTACTACTTCTTCCATTGCTGGATTCAGCCTTCTCTGATATTCTATAGAGGTTTTAGAATTTTCCTCCAACAAGATCTTGTGCATACAGATAGAATGACTGATTCCTTTCAAATCTTCTATAGACCAAGCTATTGCTTCCTTGTATTTTCTGAGAATTTTCAGTAGTTTTTACTCTTCTAGCTCGGTTAATCCAACTTAAATGATGACTGGCTTGTGTTGACCGACCAAAACGCATAAACAAATTTAGTTGCACAATTACCAAAGGACTATTGTCTAATCCCCGGAAACTGCACCATAAAACTTGTTGAGACCAAAAATCTCCTAGAGTTAATCATTTTCAATTTCGTTTTCAATATATACTCGTGAAGTGCACAGTCGATAAGTAATAAAATGGATATAAGTCTCGCATATCGATCCCATGTAGATCTCAAGAATTTTAAATCAACTAATTTTACTCACTCAAGCTCCATACTATTTGGACCATAAAGTGATATGATGTGGGTCACTAAGAAGCTGGAAATTATACTAGCACGAGTAAAATAAATGAACAATCAAATAAACTGAATATAAAGAATAAAGAATAAAGAATAAAGAATAGCAAGAAAATAAATGGACCGAATAATTATCTTTCGTGAGGACACATCAAGGGCATCGCTATAGTGAAGTGCTCACCTCTGGTGAGTTACTACTCGATAAAACTTCTTGAATATTTCAAAGTTTTAAAATCTGTCCAAGGCTTTTAGCAAGACAGCTGGATCTCTCCACACCTACATTTCCCATTATCTAATTTTTCCTGATTCTTCAAGACATGGAATGAGATAACTACTTTAAAAGTGAATTTCCTTAACTGGGTATTTTTCTTTCGCAATACTTCATACCCATTTTATGGACTGTAAACCTTAGCTCCTAAGTTATCGGTCAAGCAAGGATATACAACTTCCAGGATACTCTTCCTCGAAATTAGAATAGATCACCCTCTCCTTGATTAGATCTCAACTAACACGGGATTGGCCTCACTATCCGAATTGAGGTGAACTCTTTGCTTGTTTAAATTGATAACTCGTTCAACTCGTTCTTGATTTCAAGTGAGAAGAGGATTTATCCAAGTAAATTTACAAAGCTCATTAGATCTCTAATAGCAGGTTAATATACCTTCTTCAAAGAAATGTTCACAACTCTCAGGAATGTCTTCTCTGTGTCACTCAGAGGACCTCCTTGAAATCAGAGCAATGAAACAAGTCTTAAACGGGTATAAGAAACTGATATTCAGATCCAGAAAACATTAAACCCAAAACCAGAAGTAAATTCATAAACTGAAATTCACAAGTCGGAACGACTGGCAGAAAGATAATTTCTGACTATAGCATTCACTTAATGGAAGCTGGATTCCTCAATTACTGAATTACATGCTACAACATTCCTCTGATCATAAGAATAACTGCAATTCGAAACTGAAAAGTCGAATTCTAGAAATTTGTCTGAACTTCAACATTCCGTAGTAATTAAAAGAATAGAATTCTCGTGATTCAACTTCCGCTCAAAAACGATAACACCCATCTAGAAAATAAAAGCGAAACTAGAGCGATAAATCTAATCTAATCTCCTAACTTCTGACATTGAAGAAAAGAAAAAGAAAACTAAAGGAAAATAAGAAAATGAGCGCCCATTACCGGACCTCGTGCATTATGCGCCGTAATTTGCTTTTTCATGCAGGATAACCGTGTTATAAGGTTTCTCGATTTGGGCCCCTAATTTAATGCGGTCTTTGTGTATTCAAAGTGGGCAGATTCTTGTTCAAATCGCGACCTCAACTCCCTTGCCGTGACATCGTCCATGTGTGACGACATCGATCTCACGTCGCGACATCAACTTTAGCTTCTCAACGACTACCTTTAACTTATGTCTTCTAATAACCGCCAGCTTATCGGTCCCTTAATAGCGACATCACCTTATGCAACTGCGAGTTTCAATTGGTCTCTCGATGTCTCGACATCGATATCTTGTCGCGACGTGGCGAAGTCTTCTGCGACCTTCAATGTCGTTCATGATGTCGCGACCTCAATCTCTTGTCGCGACATCAGTTTATGTCTTTGGAAGCTTCAACGGGTTGCTGATTAATACATGACTTGGTCTTCTGTCGACAACGGCTTCCGGTTCGCTCAGCTTCATCCCTTCCAAACTGTCACTTAGCTTGAGGCGATTACTGCATCGGCCTCCATCCACGGTAGCGACATCAGCGCCTAAGTTCTGCTCAATCCTGTTGCCTATCTTGTGACCTTTGTGTGACACGCATCAAATTTCTGAATTCGATGTCGCGACAGCTTAGTCTAGGCGTGGATGTCGTGACCTCTTCTCTTCCCTTTGCGTTGTCGCGTCATACGTATTGAGTAATCGATGTCCGCGACCGGCATCCAAATGTCGCGAACATGAAATCTTCCTCTTCTTCATTTCTGGTTCTTCACACCCGTATTTTCTTTAACGCCCGATGCCTTGTTCTTCAAGTAAACTTACGTTTCGAATGGAGTTCCAACCTTCCCCAACTGGATATGCATTTGATTCTTGTCCGAGGCTTCCACGACATTCTATCCTTTCAGCTCTTTGTCTGTGCACCTGCTGCAACAGCCAGCCCTTATATCGTACGCTCATCCACCCTGCTTTGCATTTTTTCCTTGCATTTTCTTCTTTCTTTGCTATCACACTAACAATTGGTGGTTTCTTCATATTTACGCAAATTAATTGTCCTTTTTTGAAGTAATCAAGCCGAGAAAAATGGACTAAAATAGATGACTTTTAAGCTCATCAGGCACCCCAGGCTTTTAAAATTTTGCTTGTCCTCGAGCAAAGAAAAAGAAAGAATTGTTTGTCCTCAAACAAATGGAGACATTTTTCTGTTGTTTTGCAGTTTTGTCCTTCCTCTTTTAATCTAAAGTAAAAATATCTTCATTATTTCAAAATTCAGTTTAAGAATGCAGGAAACGAGCATGGTCATACATTACAAAATCTCTGATAAACTAATGTATATGTGAGTTTATTATTTAAGCCTTGTTTGTGTGTGTTGTGCCAAGAATCCTTCTTCTCAATTTTGTATTAGATTTAGTCAATCTTCCGGAGTTTTTCAAACTATTTATTATTAAAGTCCTATGCTTTTTCATTGGATTCCACTAATGTGTGATTCCAAATCCTTCAAAATCAATCAGTCTTTTTAGTTTCAGAATGTTGGCTCGGGAAAAGGGTATATTGGATGGAATTTTTGTAGTTGAGATTACCCAAACTCTTTCCTTTCTCCTCAACTCCGCTATTTCCTCTTGTAATTCCTCTTTAAAAAACTCCCCCAAACTTCATGTTTGGGATACCACCTTGATTTTCTTCTATTCAAAACTGTATGCTCCCATTTCTCTTCTGTAATTCAAACTGGGGAAATTTTCCTTCTTATCACCATTTAGGGATAGTGCAATGTTTTACCTTTTTAGGCTTTCTAACACTCTTAGCGAACTTTGGGTTAGTAGCTCCCATACCGTATGGTATTAGGGGTACTGTGTCAAAACACCTCTAAGAACTTTAATTGCTCAAGAGAGTGAGCCACAAGACAAAACTTATTCCTTTAAACCTTCTTTTCTCAAGTATATTTTTCCTCGATCTTCGTATCCTTTTCTTTCACCTTTTCTCAGATTTTCTCCTTGGATTTCCCAAATTTAAACTCCCCCAAACTTTACCCTCTTACTCCTATTTGAGTTCTTGCAATCTCACAAGTTCATTATCGAAGATCGGGTGAGGGTGGTGGCTCGATTTCACTCGGTTTATTTTCAAGATATGAACATCTTGGCCAAATTGTGGACTCAAGGTGTATGCGTAAGCATATACATAATGGTGGCTAGAATAGCTCAAACCGGCTCAAGAATGGCCTCTATCATGTCTTATCACCGTTTTCACCTAGATTTCGCCTCAACTAATATTCAAACAAGTTCTAGGACTATGGATTATAATTCGAAGTCCCGTAAAATTTTCCTAATTTCACTAAAGTTTCAAAGGTGTTGCTGACCAAGTGTATTATTTCTTCAAGACTTATGCTCATTCACTGCCTTTTACATTAGTTTAACCAAGTATTTTTGTTACACAAGAATAACCAATTTCTCAATTTTTACACCTAAACTCGAATCAACATCACAATAAATACTTTAATTCCGCTTTTATTCATGCCCTCTATTCTCTTTTCTTTCTTTATAAATTGAATAAGTAATTGTAAGTATTATTTCATCCCAATGTAAAATTAAACTAGCACAGAAACAAAATTCAAACATCATGATCAACCAATTTGTAGATCAACAGAAATTTTATTCAAATATCAAAAAGATTTCGATATTGTACAAACTGTTTCATTTTCAAACATTTTTGTAACTAAGTTCAAGAAAAACTCTCTATTTCCTGCTCGAAAATCCTCTATCTTCTTCAAAGTTTGGCAATGCATCACTTCAAAATTTGAATCTCACTGCATCTTGAGCTCCTCCAAGAGTGATCTGATCAAGCACAAGGTAGTTCAACAAATTAGGCTACTTCTCCCTTTTCTTTGGAGCTTCTTGTTGATGGATTCTTTACATAATCCATATTCCCTCTCTATCAATCGCTTCTGATGACACCACGCTTTATGGAACAAAGAATGGAATTGGTTTGTTTTCGACTCCATTCATTCCATAAAAAACAAGTGATTGCCATCCTTGACTCTTTCTCTCGCTTCTCTTCATTCTTTCGCTTGCTTTCCTTTATTCCTCATCCTTTTTGAGAGGAGTTGCGCTCTTGGGAAGAATGTCATTTATTATTTCCTTCAATTTTTTATGGAAGATGAAATGAGATTCCTTAATTTATGCCCCTTCTTATATTTCCAACTACGATTTTTGGCTTTTCATGGAGAATTTTGATAGTTAAATTTTCATGAAGATAAAATGAATTTCTTAACTCTCCTCTGATTATGCTCCTTGAAACCGAGAATTTTCCACTATTTGTCTAGATCAAGAGATGAATTTTTGTTTCCGCATTTATTACTATTTATTCTCACAAAATTTGTACTGGGTGTAATAGAGTTTCAATGGATTTTAATCGAGACTAGACATCGAGTTCAATGTCGACATTGTCTTTTAAAGTCAGATATTAACTATCGACCCATTAAGTCACAACATTCGCGCTGGAAGTCACTACTCGTGATTTCTAAGGTTGTGACTTGCAAAATTTAAGCCATGCGATTGTGGAATGTTCTTTCCTTCTTATATTTCAGTTATGACTAAATTTCATCATTCTGACTTCGTACTCCAACATTCTTGGTGACCCCTCTCAAACCAGTGTTAGGTCCCAAAACAATCCCTCAATTTATTCAATTTCGCTCAAAACTGCTACCACTCAATTTATTTTTATCATGCAAGAATTTGATACTTTATTGAGGTCTCATTCAATAGTTAAACAACAACACAAGATAGCCCTGCACTTGCAATCATGCTATATCAAATATAAAATCCTAACAATTATTTCAAATCAACTGTAAGTAAAATAAAAGACAGAGAAAAGAATGAGAAACTCCCCTTTTTGATTCCATTCATGTTATGTCAGCTATCCTGAAATGTGAATTCAGAGATTCTTCTTTTTGTAAAATCATCATTCTTTCAACAATGCTGCTTCATTTTTAGTTTCTAGTTGAATTTTCTTTTATTCACCCATAATGTATCAATGCATCCAACTTACTCTATGGTCGACAATTTGTTCAAATTTCATTCCTTCCTAATTCTTCACCGCCATTTCTCTCGAGGATTCAAGATGGTCCAAGGTCATCTAAAGAAACTCATCCCCAAAGCAAAGATACATACCTCATCTTCCCGAACTCGATAGTGTGAATTTCCATCCTTTGTTTAGAAATGAAAACGGGGAAGAAATCTCACAAATAAGCCTCTTCATTAGCTCTTCCCATGTGTTAACAGATCCATATGTTAGTGAGTTAAACCATATTTCAGCTACATCTCTCAAAGAGAATGGGAACAATTGCAGCTTGATAACTTCTTGCCTTACACCATTCAATTTCACTGTTTTGACTATCCCAAGTGATACCCACAAATGCCTCGGGATCTTCAAGTGGGATACCCCGTGAATTGGTTCCGCTTGAACTTTGGCGAATGTACGGATCAAGCTCAAAATCACTGCATCTATCGCTGGTTGTCTTTACCCCAAGCAAGATTTATCTTGGATGAATGATTTCAGTAAGTCCTCCATAGTATCAGTGATTGGAGGCCTTCTAACTGCTTCTCTATGTGCTTCTTTCTGATCCTGTCTTTCATCTGCCATGGTGGTGTTTTCTGCTTTCCTTGTCTTCCTCGAGCTGCGAAGTGTTTTCTCTAATTCAGAATCAGCTGGAATCAGATCAGTTTTCTGCTTCCTATGCATCAAAGTTTTTCTAAAAGCAAAACACACTCTTATTAATAGGATTAGTCAAAACAACAAATATATTCAATATGGTTCATTGTAGGTTAGTGGTCAAAATGAACCACTGCTTGAAAAACTATTTTTGTTCTTTTTCTTTAAATGTCCAAATTAAGATTTCCTTCTTTCATCCGATATTGATCTATCAAATTCTTTCGACCTGCAACGCGCCTACAAAAACTTGCTGACCTGGAATTACAAAACGCATATACAAATTTAGTTGCACACTACTAAAGGACTCATTGCCTAATCCCCAGAAATCGCACCATAAAAACTTGTCGAGACCAAAATCTCCTAGAGTTAATTCATTTTCACCTTGCTTTCGCCGATATACTCGCAAGTGCACAGCCGACAAGTAATAAAATGGATATAGTCCAGATATCGGTCCTACGTAGATCTCAAGAATTTTAAATCAACTACCCCGACTACTCAAGCTCCATACTATTCGGGACCATAAAGTGATATTGGGGTCCAAATTTTAAGAAGTCGGAATTATACTAGCACGAAAGTAAAATAAAACAACAAACAATCAAATAAACTGAATATAAAGAATAAAGAATAAAGAATAAAGAATAGTTATGAAAAATAAATGGATAATCACCATCTTTCGTGAGGACACATCAAGTATACGCTATAGTGAAGTACCAATTCCTTTAGAAGTTAATACCGATAAAACTTCTCGAATATTTCAGTTTTAAAATCATTCAAGGCTTTAGCAAGTAGTCGATCTTCCACACTCCACATTTCATTATCTAATTTTTCCTGATTCTTTCGAAGACATGGAATGAGATAACTACTTTTAAAAGGAATTTCCTTAATCTGGGTATTTTTCTTTCGCAATACTTCAAACACATTTTATGGACTGTAAACCTTAGCTCCCAAGTTATCGGTCAAGCAAGGATATACAACTTCCAAGATACTCTTCCTCGAAATTAGAATAGATCACCCTCTCCTTAATTAGATCTCGCCTAACACTCGGGATTTAGTCTCTACATCCGACCGAGTAAACTCTTGCTTGTTTAAATTGATAACTCGCTCAACTCAGTTTCGATTTCAAAATGAGAAGAGGATTTATCCAGTAAATTTATTAAAGCTCATTAGATCTCTACTAGCAGGTTAATATACCTTCAAAGAAATGTTCACAACTCTCAGGAATGTCTTCTCTGTGTCACTCAGAGGACCTCCTTGAAATCAGAGCAATGAAACAAGTCTTAAACGGGTATAAGAAACTGATATTCAGATCCAGAAAACATTAAACCCAAAACCATAAGTAAATTCATAAACTGAAATTCACAAGCTGCTGGAAACGACTACAGGAAAGATAATTTCTGACTATAGCATTCACTCCTTAATGGTCGGATTCCTCACCATCGAATTACACGCTACAAGATTCTCCGATCATAAGAACCCAGACTAACCGAAAAGTTGAATCTGTAAATTTGTCCGAACTACAAACATTCCAGTAGTAATTTGAAAAGAAGAATTTCGCATTCACCGCTTCAAAACGATAACACCCGTGATCCTTAAAAATAAAACAAAAACTAGAACGATAAATCTAATCTAATCTCTAACTACCAACATTGAAGAAAATAAAAGAAAAGAAAAGAAAACTAAAAGGAAAATAAAGAAAATGAGCCTTCGCCTACCCGCATCTCCGCTTCGTGGTCGCCTAACTGCTTTTCATCCTGTGGTAGCTTCGCATTTATGTGGTTTCTCAATGAGCCCCAATCTAATGCGCTTCAGGATTCCAAAGTGGATCAGCCCTGCCACTGCTCAAGTCGCCATCTCAAACTTGTCAAGATCATCCATGTCGCGATGATCGATCTCACGTCGCGACACCAACTTAACTCTCAACAAACTTTAACCTGATAAAATCTTCCGATGTCGCGACATCGACTCCTCACGCGACATCACCTTATGCCTTTGCAAGTTTCAATTGGTCTTCCCGATGTCGCCGAAGACATATCTTGTCGCGACATCAGCTCAAGTCTCGTACTTCAATCATCGCTCATGATGTCGCTGACCTCAATCTCTTATCGCTACATCGCTTTATGGCCTGAGGTTTAACGGTTGCTTTGTCATAATTTCCAGTCTTCCGTCGAGACACGCCTTCCGCTGTTAACTCATCATCCTTCCAAACCTCATAGCTTCTACGATTCTTGTCACAACCTCCATCCCGAGTCGCTACATCAACCTTTAGTTTTGCTTCAATCCTCACCGCTTATCTGCGACCTCCGGCTGCGACCGTGATCAAACTTCTTCAAGATTCCCGATGTCGCGATACTGATCTAGGCAGCGGGATGTCAGAACCTCTTCTCTTCACTCACCGTTTGTCACGACCGTCAGGATAGTGTCGATGTCAATGACAAAGATCCAAAATGTCGCGACATGAAGTCTTCCTCTTTCATTTCATGGTCAGCTTTCCAATTCAGATTTTCTAATACCGCTTGCTCTTCAAGTAAGCTTCGTTTCCGAATGGAGTTTCACTACTACAACCTGGATATGCATTTTGATTGCTGTCAAGGCTTCACAACATTCTATCCTTTCATCTTTGTGCGCCTTTCTCGCAACTTACTTCTTAATTTATATCATTAACGCTCATCCACTCGCATTTTTCCACGTATTTTCTTCTTTCTTCACTCTCCCCGCTAATAACAAATTGGTGAGTTTTCTTCATATTTCGCAAATTAATTATCCTTTTTTTAAATGAAAATCAAGCAGAAAAATGGACTAAAATAGATGACTTTTAAGCTCATCAGCTTGTCTTGTTCTAGTTGCAAGAAAGCATATTTAAAATGTTAAGGCAATTCCTTTAGAATCAATCATTCTGAGCTTGTATTTTCTTGAACAACTTTCTCTTCATAACTACTGGATTTTCTGTACTATTTTCCTCAACACTGAGTAACGCTTCTTTCAAATTAAAATTGGAGTTCAGAGATTCAACTTCAAGATGCTCAAGATACTAGAAATTCATCTCATTCTCATTCATTGAACTCTGAAAATTACAATCATTAATCAGTTCAGAACTGATGGGGATTTTTGTTTCTACAATCTCACAATCAGCATTAATAAATTCAGGTTATTTCAAGTTGCGATTGAGATTGAAGTGCACTGCCTCATCTCCAACCTTGAGAGTCAATTCTCCTTTCTTCACATCGATCAAAGCTGCTCATGTTGCTAAGAAAGGCCTTCCTAACAGCAGTGGGACTTGTTTGTCTTCTTCTATATCAATAACTACAAAGTCCACTAGGAAAATGAATTTTCCCACTCTGAACAACACATCTTCTAGAATTCCTTTAGGATGGGCCAATGTTTTGTTTGTCATCAACAAGGTCATGGCTGTGGGAGTAAGCTCCCCATAACTTAGTCTTTTAACCACAGATAGCCGTGATCAAGTTCATGCTGCCCAGACCGCATACGTTTTCCTAGAAGACGAACTCGCCACTTTGCAGGTAAAGTGAAGTCGTTCCGATCCCATTTTCGGTAAAGACTTCAATCACTACACCAAGCAGGTTTACCGCTGTGCTCACTATCTCT
Source organism: Tetrastigma voinierianum (assembly GCA_016808115.1). NCBI lineage: Eukaryota > Viridiplantae > Streptophyta > Magnoliopsida > Vitales > Vitaceae > Tetrastigma > Tetrastigma voinierianum. Next base: position 108,455 of record JAEQBH010001089.1, on the reverse strand, counting down.
TCTTCATCAATCTTTTCTCTTTTTCTTAATATATCTTTCATGAATTTTGCATAATGCAGAGGATTTCAGCCAGCCTCCTCTGAGAGTGGCTATTAATTCCTTTACTTTCTGAACATGCTCAAGAATTTAGAGAATTTCTCATCAAGCTTTGCCTTCTAAAACCTATGAGGGAATGAAACTTGAGGATTGTAAGCTTTAACCTCTTCCCTTTTCCCTGGGTTACCTTTTTCCACTTGCTGCTCTTGCTTCATTTTTGCTATTTTATCTTCTTCAGCATTTTATAAACTATGTCGCGAATTTTTCCAATCCTCTCTATTGCTTCTTTCTTCGTGTTCTTTTTCAAACTCATCTCTACTTCTCCATTAATTTGTTATAGGCCATGCAAATTTTCTGATTCTTCCTCAGGGCTACTAGTAAATGATCCCAGGCTTATTCAAAGATGGCTGGGCGTTTACCTATACCTGAAATTCTGATTCTTCTAAAGAGGCAGATACCGAACACAATGTTTGCCCTGAATCTTGATAGCTAAGAAAACTTATGCACATGTATGTTCAGCAACCTCTTATTTTCTCCCATGAAAGCAAGCATCTAGTCCTCAAAGTAATTAGATCTCCTCTCACTTCGATTTTCTACTCGTCCCGCTAGTTACTCATTGTTGCCGTTGGAACCTGATAGAGGTACAGATATTTGCTAAAATTTGGTCTGTGTCTTTAACCTTATTGTACTCATCCTCCATAGTGAAGTGTTCCTCATGGTCTCTGAAGTTCCGTGTGTATGAAAGTAGTGTCGAGGTCACTCGAAGCTCCTATCGCATCAGGTACTATGCCTCCTCAACTGTAGACCCCTTCTGCATTTGATCCCTTCAACACTCTTTCTTCTTTATCCTTCATCTATTTTCCTCACTTCAAGTGTAAAGATGTATTTTTCTTCCTCATTGTTTCCCATCTTGTTCATCAATGCATCAAATTTTACTTCAATGACAGTCATTCGATTAAGCTCGATTACACCACTCCCATTTAGTCTGTTGTTGCCCTCTAAAGTTTCAGATGGAGCTTTGTAGTTATATTTGGCAAGGTCTTCAATCAGCAGCCTTGCCTCCTCTACACTTCTTCTTTTGAAAGCCCTGCTGGCAGGATGCACACACTATACCTTCGAGGCATAATTCACGGAATGGTGTAATATATACATCTTAAAGGGTCAAATCTATTCCATGCATAGGACATCTTTTATAGTCTTTAAATCTCTCCCATGCGTTGTAGACTTTCATCCTCCCTCCGCCAAGACTATAATCTCTCATCTTCTTCAAACATCGTGGTCGGCGGAAGAATCGCCCAATTTGTCACCGATCCAACAGTGACTCAAAACAAGTGCTTCCACATTCCTCGCTGAGAAAGGAAAGAGTCATACTCGATCACTTCGTTTCACCTCATTTAACTCGACCGTATCAAGCATCCCTAAGGAATCTTCCTATACGCCTATCAGGATCTTGTATGACGACTAATAAACTGGTGCTGATGTACCATGGTGATCAAGGCTGGCTTCAGTTCAAAATTATTTCTTCTATGGCAGGTTATCTTACAGCAGAATATTCATCTTGAATAGAAGGCCTCCAAAAATCTTCTATAGTCATTTCCCTTTGAGGTCTTTCTATTTCTGCTTCTTCTTTTGGAATAGCTTGCGCCTTTCTCGATTTTCCATACTTATAGATTCCGCACTCATTCCTTCCCTGCCTATGTTCTTCTATTTCGAATCCGAAGGCAACAAGACCGTTTTGTGTTTTTCTACATTTACTATTTTTCCGAAGAAACACACCGAGATCAAATGAAATCTATGGGAAACAAGCATTCCATGAAAAAGTCAGAGAGAAAATTTTAAGTAAAGCATAATCAACCACTGCCTTAAAACTGTTTTTGTGATTTTCTAAAATTTATGATAAAATATAGAAAGAATAAAGAAAATGTCCAAATTAGTAATCATTTGGTTGTGGAATATTGATTCATAAATCTCATCAATCCATCCTCGCCAACTAAAGCCAAAAACTTGTTTATACTTGCTCGATGTATCAAGTCGCTTCAACAAAGTTATGACTCGCCACCAAAGGACCACATTTAGTCCTCGACAATGAAACCAAAACTTGTTAAGAATCTATTTCAGATATAGGTGTACTAAATGGACAAACAAGATCATATATATATATACACACAAATTTATGGAACGATCAATAATGTGACTATTATCTATTCTTCTAAGAACAAATACCAAACACTCTGTTAAGACCTTTTCAGATGCACTAAGTCGTTTCAAACAAAGATGACTGCCAAACAAGATCTATTATTTAGTCCTCGGTAATGGCGCCAAAAACTTGTTAAGACCAATTTGTGATATAGATAGACCAGTGGACAAACAAGATCATATATATATATATACACAAATTTATGGAACGACTACCAAGGACTATTATCTAATCCTCAACAAAGGGGCTAAAGTTAACCAAAATGTAATGAAAATATTTGTTTGTCCTCTTTTGTAAACTGGATTCGTTAAAGATTTTGAGTGGTCTTAATCACTGCAAGTACACAGATCATACAAGTAAAAAAGTGGATTTTCATTAAGTTTTATATCGTCTACCTAGGATCGAGGATTTAGAATCATAAAACCAACTACCCTAACTACTCGAGATCCCACTATTTGAACTACAATATTAAGATGATTAAAAACTTAATAAAAATAAGAATGGAAGTTTAGAATTCACCAGTGAGAAAACACTATGATATAGTAGACCAATGAATAATTGTCAATTTTCAGATCATTTTGAATCTTGGGCCGAAATACAAGTTTGAAGGCCAAATTGTCAAGATGCATTATGGTATAGTTTGATTTCTCCTCAACCATACCTTTCACTAATTAGAGATTCATGTTCATTTCGACTCATGAATGCAATCACTACCAGAAGATATAATCCTCTTTTCTAAGATTTAAGTATTTTTCCTTTCAAGATTTCACACCCAAAATCTAGACTGGAGAATTCGTCCCATAGATAGATATCAGAAGTTTCTCCACCTGATGGTACTCAATCCTCAATACTAATGAAATTCTCCATCTCCTTGATTAGATCTTTTGCAACACCAGGATCAATCCTTTCACTGGAGAGGGAGAAACCTCTGAGTGATTAAACTGATACTTCAACAAACTATCTTCAAACGACGAGTAAGTTAGTGATTTATCTGAGTAATCTTTCAGAGTTCATTAGTTCCATAGTATTAGTCTACTAAACCCACAAAGAACCCATGTCATCATCCCTCAGATTCTCCATCTCCGTGTGTCACGGTAAGAGAGTCTTCCAAAATCAGACAATGCTGAAATACTTTGCTTCGCTGGGGTACAAGATACTGTGATTGGGAACAATTGCTAAAAATAATATCAATCAAATAAATTTAAGAATTATAACTAAGGTACTTTCCACTTCGTATAGAAACACCTATCATCATCTAATTCACTGGGAGGGATTCTCAACCCTTCAAAGTCAAGGTTCACTTACACGTTGACTAACCCATAAGGTAAATTCAATCGTAAAGTAAACAAACTCAAATAATGAAATCCAGAAATTTTCCAAACTCCATTTTATTCAAAACATAAAACAGTAGAAATTTAACAAGAAATTTCAAATAAAGTCGCACTAGTTACGCTCGTTGCTCAACTCAAAGAAAATCGAAGAAAACTAACCACGCTCAAACCAAACTAGCCAAAACCAGAAATAAAGAAAATAATATACGTAGTAGTCTTCAATTACCTAAGTCTGAATTGGAAGGTTTATAATGTCAGCTCTAGACGCTAGTTTATTTATGTATTCTTCCACGTTGCTGCACTCAAGACCGTGTTGCGGATCCCTAAATTTCTAGCCCAATTGGCTGCTTCCGTCAAGAACATAGAAACCACTGCCGCGACAGTCTTCGTCTTTGTCGCAACTGTAATTTTCTTTTCGCGACCGTTATCTGCTTTTCTTAGATTCGTCACGATAGACTTTTGATAATGCTCGCAACAAAGTTTTCGATCCAAGCGCCTTGTTCTCTTTGTCGCTAGAATATTCTGTGGTCGATTACTAAAATTGTTTCACCTAGCTCTGCATACACTTATGTCTCTAGAAACTATCACGACATAATTTTCTTTATCGCAACAAGCATTTTTCGCTTCAGCTTGTCTACTCTATCACAACAGAGTTCTCTATGTCACGATAGGATTTCTTTTATTCTTTAACAATTTCATGTGGCGACATAATTTTCTTTTGTCGTGACTGGCTTTTCTTCTCTGGTCCTTATATCTAGCTGAGCTATTTGTTGTGCCATAGAAATCTTTATTGCAACAACTTAGACTGGCTAATCTCGCCTCTTTTAATTTTATGTCCAAACTAAATCTTCTTCCATCATACAAAAAAATTCTATCATTCTCAGAAGGCCATTATTGTTGCGATAGAAAACTTCTTTGTCGCGACAGAGATTCTGCCTTCAATTCTTTAATATGTCGCAACATGAATTTCTTTGTCGCCATGGCTCTTGTATTGTTGTTCAACTTCTTGTCGTAAAAGAGAATTCACTTCCCTCATGTTTTTTTTTGTCGCAACATAAATAATCTTTGCCTTGACAAAACTCTGTCAGTTTTTCAGGAACTCTGAATGTTATGTCGCGATAGATTTCCTTTCTTTACGCGATACATAAATTCTTCCTTAGGTCAGGTTCCATAGCCGAAACTTTGTCGCAAACATAAAAACACTTTGTCTCTAACACTTGTGTTAGATTCAGAAATTTTTGGTCATTGTCGCTCGGTCACAACAGTTCATCTGTTAATCTTCAACCTTTTATGTCGCGACAAAGGAAGGATTGTCACGACAAAGTTCCTTTGCCATTTGCCTTGATCATTGTCACGACAGAGTTAAGGGTGTCGCTTACGCCTTCTTTTTCTGGCTCCTTCTTTCAAAAAGAATGCTGCTTATAGAACCATTTTCACGACTCCGAGATTCTATTTCGCCTCGAAGTTCACTCCAGACTTGTTGCGACATATAACTGCTGGTTGTGACATAGTTCTCTGGTCTCAAAATTTGTCAGAACAAACAAAACTATGTCACACAAAAATGTCGAGAATTGCACTTTTTTTTTTTTCTTCTTTTATGTTGGAATTATTCTATTTTTCAATTAAAAACCTGCAAACACAAAGTTTTGTGAACATTCCATAATTTGCTATAAAATATTCAAACTGCTTAAACCATTTAAAAAATGGATTAAAAATAGATTAGTTTAAGACTCATCAATGTCCCGTCTATGATTTTAAGTCCCCCAGCCGGCCATCCTACCACATATGGAAGTTCGTTATGGATATATGAAGGAGGAAAATACGCAAAAGAGGTATTTATCAATGGATTTCCTAGTTTCCAAATCCCTTATTTCTCAAAAAAATAATATTTGATAGGTGAGATTTATCCTACAAATATAGAAAGATTTGTAAACTGCACCTTATAAATCAGAAAGATCTCCCACAAGGTAAGGTAATTTTTTTCAACTAGGAAAAACTCTTCACTTCTTTTTTCATCTTGTAGCCGACTTGAATCCATCAAAAGAAAGGCTTTATCTACGCACCACCAATCTGATCACCTTTTTTATAGGTTCAAATTGCCGATGCTTAGAGGTTCCGACGAATAAGGTCCCTATAAGTGCCTCATTATCCACTCCATTATCACTTTGGATACCTAACATTATCCAACACATTATCTCTTTAAAATAATATAGCATTATTCGAGTTTATCAAGAGTTTTAACATATCTACCACTCGACCAGCAAAGATGAAATGGAAGGACTCTTGGTAGATAAGTCTCTAATTAATTTTGTCAAGGAGGCAGGATTCCAAGAGAGTCCTAATATGAGTAGACTCCTTCACCTATCATGACATCTCACTTGACAACTCATATGAGACTCATGATAGCTCATATATACCCATGTGACATCCTTTGACACATCCATTAAGAACATGCAGCTTCATTTAGATGACTAAAACAAACTAGGTTTTGCCTAAGATTTTACTAAGTATCAAAGCTAACAATAAAGATGTAGTTACAAAAGGTATTCATGTTGAAACATTCTTTTGGTTTCATATGTATTTTCTTAGACCATACTTAAGTCTCACATGATACCATTTCTAGTGTAGATATCAAGCTTATTTTGACAAGTAAGATGCCCAATGCCTCTGCAGTTTAGCTCCTTCCCTTTTTTCTCTCTACAAACAAAGCGATAGAGAAAGTTTTTATTTAATGCTTAATTCGCTTTTGATTTATTTTTACAAAGATAAGTTTTATATATAGATATATTATTGTTACAGAATAAGAGAGAGATATATATATATAAAGATATATATATATATATATATATATATATATATTGTTCATATATATGTTGGACAAAAGTAAAAAGGACATAATGTTATGATGAAATTAATGATATTTCACATTAACATTTTCATATATATATATGAGAACTTCTCTCAACCTCATAAATAAATTTCAAACTTATTAAGGACCTTGGGTGTAGAGTCTAATGTTAGTGTGAATCAATCTCAATAAAAGTCATTTTAATACCTCATTCTGTAAGACTTGGAAAGTGTTTATGATATCTACATCTAATGGAGAAAAAAGTTTTCTAAGTTCCTCTTAACCATGTGAAAAAGTTTTAGTGTTAGACTATTCATATTTCACACATATATGTCTACACAGATATGAACAGGTTTTTTAAAAAAAAAAAGAAAAACAATCATTCAGTATCACCTAGTTATAGGTAGAAGCTTAACCATGTCGACAAGTTTCGATAATCTTTGAGATTCAATTGACATAAAAGAAACAATGTTTATATGATTGAGAGATCATCATATAAACGCTTAATAATGTTTAAGAAGAGGCAAGTGGACCCACACCAACATCAAGAATGCCACTTCCATGTCTACTTAAACCTCTACACAAATTTGATTTCTCTTTTATCTTATATATGAGGTTTCTTTTGAAAAATTGTTTGCAACAAGCAGCAAAATGTGGTGCTTTTTAGCTGGTTTACATGCCCATGTCATACTTATATAGTAAAAGGTGTGTTGTCTCCAATCAATCCTCTCATTTCTACATCCGAGAGAGAAGAAATCCACACTCAACCAGCATAATAAAAATCATCTGGAGAAAAGTATGCCACCTCATAAAGTTATGCAAGTTTTAGTTAAACTAAACCATCATCATCCTTTTAATACTTCAGCGCTCAAACTAAATGCTCTACCAATTTATACTGCGTGATGATCTCTACTCTTCCCCATTTACTAATACAAGATCCGGCTCTGGGATGGCATATACATATTCACAGAGCTCTTTTCGACTTACTGGCTCCTTCAAGAACAAGTCAAGGAAAGGGCTCTTGAAACAACAATGAAACACATCCATTATAAAGATGATTAGTGCCCAAAAAGTGCTATTTTGATCCCTATTTATTATAGGTTTTGAGTGCTTTTTGTGTACTAATCATTCTAATTTACCCGATTTACACATTAAGGTCCCTACTATTTTAATGATCGCATTTGCGGACAAATTTCAGTTTTTGCGAGCTAATTATGCCAAAATTGTTGAGTCGATCCAAGCACGAAGAATTCAAGTCAAACTCAACATTGCATCAAAGATCGAAGGAAAAGAAAGAGCAAAATGTGAAGAAAACACCATTGCAGAAAGCCCCGTGAGCACCGCTCCCACCCAAAGACTGCTCCTCCCGTCGCCTGCTCGTTTCAGCCATGCATGACCTTGATTGCTTTGCTTTTGGTTTTTTCCATTTATCCTCTAATAACCTTCTGATTTTGGTCTTTTGTAACTTCCTTACAATCGAGCATCTATATAAGTCTCACTAGGCAAATCAACTGACTAGACTCACGGATATACGTTGCGGAGTGCACTGGCAATTTTCCTTTTTCTTTCCTTCTTTCCAGCATTTTCTGGCCCAAACACTCCGAGGATGACAACTCTCGGGATAATGGCCAGACCCTTCCTCCTCAAGAGGACTCGCTATTAGTAAGTGCTGAGGTAACTCACTTGCCTCTGCTTTTAACGCATTTATTTATGGTTGCTCGGGTTCTCGCTCAATAGGTTAAAATCTCTGCATGCCTCTTTAATGTGTAATATGCTTTTCGGGGTTCAATCGATACTTTCACGTAGATCCATTGAGGCTCGCTAGTTGTCTCCGCTAGTTATCGTCGATTAGGTTTTTGAGATGCTTTCACTGTTAAACATTTATTCCCATTTGAAATGCTATTTTTTCAAAAGTGGAAAAATCATAGTGTGGTTTAGTTTCTTTCAAAGCTAAAAATGAAGATCCAAGACGGGAATGACTATATGTCATGCTCTCAACTGAGGAAAATAATTCTAGATTACGTGGTTACCTTGAAGCCCTAAACTAGTGGCCTAACACTTCAAGGGGTTCTATTTTATATTTTTTTTTTCTTGTTTTAGTTTCAGTCAGTGAACACCCAAAACCCCCCTGTTTTTACCAAACCTTAAAAATCCAAATTTAATTCACCAAATTTTGCCTTCACTGTTAGTCATTTGTACGAAGAAAACTCTTATCCTGTTCAACCTTAGACCACTATATCAAAGATTGATCAGCATAGGAGGAGCATAGATTATAATTTTGTTAGATTCCTATCACCCATCAGGGCATTTAATCAAAGGGCGTTGCTAGCTGTGGATGGTGTCATGCATATGATGACTTGTTGAACACTTGTGATCCCTAATACAAGATTCGGTGAATTTTTCTTTTATTGTTTAACTGTTTTTTTTGTTCCTGCTTCACTGTTAAAAAAAAAAAAAAAAAAAAAAAAAAAAAAAAAAAAAAAAAACAAATAAGAACAGATCATTTGTGTTGCTTGTGTCGTCATACATGAACTATTCGCGGATTAGAAACCTAGAAGGCAGTTACAAAGTCAATCTCCTGGCAAACTTGACAACTTGACCAAACCAAATGGAACCCCACATTAGTTGTTAATACAATGTGAGTAACCCTAGTATATGAATATGGTTAAACGGACCATAGAACTCGCATGGCAAAAATCAAGAACTCCCGGGAGAGAAATCCAAACCCACCCGATCCATGAGGGACTACAGAGACCATTGGATGAGTGACCTTCCTACATGGTGTGCCTCCACAAAGATGCCTTTTGTTCAATAACCACCACAACCAATCTCCATGAGCACAATTCTGATCCTACTAAACCAGTGGCATTGCAGAACAAAAGGAATTCAATGTCCAATCGAGTGAAAATCCATACTAAGGAGAATTCCCCTGACCAAAGATTAGACGGGCCGAACAATGATTTTGAGGTGCATGGGATCAGACAACTCAAGATTCCAGAATAAGACCTAATCGATCGCCACACAGTTGATGTCCAACTAGAGATGAGTGTCAAAAAGCCCATAGAGTCGTATTTCCACAAGAGGCTCAATGAAGAAACCCGGTGGAAAATTTTAATCCTCAACAGGTTATATCCGCTCTACTGAGAAGAAGAAATCAACTTTCCTCGATTGAATTGAAGATGTAGACATGAAACAAAGGGAAGTGGACCCAAGAGCTTATCATTCAACCAAACCCCATGATTTGGATCCTAATGCCACGCTTCAGGCTGGCAAAATCCCACTCAATCACACCCTCCACCAACCAAGTATACTCCCCGCCGTTGCACATACGTCTTCTCGCAGCACACAACCACGGTACCATTTACTCCAAAGGCCACCCAATGTGCACCGGCCAGACAACATTTCTAAGAGATTAACGGCCTTTACATAAGTTTCCCCTGCCACTACATCAAAGAGCCAGCGCAAATTTCGTCAGCACGGGCATGGCATAAGAACAGCCGGTGCCGGCTCGATTTGATATCCTAACTCCTAAGATTGAGCCCCCCACTTTTGGTTTTAATTTTCCTGTTTTATTTTATTTTATCGCATTTTAATTGATTTCTATAATTTTTCTTTAGTTTTTCTGACTTTAGTTAATTTTATGTTTTTAAATTAATTTTTATTTTTCAATTTTTCGTGTTATTTTTTACAGCTTTTCGCTAATTTTTTGAAGCTTGATCAAGATCGTATGTTAAAGAAGAATTTTCGTTAGCTTAGCTTAGATTTCAAGTAATCCTCAAATAATGAGAAATTTTCACTAGCTTGCATTTGGCTAAAATTTGTTTCAAAATTTCACTAGCTAGCTTAAATTTCGCTAAGCTAGCAAAACTGGGATGTAAGTTAGAATAGTATTTCGCTACAGCCAAAATAGTTTACTAAAGGTTTCCATTTTGTTTTTATTTTATTTTATTTATTTTATTTTATTTATATTTTAGTATATATAAAAAAAAAAATGTTTGTTTATCTTATAAGATATTTATTTCTAAAAAAATATATATATACTTTTATTCTTTTATTTTTTTATTTTTTAACTTTTTTTATTATATATTAAAAAATCATTTTTTAATATATATATATATATATATATATATATATATATATATATATATATATATATATAAATTTGAAGTTTTTTTATTTTTATTATTTTATTATTTTTATTTTTATTTTTAATTATTAATTATTTTATTTGAAAATTAAAAAAAAAAAAAAAAAAAAAAAAAAAATCAAAAATTTTCGCTATTAGACATAGCGAAATTTTCGCAAACATACAGAATTTCAAAAGAACATATTAATGCATCTTCGCTTAGCTAGCTTAAATTTCGCTAGCCTAGCTTAAAATTGCAGCTCAGCTTAAAATTTCGCTAGTTAGCTAAAATTTTTTCGCTGCTATGCCCCATAATTTTAACCCCACTTGTTTCGCTCATAACTTTTTTCTTCTGAATCCATGCTAGGTGTTCTTGGCACCAAGGTTTAGAGAGGAATCCAACATATTTAAAGAACATTTTGATATGAGGAAAGTGTAATTTTAAAAATGGTCCAACCGGTCACTTTTTTTCCTCTCTTTTCTTCTCCAACTTTGTTTATTTGAAGCCCAAACGAGTGAATAAGGTGTCGGCGGGAAAGCTTAATGTAAGTTACTCTATCCAGAAATGATCACATCTCATCAAGGAGGTAACACTTCCTTCTAATTCTTCCAATCATTCTCATTTCTGATTAATCTAAATGTTTAGTCGGGGGAGAGTTAGCAAAGGAAGTGGCTTGTATTTATTCTTTTGTATCATTTTGAGCAAGCCCATTTTGTGATGTTCAGTGGCTTGCTAGGTCCCCTTTCTATGTACTATTATACTTTACAGCTTACTTTTTCAAAATTTGGACCCGTTTTGTAACCAAAATTTTTGTGTGTTTTGCCTAACCTGTGGTTTGAAAATTGAAACTTTCATTCAATTGAAATATTAGATTGGTTCCATGCATAAGGATGATTAGTTAAATTTGCCGCTTTCAACCTTTTTCTTCCACCTTTAGCTAACCACACACAATGCACATTAGGTTTCACACAATAAAACTCAAGACAACCTCCTTTACTTTGATAACTCAATTCCTACTTATCGACCACCTTAATAGTTATGGACCCTCATGAGTGCCAAAAGAAAACAGAAAAAGAAAAAAAAGAAAAAGAAGAAAAATGAGAAAAAGAAAAGAAAAGAAAGAAAAGAATAAAAATTGCAACACTTGCCTTGAAACCCCAGCACAGTCCGAGGGGTATATGGTGAAAGCCTCAAAGCCCGCCAGCCCTAAACCTTCACCGGCCGGGAGTCACAGACTTAGTGGGATGTTCATATACGGGTGGACGGGTGGAGTTTAGCAAGTCAGGTGCTTGGAGTCTCAAATCATTCAAGTCCCGGTGAAACTCAGAGAGGCTCAGGGTCGAAAGATCCTTATGACTTCGTGCCCTAAGCCTTAATTACCGGGGGAGTCACTCCAGATCCTCGCTACATGGACTTCGTGAGGTCGATTCTCGCATCGCACCCTACAACGCAAAAGAATTGTGGAATAAGAGGTGGGTCCCGACCATTTAGGTTGGTTAAGTACGCTAGGCCTGGTTGTAGCTAGTTAGGGGAGTGCAATGATGCCATCACATAGATAACTCAAATAAACACTTAGCTGGTGGAAGCTGGTCGAAATATCGAGAAGGAAGCTCTCGACACTCAATTTCAGATATATCTATTCTCTCATGATAGTTATCGGATTAATGGCTTTGAATGATTTTTCCTTAGGTTAGGCATTACTCATTCACAACCTTTTGAAATATAATTTTTGTGAACATTATTTTGTTATCGCAGATGCCTCTTTCTTTCTTTTCTTTCTTTCATCGCTAAGGACTAGCAACGTAGGTCGGGTGTGATTAAGGCCCAAAAAGTGCTATATTTGAGTCTCATTATTATGTGTTTCAGTAAGCCAGGTGTACTAATCATTCTAATTTCACTCCTACTTGCACATTGCTGTCCCAATTATTTAATGTATCGCATTTTGTAATAAATTTTGCAGTTTTTATGAAGCAATTATGCCAAAATTGTTGAGTCGATCCAAGCACGAAGAACAAGTCAAATCAACATTGCAAGATCAAAGATCAAGAGCAAGAGCAAAATATGAAGAAAACACCACCGCAGAGCCCCGCGAGCACTGCTCCCGCCCCGCACTGCTCCTCCCGCCGTCCGTTCTTTCACGTGATAATCTGCTTAAGCTAGCTTTTGGTTTTTTCCAGGCTTACCCCGTGAATAACCTTCTAATTTTGGTCTTTTTGTAATCTCCCTTACACCGAGCATCTATATAAGTCTCGGCCAGATAAAATCAACTAGACTTGACCGCGTATATACAGTAGGTTTAGAAAGCTTCGTAGCCTTCCTTTCCCTTTTTCTTTCCTTTCTTTTCCATTTTTTCACGTTAAACACTCCTCCTCGAGGATGACAAATCGTAGGATGTTCTGGCTTAGACCTCTTCCTCCTTGAAGAGACTACCGTCATGTAAGCGCGCTGGAGGTAACTCACTGCCCCCGCTTTTAACGCATCGATTTATGGTTGCTCGTGTTCCCGCTTCTCACTTTCAGTTAAATCTTCTACATGCTCTTTAATGTATTCGCAAGCTTCGTTCAATGATACTTTCACCAGATCCATCGACATCGCCCGCGAAGGTCTCCTCTAGTTATAGGCGGATTAGGTTTTCGAGGATGTAAGCCACCATAGTGAAACATTTATTCCCATTTAAAATGATATTTTTCAAAAGGGAAAATCATGTGGTTTAGTTTTCAAAGCTAGTAATGAAGATCCCGGCTCGAAATGACTATATGTCATGCTCCCCTTAACGCGAGAAAATACCCGGGGACATGTGGTCACTGAAGCCCCAAACCAACACCACTTCAAGGGGGTTCTATTTTTTTTTTTCATATTTTCAGTCACTGGAACACCCAAACCCCGTTTTTTACCAACTTTAAAAATCCAAATTTAATCTCACCAATTTTCGCTTCACCTGCTAGTCATTGGTATTTAAGAAAACTCATCCCTATGTTCGAATTTAGATTCACTATAATTGCTAGCAGAGTTTATCACCAAGCAAATAGGAGTGGTATAAGGATATAAATTTATTGGATTCTGGATCACCCCTACTCGTGGCAATTCTTTAAATCGAAGACGAAACCATTTCAGAGATGTTAACATGGAAAATCTGGGGAAGGTAACATGATTTTTTTTTTTTTTTTTTGTATTGTGAAGTTTTTAAAAGGAAGAAGAGAGTCTAATGGAAAACAACTCTACCATAAATTCAATTGTATTGTGTAATGTCATTGGTTGGTAGAAGATCCTAATGGGATTATTTCAAGAAGCATCTACAGTTCTTATATTATATACGTGGATCGGGTGTTAAACTTGAAGTGCCTTAAAGTTATGCACTAAACTTCTGGATTGAAGGTCTCTCAATAGTCTTCTAATTAATGGTTTTATCGTGGAGATATGCAGATTGTTGGCAATTAGTTGTGGGACACTAGTCTTAGCCTTAATGTAACGCCCCAAAAATACCCTAGAATTTTTATAAGAAATTTTTTTTATATTCTGGGTATGAATTGAGCCAAACTGAAGCTTTTTCCAGAAAATTGATAAAATTGACAAGTTATGAAATGATAAATTTAGTGAACTGTGGAAATTTTGGCACTAGAACAAGGATAAAATTCTAGATTTACAAGGGGTATAAAATGAAAAAGGAGTGTAGACGGGCCATAAGTGAGAAATAAAAACAAGCTAAATTGAAAAATTAAAGATATGAGGGCTATTGCAATTTATGAAAAGTTGAAAATATAAAAATGGAAAACAAAAGCTAAAATTCATTTGTCTCCAATTTCATTCTGTTAAAAAACCGTGGTGAGAGGAGAAGTTATGAGAGAAATAAGAGGCTAAGAGGTAGGGCATGATACAGAGTAAGATCAAAAACTAAGGTATGTATTCATCTTAGGATCAAGTGTGTTTTGATTTCAAGGCTTGCTTTTTGGAGAATGGTCCCCTGTCTAGGTTTTTGTGGAAGAGATCACACAAAACCCTTAACTTGTTGAGGCATGGGTAAAAACCCCTCATACAGATAAAGATAATCATGTAATCCTCTCTTGCACGGATCCACGGTTAATTGAGAGTTTGAAGGTGGCTGAGAACAAACCTAACTTGACTCATCATATATTTCTGAGAATGGGTCATAACTCATGTTGGAATGATCTTTGAAGAAATTCATGAAAGACTTGAAGAAATATATGTAATTGAAAAGAGAATTGAAAGAAAAGAGATTCAAGGAGAATTTGGAATGGTTTTGATGTGTGTTTGAAGTGTAGAATTGATCAGATCAGTATAAAAAATGTGAGAAACACACATTTTAAGGCATTTCGGGTGACTTGTACTTGGTATTAATTTCTGAAAGTGTACTGGTACACTTTCGTTTCTGGTCATTTTTGGCCAAAGTGTACCGAGATAACTTTAGGGGTAAATTCTAAGACACTCGCTCTGCCGTTTTTGCCACCTCAGTTTTTGTATTTTGGCCATAGTAACTTGCCTATTTTTATCCGATGGAGGACTCAAGTGGCTACGTAAAATAGACTTTATGAGAACAAAATTAAAGAATAAGCATCGATAAACTTGATCCTCCTAAGAGGCCTAAAAATTCACTCAGCGGTCACGTGGAAGCCAAACTCGGTTCCAATTTCTTTGAACATAGAGTAGTCCGGTTGTTTCTACTTGAATCCTTGAGTTTCTGCTCACTGGGTGATTACACTAATAGAACCCTTAGTACCTTAGCTTTAAATGAGTACAAAGAGATAATGTCAAAATTGTTAGAAACCCCTAAAATTTCATAATACAAACTCCGTCCTTTAAAGTAATCTATGAATTGATTAGTTGGCATGAAAATGCCATAACTTTGGGATAATCCGATTGGAATAGATTCCAATTCCTAGCAGTGACTCATAGGGAATAAGAATGAGTCTAAGTCAAAAATGTATCATATTCATCGCTTCTAAGAAAGCTTGCTTCGCTCTAACTATATTCGTTAGTGGCGATTTTCTGCATAATCACTCAAGAGTGAATAACGGTATTTGACTCGAAAAGCGGGTGAAGACGACAACCCGGCTCTAGATTGACATCGAGAAAGTTGAAACTGAATTTGATAATTGGTTTGTTCTCTGACTCTATCCTTAAATTCAAGTATTTTGGTAGTTTACCAATTAACTATGAATGAGTACATGAATGAGCACAGTGATATGACACGTGATCGAGATATCTTAGAAAGATAATACTTAAAGTGAATATGAAATTGAATGTGATAATCGATAACCTGATGAAAAGTGAATGATGATAAGGACGGATTCACTAAACCTGAATCCTTCTAATCGCGGGAAGTGAATAATACCGACGAATCGCCTGACGACGCAACACCCAAGATCCGTCACGGCAGCACCTCTCGAAATTACCCAATGTCCCACTCAAGTGATGCGCTTAATCTGATCCGTCATGATGGCGTATGGCATTGAAGAAATGTCCACTTGGCGGGATGCAATCGGCATCCGCCGCGACGCGCTGCAGATGGTATCGAACACCGATACATGGCACTGCCGGCACCAAACTAGCATCCCAAGATGACGGGAGACCGATTATGTGGGATCAATTCGTCGGATGCACCAAACTAAAGATCCGCCATGACGGAGATAAAATTGTAAAATGTATAAGCACATTATCGAATAATAATAAGGGCGATTCAACAAACGAATCCGCTAGAAATCGGAATCAATAGTCAAGGTGAAATAGCCAACGTTGACGAGCGTAATGAGATATTTTATGAATATGTTTGAATAGATTTGGTGAATGAATCGTCGATGAAATACTATATATTACAGGTACTGATTTATATTAAGCTGTTGAAATGAATAGCATGAGTATATGTTGATATATTAGGCATGGCTTCAATGATAAATGTGCCGCCAGAAAGAACAATATCGTAACAGAATCAGATGTAACCACTAAGCATGAAAATGTTTAGCGCTGTAGTTTTAACTATGCACGGTATCGAAAGTAAGCAAAGAGAAGAAGGGCTGATCACAAGAAGCAGAGTCATAGAGAGAGTACGGCGTATATGTATACTCCGTAATTTGCATATCATCATTTGAACAAGGGGTATTTTGTAAACAAAAAGGGGTAAACCCTGAAACTTGATTTTTGTATATTATTTTGAAAGGGCATATAATGCTTTCTTTGTAAATGTATTTGGTTAATGCTATGGTCACCGAATTGCTTTGAATTTTGTAAATGATTATGGGTCAGCTTCAAAACTGAAATTGCTTTCCGCAACTAAATAATTACTAAAATGTTTGATAAGATAAATAAACTGTTTGAAAGTAAACCTGCTCGTCGATCCGCTCATTCAAGTCAGCCAGGATTCTGTCGCGATTAATCTTTTGAAAAATAAAATTAATAAATACCTGAAATGAAAGAAAATAAAACCGAAGGCGTTTGCTGTCATCATCCATTCTAGTCTTGACTAGCTTAGTAGGGTCGCTAACTGAAGGCTAGCATCTCAGAACTAACAGATGAAATTGGACACACTCAAGAAAGGGCATGACTACATAAACAAATCTCAGGTGTTGTCTTGAATTTCTGTGATGATTCCACTCATCAACCATCATAATTCTATAATGCCACTTGAAAGCTAATTTATAAGCTTGCAAGTTAGGGACAATCCTTCTGGTGATTTTACAAGCTTGTATAGACACATTTCTAAGGGATCTTGGACATACTAAGATCGGGATCAAGGATGGCAAGTTTGAAATTGCAGATTCGTAAAGGTCTAAGGCAATATTAAGCTATGCTCAAACACTTTAATCCATTGATATGGTTTGTTTTCTGTTTAATTTTTATCTCTGTTACAGTGTTGTCTCCTTCTATTAGTAACGCCACCATAAATTGTTGGAGAAAAAATCGAACCTGAACGATTGTATGATGCCATTAATGTTTTGCTTTCCTATAGCGAGAAAATTTTATAGAGTTAAAGGTTGTGTTTGCATGTAAACACATTTGCAATAAGTGTTTAATTTGTGGTGCGTTGTTACAAGAAAGGTTCTAGTATATTTTCTCTTTGAATTTCTTTCATAATTATTTCTAGTATCTCGTAGAAAGAACCAAGAGAGAATTGTATAAAGAATTTTCTTGGTGTTTTTCATTGAATTAACATGTGTATATATGTTATGGATGTTTATATATTTCTAATCTATTACAACTCTATATTATTGTTCATTCCTAACTAAGTTCCAACTCTATATGTTAAGTTTCCTAACTAGTTATAAGTCTATATGTTAACACTCCCTCAATTGTTTACATTAACTCAAGTTATTATAACACATCTGATCACCCAGGTCTGAACATCCACACCCGTTCTCACATATCCCGTAGAGAAATCAACCGAGTCAGATTTTCTCAACAATGCACGAAGGAAAATGAATCCATGTTAGTCTGCTCACGGAATATAGGATTTAAGGCAATATGAAGGGCAACCTGTTTTCACACCAAAGTTCATTGGACCATAGTCTCACGCCTAATTTCCCATCAAGAGTTGATGAAGCCATGATTTCACACACAGATCAGGTCATTGCTCTATATTCTGACTCTGCACTTGAACAAGAAACAACCCCTTGTTTAATCTCCATGAGACTGACACCAACAAAAAACACAAGAATTAGATGCGCATTCCTATCTTCTCCGACCTCGCTTAATCAAGATTGTGGAAGACTCAACCCCATTATGCCTTATGATTACTATATAGAATACCACGTCCTGGAGCTCATTTCAAGTAACATAGAATATGTTCTACTATTGACAACCTACAATTGCCTAATTGTTAACAATCGGGGAAGACATGTATTGACTAACAACACTAATTGAGTGTGCAATATCAGGACGAGTTACTATAAGGTGCAGTCTCGCCTTCCCAACTGAGCCCTATATCTCAGATCCTTAAACAACTCGCTTTCTAAGGTGCGCCAGAGCCATGGGAACTCGCATGGCTTGTTTCTCAATTTTCCTAACCTCGATAATAAATCAAGCACATATTTCTGGAAGATAATGAAGATCCACATTTACTCCCACATAACTTCAACGCCCAAGAAATAGGTCTACATCCCTAAGTCCTCAGATGGAATCGGTCAGGAAGAAAGGACTTATGATAAGATTCCTGATAGAGTCACTCCTACGCAGAACAATATCATCCACATACACCACCAACACAAAATGATACCCGAACTGAGTTTCTGAAGACACTTTAATGGTCAAATTTACTCTCATGCAAGCTAAATTTCTTAACTTCTTGGCTGAATTTACCGAACCAAGCACAGAGACTCTACTTCAAGCCATATAACAACCTCCGAAGACGAAATACCTTCCCAGTCTCCTCCTGAACAACAAACCTGTGGTGTCATTCCCAGCACATACCTCTCCTAAAAATCGCCATGAAAAAAGGCGCTCTAATACTGGGCCACGAAGATCTCACTAGTGAGTGGCAATCCGTGGAATGCAAGCCAAACATATGTCATCTTAGCAACGGGGGAAAAGGTATCAGAATAATCCACACCATATAGGTCTCAGCGCACTTTAAATATACGCGTGCTTTCAATCTAAAGAATCAACGATCTGATTAACTGACCGCAAAGCACCCGATATCTAATGGCTTTCTTCCCAGTAACGTAGCCAAGTTCCAAGTGATTCTATTCAGAGCATCCATCTTTTTATCATAGCACCACGCCAACCAAAGATGGCTTCCTAAAAAGTGTTAGTAACGAATAGTTGTCAATACCATTCTTGCCGACATAATCCGAACCTAAGCCGGTGCGAACGATATTGACGTTTTTTTTCTTCTTTTTTTTTTCAGAGCTGAACTTATACTTGTGGTTATACAAACAATTTTTATAATAACCAAAATCATTTATATATATAAAGAACCCAGTAGTATCCATTAAAACTATACACACATGTTAAGTTCCCATTTACTTATACAAATACATATACAGATGTACATATCTAATACAAACATCGAGATCATGAACAAGGTTAGTGAGCACTCATTCTAAGATGGCCCGCATCGGCTGGTGGAATGTCATGTCCTTCTTTATCTCCTCTTCAAGATCACACCTGATTGAACACCATAAGCTTATGCTTAGTGGGAATATATAAATGCAGAATTCACTAATAACAACCGGCCACTATGTTTACATTTACTTTCCTTATGGTATAATCGGTTTATCATGTGACTTAACTCATATATCATATTATACATGTAGATTTTTTTATCCTTTTCGTATTCCATATCATTATCTTGTTCAGATATCTATGGTCATGTCTTTTAATAGTTTCAATTCATAATCTTCTACATGTACGGCATGTCGATCATATCTAAAAACAAACTTATGCATATAAGCCACGGCAAATCTGAACATATTAAAGTCATATTCCATACATAATAGTATCAATTCAGATCGATACCGATACATATTAGACTCATATCATTATCACTACTATTTTCATTAATCAAATCCCTTTTAGCAATTACATTTCATGATCCCGGATGTTCTTAATTCTTTGATAATGCTTATTAAATTACTAAAAGTGTTTTTAATCGAATCCTCACTCGACCCCCAAGTATGATCCAAGCTGGAGCCCTGCCATCTCGACATTTTCAATCAAAAAATTTTGTTTGGTTTTATTAAATTTTTATTTTCAAAAGTGTCGCGAATTCGAACTCGACTACCCGGTCATGATCCAAGTCGGAGCCCTGGGCAGACATTCGACATTTTCAATTATCTTCCAAACATTTGTTTGTGTTATTCCATTTTAGACTTTTTAATTACGCGAAAGCACTTCTTTTCGGGCAATCCCATAAACATTTACAAAATAATACCTTTTTACTATGTCTGTGTAATGTAAAAGATATTTAAACAAACACAATTTTCAATGTCATTTTTCACTTTTCGGTTTGTGATTCACATAGTTATGAGGAATGATATCCATGACAAGATTCACTAAATCCCGTCCCATTTGTCATATTCAAGAGCAATGTGATTTCAAGATTCAATTGTTACCATCTCACATATGGTTAGAAACGACATTCACGCACAGATTCACTGGGAATCCCGTCCCTGCTTGTCAAGAGCAAATGTGATTTCAGATTCAATTATTACCATTTCACATATGGTTAAAAAAAAAAAAAAAAAAAAAAAAAAAAAAAAAAAGTAGAAATGACATTCATGACAGATTCACTGGGAATCTCACATATTTGTCATTTAAGAGTAATGTGATTTTCACATTTAGCAATTATTGTTATTCTCTTACGACGAATCTGCCGCTTAATCCCGCCATGTTATCATTCAATAAAATGTGATTTCACATTCAATATTTACGATAACCTTCATGATAGACCAATTGGTGAATCCCACATGTCTGGCCATTCAATGATACATTTCAAATCAATTTATTTATGCACTTTCGCTTATAGTTTAAATACATGCACGCATGCATATGTGTGACAAACATTCGAATAACAATAATTAAAATCTGATATATGTCATAGATGTATATTTCTGTAGCAAATAAAACTCACACCGATTATAAACACATTCTCTGCCTTCATGTCATTAGTATGACAAACATTTCGAATAACAATAATTCAAATCAATATATATATACTTATATATCTCACAAATAGTATCTTATAATTGATCATAATCACATTCCCGCTCATATCATTTATTACCTTTTTTCCGGTTATATATGGTAATAATCATATATAACTAAATCCACATTATGTGTTCAAAGATATATTTTCCATACCTGATCTATGTGCTCATAATTGCTTTTCATTTTCCATATCACATTCATGTTTCATGAACATTGATATGTTGTATTTTCTATATTTTGTTTCATGCCTATTACACATGGCACTTCATATACTTGTAAAGTATGATGTCTATGAAATCATACCCCATTCATGTATTCTTATTCCTCTATGAGTCTACTTTACTTAGAAATTGGAATCATTCCAATCGGATCATCCAAATTAAAGTTATGGCATTTTCATGCCAAACTAGTCAATTTACCGATATTACACTAGTAGATAGTCGGTGGTTATCATTTTCCAAAGGTCTTTGACTGTGAGTATTTGACACTTTTCTTTGTACTCCTTAAAGCTGGGTGCTAAGGGTTCTTCTCCAATTGAATCACCCAACCTAGTAATTCGAAACCTCGTAGTTATGTCCTAAACAACCCTAATTACTCTATGTTCAAAAAACGTAACTACATAAATTTGGCTTGAACATGGCTCCCACTCGAGGAATTTTTGGGGGGCCTCTAGAACTCAGAATTTGAAGGTACCTATTTATGAATGTTCGGTTCTCCTTGAAGTCTAGTTTAATTATCCACTTAAAGCACTCAAATCTGATAATAATTGAGCAAGTTATGGCTAAAATACGAAAACTGGTCAAAATAAAGGGTGGTGCACTCCCATGTTCCGACTGCACGGACAAAAGTGTCTTCTATTCAGAGCACCCGTACCGGTACGTGTTCACATAAAAATTCTAGCATACATGTCACCGAAAATGCCTGCATCGTGTTTTCTTTTCTCCCCATTTTTCAATATGTTGATACCCAAATCAACCCAATACCCATAAATCTGAAAGACCACTCCAAATTATCTTATAATCTCTTTTCAATTAAATTATCATTCATCACATATCTTTCATCAAAACCTTCATGATTTTCTCTCAAAAATGGTTCTAATATGGGTCAACCCATAAATATTACCAAATACAAGAATTTGTTAGGTTTGTTCTAACCCAAACTACTTTACTTTGGTAATTAAACCATGAATCCAACTCCTCAAAGGGAGGATTCCATGCTTTTTCTTATACATTTGTGGGCTTTACCCAATCTACTCAATAATTTTTAAGCTAGCGATGAAATCCTATCAAAACC
The DNA here is from genome assembly GCA_016808115.1 of Tetrastigma voinierianum. Classification (NCBI taxonomy): domain Eukaryota; kingdom Viridiplantae; phylum Streptophyta; class Magnoliopsida; order Vitales; family Vitaceae; genus Tetrastigma; species Tetrastigma voinierianum. Next base: position 85,967 of record JAEQBH010001089.1, on the reverse strand, counting down.
CTAGAAAAATCAAATGCCAACAAGAAACCCATGTTGGGATGAACTTTTATCAAACCCTAGGTTAGGGCAAGCTACTAATCATGCAAATGTGTGGAAATTCATACAAGAATTCATAGGTCCATACAAAAATCCAAAGTTCCATACCTTTTTGATCTTGGCTTCTCTTCTCCTTCTCTTCCTCTTCCTCTTCTTCTCCTTCTCTTCTCTCCCTCTCACTGGTTTTCTATTGAGACCAAATTCCTGGTCTTAAATCAAATTCCTCAGTAGAAGGCCATGTTTGGTCTTTGCATTTTTAAGTTACTTTTCATTTTTGCAATTAAGTCTCCTCCCATTCATTCCAATTCTATTTCATCTTTTCTAATCAATCCCATAAATTCTTCATTTACATTTCATTTTTCTCAAATTCCATATTTGCATATAACCTGAGGGTTTGAGGTCATAGATCCTAAACGGTAAATGACTAATTTACTCCTTGGCTTTATGATTAATTCTGGGACTATCGTTTTATTTCCTGAAAATTCCTATTTAGCTTATAATATACCCTAAACAAGTCCGAAAACTGCTAGGGTATATTTCGGGGTGTTACAAGAGTCCAAAGAAGCAATAAAGGAACATGACTAAGAAGACAACTGGTGATAAGTGCAAAATGAGGAAATTAGATGAACACACTGACATTTACCTTTGTCAGAGTTAATAAGGATTCATCATCAAGAAACTGACTCACGCCGAGGCAATGAGTACTGTAGACTCAGCAAATGCGTTCTCAAGGCCGAGCGTAGATCTAAGCGACAGAGGCTTTACTGGAGCAGGAATAGGATGGGCCAAGGGGGAGGCAATAGTATACACTAGCAGGTCGTCTACCTCTCCTTGACTAGTGTGGGTTGGGGGTGAAGAGAAAGGGACATTCTAAAAAAACTTAACATCCACAGAAACCAAGTAACTACGAAGACTAAGGCAGTGACACCGATACCCCTTATGATCCTGGAAATAACCAAGAAAGATACATTTTAAAGATTTAGTAGTAAAGGTAGATACCGAGGACTAACATTCAATAAAACAAAGAAGATCCTAATATTCGAGGGTCATCAGAATGAGGTTTGATTAGAGAAAAGGATGTGATGGGAAAGGTCCCAATTCAAGACTAATAGCTGCATCCACCAATCAAAAGGAATGGTGGAAACAAAGATCACCTCAAATAAGCCAATATCATATTTGTATCGAGTTTCAAGATTTCAAGGGGAGGTGTCTATTCTTTCTCTCAGCAACTCCATTCTGAACAGGAGTGTCAACACAAGAAGTCTCACGGGGTTAATGCCATTTGGAAACATTTAAGGACAATTGAAATTATTCTCAAACATATTCTTTCCACATTATTACTTCTACATTTAAATAAACATGGAATTGAGTATGAATCTCAGCACAGAAGGCACGAAAATGAGAAAACAACTCAGCAAGCCATTAAACATAACCAAGTGGTGCGTGAATAATCATCAACAAAAGGGACATAAAGATCCAAACTTACTGGGGACAATTAGAATCCATCTCACACATTTGAACGAGATCAATCTAAAAGGAGCGCTAGCTTGTTTATTGACTATAGGACTATAACTAAGGCGATGATGTTTTGCGAATTGACAAGACTCACAATCTAAGGTAGTAGACTCGAAAACTGAGGACATAATTTCTTTAATAATGGAAGTGAAAGATGACCTAACCGGCAGTGTGTCTCAAATGGTGTAGTGATTCCAAAACAAGCAATATGTCTTGGGACTGTAGGATCAAGGATGTATAAACCCCTAGACTCATGGCCTCTACCAATAATCTACTTCGTCATAAGATTCTAAAAGAGATAAAAATTAGGAAAGAATGAGATAGAACACTTAAGTGCTCGAAAGAACTTGCAACGTATAAATTAAAAGTGAAATTTAAAATCAAGACCGATGTTTAAGGAATAAAATGGAATGGGCGCAATTTGTTCTCGACTCCAAGAATCATATTTAATGAGATCCATTCGCCGTATAACGCCGAAGCGTGAAGGTCGTGGACTAAAAGGTAGAGAAAAGACTAGATTTACCTATCATGTGATTTATGGCTCTAGAGCCAATGACCCATTTGAAAGATGAAGAAGATTCAAGGCATTTATTCGGGTTACCTGACTCAACAATAGCAGTAATTGGAGTAGATGGAGATCTCAACGAGTCCCGATACACCGGGAATCCTGCTTAATCTTGATACAGATTTGAACTGGCCGATCTGGATGCCCAGTGGCAGGAAGGTTGCATGAGGAGACTTAAATTTTTTATTTAGATTTTTTCGTTTCTTACAATCTCATATCACATGGCGATAGTTGAGTAAGAATATTATTAAAAAACAACACCTCCGTAACTCAGTTCCCTACTTACCACCCGACCACTATTTCTATTTCGTTGTCTCTCTGACTCAATGGTCCATTCCAAATGCGAGCACCGCTTGCTCGCGATGCAAGGGTAGGCGAATAAGAAACAAAGAAGATGATACTTGCAAGTAAGAATCCCGCTAAAGGTCTTCGGAGAGATGATATCTCAGATCGGGATGGACTGGTGGTAACACTTCGAAATATACCCTAGCGCTTATTCTGACTTCATAGGTATATTAAAAACTAAATGGAAATTTTCTAGAATAAAATTAGAGACCCTAATTAATTAGAGTTATGTGTAAAGTGGTAATTTACCACTTTAGGACCCAAAGGTAATAGAGCTAAAAGATGGATGCCAAAATAGAAATTTAATAAGAGATGGGATTAAAGGCAAATATAGAAAAGATGGAATAGAGATAAAAGAGAAATGGGGGGATCAAAATGAAATTATGAAAACTTAAGTCAAAAATGAGTTTTTGATCACAAACATGGCCTTAACTAAAGTCGGATTTAAGACCAAAAGTGGTCTCAAAGAGGGGAAGAAAAACGTGAAGGCCAAAAGGGAGAAGAAGAGGAAGAGAAAGAGAAGAAGAAGTTAAGAATATAAGATAAGAGAAGCCAAGATTAAGCTAAGGTATGGAACTTGGATTGCATGGAATTACATGGGTTTTAAAGCTTTAAATGGTTTTCATGTAATTAGAGAAGTTATTAGTTGTCTCCAAATCTAGGGAGCTTGCTAGGTTTCATTCTAAACCAATAATCATGGAGCAGAATAAACCTGAAGAGTATTAAGGTGTTATAGAATCCTTTAAGGATGAATTCATGGTTAATAAGTATAAACAAAGTTAGTTTGAACAAACCCTAACTAATCAACATGATATGATTGGGTTGTGTATGGATAATAATCCATATTAGAGTAGGTTGAAAGGTAATTTAGGATAAATTGTTGAAGAAAATAAGTAGAGAAATTGAGTAGAAAAGAGTTTACAGAGACATATGGAGTGGTCTTGAAGTGTAGATGAAGTTTAGAGTTGAATTGAGGATCAAAATATGGAAAAAGGAAAAACACATATTTTGGGCATCTCGAGTGACATGTACCGGTACAACTTGAACTGGCACCGATTTTAACTGATTTGGTCATTTTTGGCGAGAGTTGTACCGGTACAACTTGAGCTTGTCTGGGGTACAATGATACAGTTTTGTTCTGGTAAGTTTTTTGTATTTTGGTCTGCTTACTCATTTCTTATCGATTTGGGTGATTCAAGTGGAAAATTAAAAATATATACTTCAAGGAGAAGGCAAACTTAAAGAAGATTGCCAGAATTCTGATCCTATGTGGCCCAAAAATACACTCGAGGAGTGGGACCATGTGCAAACCAAATTTTGGTTTCGGTGTTGAACATAGAAGAGTCGGGTTGTTTCGGACGTAACTTGAGTTTCGGTGCTCGAATTAGGTGATTCAGTTGGAATGGGAACCCTTAGCACCTTAGCTTTAAATGATTATAAGGACATAGTGTCAAAATGAGGTTAAGACCCCGGAAAAATTAGTAATGCAAACAGTCATAGAAAAAATCGAGTAAAATGACTAGTTGGCATGAAAATATAACTTTATTTTGGATGATCAGAATGGATTGATTCAATTCCTAAGTAAAATAGATTCATAGAGGAATAAGAATATATGAATGAGGTGTGATTTCATACACATCATACTTCATAAGTATATGAAGTGCTATATGTAATATATAGATATATGAGAACCGTAATATGAAACTACAAATATGAGATTATCTGAGTAAAGTAATAATGATATATATGCATAAGCAATTATGATAACAATGATTATTAACCTTGTAAATATATGAAAATGTAATAAAAAAATGATTATTACGCAGGACACAGTGAAGGATAGATAGGCATGCCTATAGGGAAGATCTGATTCTTTGCGGCATATTCATGAGCGGTGTTGAGGCCAGTTTGGGTGGTGATATAGATCCCGTTTGGATCGGTGGCCCTTGAGGTCACCGCAATAGATAGAGATCAGCATAGATGCGGTGATGGTACCTTCGGTACTAATAGCATATGGCATAGGTCGCAGCATCTGCGTGCGGTGACGATACCTCCGGGTATTAGCAGGGTGAAGTCCTTTGCCTTGTAGAGTGATAGTACCTTAGTTACATAGTTTTCCGATATCACTTCTACCGCGGTATTGGACATGAAACCAAAAGGAAGTAAATATGTATAGAACATATGACATGATATGAAAGCATAGCCTTTGCTATGCGATGAAAGTATAAACGATAACAAAAACAAGTAATGTACTAGATGACAGTGTATAAAAGAGAAAAGCATATGGACAGTACAGTGTATAAAAGAGAAAAGCATATGAAAAGCACATATGAATATTATATGAAAGTATAGTATATGACAGTATAAGATGAAAAGCATAGTTTATGAAAATCATATGAAAAGTATAATATAGGAAAAGCATAGTATCTGGCATATGAAAGCATAGTATATGAATATCATATGAAAATATATGACAACATATGCAAGTATATAAAGAAAGCCATATGAAAAGTATAGCAGAAGGAAAGCAATTATAGGAAATGAGCGATTTACATGAATAGGTATATGGCTTGAGTACATGAATATAGTATATAGAAAGTACAAAGTATAGAACACGAAAAGGATGAACAAAGTAAAAATTACAAAAGTAGATAAAGAAAGGTATATGAAAAGTATAATATATGAAACACAAGAATATAAGTACATGAAAAGAAGTATCATATGAAGAAGCAAGCAAAAATTATCGTATATGAAAAGTATAAGAATGTAGATAAACGTACAGGATAGTATAAGATAGGTTATATGAAAGTATATGATACATGCACAGAATACGAACATGAAAGGAAATGAACATAATAAGTATAGGATATGTAAAGCATAGAAACAGGAATACAGTAATAGTATAGATAAAGATATGTCAAAAGAAGACATATAGAATATGTCTGAAAGAGAGATTGACATGCAATGACAAAAGTATGTGTGATAGATAAGTAATTAAAGTTATAGAAATATGTATAGATATAGCAAATGCATATGAATAAGCTTGTGACGATATGCGTGGTGGTTGTCCATTCTTATGTTCCCACTAAGCGTAAAGCTTATACAGTGTTCAATCCGTTAGCGATCGACGAAGACAAGGATAGGGACCAGGGACATTCTGCATCCAGCAAAAGGCCGACTCGAGAGATAGGTGCTTCACCGGCTAACTTGCATGATCTCGATGTTTTTGTAATAGAAAAGTTTAAATGTATAGGTAAATGGGACTCTATATGTGTGTATAGATTTTTATGGACACCACTCCGGTGGTAGTTCTTTTGGTATATGTAAATGATTTTTGTTATTACAGAAATTGTTTGTATACTACGATGCAATTGCATCTGCGAGAAAGAAGCAGTCGATAAAGTGGTAAGTATAGTATATAAGTATGGAGGAATAGTCTGTGCCCCGGACTTGGTTCGGATCCATGGCATGGTGGATGGGATCGAGGCGTGACATCAGGCCAAGCTGAATCATACTCAAAGGAAGCGCGAAAGTCTCAGCGCGTGTTCTCGTTGACTTTGCGAACTTGTATGCAATTTGCAGGGAATAAGAATATAAAGCTCTTCATGTATCCTTTTATAGGCCATAAAAAATTATGTGAGTACCATATCCACAAAAAGCACTAAAACTACCACATCTAGGAACCAAACGAAACCCCGAGTGTATCGAAGCCTTTACCGGTGTGGGGCACGACCACGGGAGGCCGGGGGTTGGGCAGTGCCCCTGAAGCCCACACACGCGGCGCATGTGGAACTACTCAGAAAGCTTGCAGTTGCGTGTGAGCTTCACATGCTTGGAAACCGGCCACCAGATTTTGCGAGCTATTAGTGAATCAGTGGCGAACCCTCACTCTTAAACGGTGAGATTCCATGCTCCCTCTAAGTGTGTATTTCAAAAGTCACCCCCTTCGACAGTCTTCGATTTCCAAAAAAAATCCTCCAAAAATTCTCCAAAAAATTCTCAAACTCAAACCCTAGTCTCTGATACCATGTAGAATCAACCAAGAGAGAATTGAAGGAAAGAATTCCTTGTGTTTTTTCATTGAATTAACATGTGTATATATACTGGAGGGATAGTCTATATTTCCTAATCCATTACAACTCTACATGTTAGGATTCCTAACTAGTTACAGCTCTATATGTTAAGTTTCCTAACTAGTTACAACTTTATATGTTAACAGTATCAATAAACCCCATTTTCTATATTCCCTTATAGAGCAAAAACAGTGGTATATCAGCCTGGGAGCCTGTAGGAACTTCCGGATGGTTGGAGGTAATTATTATCTCAACATATTGAAAGACTTTAAACTTCTTAATTTGTTGAAATCTCTCTCTCTCTCTTTATCTCTATGTAGAAATCCATTTATGTAAACCAGTTGAAGCCTTCAACATTTTCAGCTGCTGAATCCTTCTGAAATGTTCGAAAATGTTTTCATTGAATAATAGTAAGATTCTAAATTAGACCCTGAGTCAATCATGTTGGTTTTTCTTTCTTTCTTTTTTTTTTTTTGAGTAAATCTTCATACTTTTGAATTCCTTCATCACTAACAAAAAAGAATGGTACATGTATGTTGAGTGCCTTTGCAACAAATGTTGTAATTTGTTTCTGAAGTTACAACAAGCAAGAATAAAAATTTTCATAAGAAAGGTTGTACAGTACATGGAAGACATACAAATGCTTGATGACTCATGGTTTATAGTTTTCCCAACTCAACTATATATAATATTTGCTGAAGAAATTTCACTATATGAAATTGATATATGAAGCAACATTTTTGCATAGGTATGGCAATTAGTGAATATGCTTCACATATGCTACATGGTTTGCAGTGGGCTTGTAGCTCTTTGTGAGAACATACCACAAGCTGTCTCGCTATTTACCGTGAGTGGGTTTTACTCAAATTACGACTAGATGATGGTGGTTGGGGAGAAAACTATCTTTCATGCAAGGCCAAGGTAAATTTTGATATGACTTCCTTGAAGAATCGGTTTATGTCATGTTACCACATTTTCAAACTATATTTGCCTTTGGGAGAAATTAGCGTTTCGATTCGGAACTAGGGCTAGGTTTAAGAGGGATAATTTGAGGGGGGTGAAAGCTTAGGGTTTAGGATCAAATTGCAAGGGAGAGGGGGGTATCGGGGCTATGGGTAGGGATAAGGGTAATTTTGTCAAAATAATTTTTGGCGTTTAATAAATTTCATGCATAACTGCCACATCAGCTAAAAGCACATGTGAGAGGTACCACATCATTAATGCTAATACCCCATTTGCCTATATGTGGATTCCGTTAATGGTAAAGGTATAAGTGTGTCACGGCATAAACGTTAAGGGCATGGTTAGACCCCAGTAAGGACAAATTGGACATAAATTAAACTCAATGCCATTTGAACCTTATCCCATTTTCAAACTATATTTCATAAGGCATGAAATTCCAATTAGCAATATGATGTTTAGAATTTCTCCTCATGCACAAAAAAAATTTGTGCTGCATTTTTCTTTGTGGATTAATTCTGTGTTAGTGATTTAAGACTTAAATGATATATGGAGAAAGTTATCTTTATGTAATCTCACGGTGGAGAAGAAGAATGTGATGAGTGCCTAAAACACTCATATTATACCCGCGTCGGTGTTTCATTTTCACGTTTTTGTTATAGTTAATTTCATAGCTTTGTTGTGGCTAGACTCCTGAATTGGTGATTGGTGTGGATGCAGGTGCATTGGGCTTGGCGGTTGTTGGAAGCGATTTTGGAGCATAAAGAGGCGTGCATGAAGGAGTGCGGCTCGTGGCGATCCCACGTCGGCGGCGTCCCAACGCGTCGCGGCGTTGGGTCCTTCTTTTGTAAGTCAGCAGGTTGGGGGTCGGAAGCGTCACGGATTAGAGGCGATCAGGCCGTGGCGATATCGACCTTGAAGAAGAGCCGGACTTTAATATTGTTTCATTAATTTGAAGCAATGAACTATGTTTATATATCACATCTTGTGTTTACATTGATCATTATGTTTTAGATCTATACCTAGGGTCTTGTTGAACCACATCCGTTGGATGGATTAAGTTGATTAATTTATATTATTAGTTATTTGCGATTTATATTATACGCACATGCATAGATCAATTACATGGTAATGTTTATGTATGATAGGATGTTCATGCTAAGTCAGTTCGAGATATAGAGGATACCTAGGGATATGAGTAAATGACCTTTGGTTGAGTCGGTGAATAGAGATATTCCGTCCGAAGGTGGCAAATAAGGTTGAACATTTAAGCATTTCGAGATCTGAGATTGGGATGAATATACCCAACTCTACTAGATGGCGAATACACCTCGAGAGGGTATCTCATAGACAAGATCACCTAGCCATTAGAAATCATAATAAAGCCCGAATAATCTCATCTTTAAGAAATAATCCATCGAGCGTGGCGAGGGGAGACATAGCCCTAGTCTTCCAATACCGATCATTCGATGGAATCGATAGTTTAGTTGAAATTCCCGATTTGATTTTCTTTCTCATAATACGGTTTTATTAATGTCTATCAAGCATCTTTGTTCAATTCTCCTTTGTCCCCCATGGATAGATATCCATACCTTTTGGTACACTATATTACTTGGGGCGACGCGTGCACTTGCGCGTATAGGCGTATATTTTACACACCACGTTTTAGGCACAATCAGTTTTATTCGTTGCTGGGGTCAGGTTTGATTGATATAGAATAGCGATTGAATATTCACTCTAAAATTTTGTTTTTGTTTGTTATTACAGTCTTGGTAATTTTATATTCTTAGTTGTGTTATTGCGGTTTTAGATTTCGGTGGTATGCAACCAGCGGACTAGGTTGACCAATATTTGGCATTACGAGCGGAAAGAACTTACCGGATTACGAGGCGGAAGTGGCGGTTAATCTGTGATCATGAAAGCAAGCGAAGAAATCCCGGCATTAAGCATAATGAACACGGAGAAGCGAAATGAATAATGGCGGGCTCGCTTCAAGGCGTTTATCATTGAGATGATCCATTCTACTAGAGAATTTACACTTCCACCTCTGATTGATTCAGACATTTGTCAGACAATACTAGATCAGAACAACGAGGCGAAGTGGTAACGTCTGAATCTTCGCGGGATATATTGTTTATGGACTACCCCATGAGAACCGAATATGCATTTGTTAACTTCCTTAGGTTTGCGATCTGATCAAGCTAATGGGAGTTCGCTGAAAGCTCGGGTTGCGATTGTTCCCGAGCGTACGGTGGCGTCGATCAGGAAGCCGACGTTAATTGTTCCGGTCAATCACCGATTCCCGTTCGCCCGTGATGGTTGATCGCGAAATTCCGTTAGTTTTCCGCTGTCAAAGTGCCGGCGCCCCGAGATGTTATTTCGACGGCGAGGAGGGCTGGATGGATCGTTCGCGTTATTGAGGAAAACCACCGCCGGACCGGCGGATGGATCGGTTCGCTGTATGGTTTTGAAGTCGCATTTAAACGGATCGATTGGCCTTCCGCGGGATCTTGATGAGAAAGAAAACCGGAGATAACTATGGTACGAAGATCTTGCGACATTAAAATCGTTCGGAAGACCGCGTTAAAACCGCTGGTGGCGATAATGGTTCAACAATCTGATTAATCTTATTGCTGCAACCTGTGAAGCGGTTGTTCGACGGTAAAATTTTCAAGTACCTCTGGGCCATTGTGGAGTTAATGTGAATTTTCATTGGAGGACGACCTGATGGCATAGGTGCTTGGATTGGGAGCCAGGCATGTGTAGGCAAGGACCGTTGTGTGTGGGGTTCATAACCAGGAGATAGATGCAACAAGAATGATGTAAACAAATTATCATAATCAAAATCAAGGCCAAGGGTGGCGTCATAATCAGAATCAGAACAATCAGAGAAAGGGTATGGATGGAGGAACAATCGGAGGAACACCCTTGGCTTCGAGAGTGAACACCTCCACGAGAAAAATGTGGACTTAGAACAAGCCCTTGCACAGATGCTCACCTCACACACTGCCTTTATGAATGAGACAAAGGCGAATATGCAGCAACAGGCCACCCAATTGAACAATCAAGAGGCACAGTTGAGAAATTTGGAGGTACGAGATGGAGTGAGATAAGCGGTCACGTTGTGAGAGAGAAAACGAGAGTTCACTACCACCAAAAGAAATTCGGTAAACCTAGAGGATGGAAAGTGCGCAGGAAGGCCATCACTCTAAGGAGTGGAAAGAGTTGGAAACCGAATGAAACTAGTGGTAAGAGAATTGAAAATTGAGGCAAGACCAAAGCATCGAAAGACCGGATGAAAAATGAGCCTTGAGTTATGAGAGCGACGAGGATAATCGCGGGAAGAAAGCAGAAGACAGATAACGGATGAACCTATCATACCAATCATTATCCTCGAGAGAAGTTGAAGAAAGGTAAGTTGGAGCGGTTGCAAAGTTTCTTGACATCTTCGAAACTACATATTAATATACCCTTTTTGGAGCCTTTGGAGAACATGCTGGATTACGTGAAATTCATGAAAAAGTTCTTGGCAAGTAAGAAGAAGTTAGAGGAATATGGGACCATGGCCTTAACTGAGGAATGCAGTGCCATCCTGCAAAAGAAGCTTCCCCCAAAACTTCAAGATCCGAGTAGCTTTGCTATACCGTTCTCTATAAGGAATCGGGTATCTGGAAAAGCCGGAGTGTGACTTAGGAGCCGACGCCCGACTTGATGCGCTTTCCGATGTTTAAAGGCTAAAGTTGGGGGACCAAAATCGACCACAATCGACGCAACTTGCGAGACGGGTCCTACCAACATCCTTGGGAATAATCGAAAATGTCTAGTAAAAGTTGGTAAATTCGTCCTTCAGCCAGAGACTTCGTGGTCTGGACATGGAGAAGGCGACTCGGTTCCCATCATACTTAGTAGACCCTTCAGCCACAGGAAGCTCAAATTAATGTGCGAAGGTGAGCTCAAATTGAGAGTCCAGGAGGCGAGATCACTTTCCATGTATTCCATTACATGCGGCATCGGATAACGTCAAATGAAGATATCTTGGAACTATACACCGCAGGAGATTTTTGCGAGACAATGCGAGAAATTTTCGAGGAATAAACTGTGCGCATAGAAAAGACAGAAGGGCAAGGGCATGAACGAAGAATATTTCATCCACCTTGAGCATGGGTTGTGAACCTTTATAAGGGGATGTGGCATTTCCAGGTTCTTTAAGCATATCGCACATTGAAATTCGGGGACGTCGGTACTTGACATTAAACATCGCCCATTCTTGGGAGGCAACGAGTTTTTCTTGAAATTTTCACTTCTGCGGGTTAAATTTTGTTATGCGCTTTCAGTTATGTTAGTTTGATGATTTTGTCCGTGATCGATATCTCTTGTTGGTTGTTTACTTTTAGGTTCGTGAGCGGATCTTCGGAGGATCTGTTATCGCGAGCATTCTGAAAGTCGAGGAGAGTCACATTTGAGAGGGGAGTGTCTCTTATCTTTAGACCATGGTTGCTTAATGATATTTTAAGCCTTCTGCGCCAACGTCGCGACGTTGGATCATAGCGTCGCTGGCGTTTCAGCGTCGGCGTCAATTTTACCCTTCTGCGGAGCGTCGCGGCCGTGAAGTTGAACGCGTCAGCGGCGTTGATTTTGATGTCTACGGGCGTCGCGGCGTCGATTTCTTGTCCCGCGGCGTTTGATTTTTAAACCCTGCAGGCGTCGCGGCGTTGATTGTGCCCAGTCTACGGGCGTCGGCGGCGTTGTTTGGTAACACTCTGGGCGTCGCGGCGTTTACCACGGAAGCGTCAGCGGCGTTGACGTAATCCTTCTGCACGTAGCGTCGGCGTTGCCCGACAATATGACATTGCCTGTTTTAAGACCCAGTGCGCCCCATTTTGGCTCTTCTCACCTCATGACTTCACGGGAACCACAGCCCCCCTCCAGCCCTTCCCGGAACCTCAAGGACTGGTGCTCTCACTGACGCTTTGATGCATTCCTAGAATGGGGCAGGTATGCAGGAGTCCTGCGTCACCTGGAGATATGGAGGCCCTCGTCTTTGATATCTCACGTCACATCTTTGGCAATCAGGCCACCATTCTTCGGCGAGTCCTTGCGAGACCCGGATCGTGGCTTCTCGCCTATCACCAGCCGCCCCCACCACCTCCGCAGTGATCACCAGGGGAGTTCTTTTCACCCTCTCCTATTGCGTTTGTGCCGATTGGGGTTGCTTTGGGTATTTTGTTGGGGGTGTGGGTGGTGATCGAGTTTTGTTTAGATTTGTTTAGTTGTGTTTGGATTTTCGTATTTGTTGTGGTATTTTTCTTTCGTTTAAGCATGCTAGTTGTGTGTCTGTTTAATTTCAGTTTATTTTTTTTCAATTTAATTTAATGAGTCATGTGTTAGTTTTTGTTTGCGTTTGTTTGCATGTATGTTAGGTCCTTCTTATACGTAGTAGTTTCAGGTGTAGGTAGGTTGTGTTTGTGTGCCATGTTGAGAGTCGAAGATCACTTTTGGACTGAATTCACTATTGACATGGAAGAACGGATGCATATGATGTTTGATGCTCGGAGTAATTAGGTTTAATAGGTGGAGGGTTTAGTGAACCACTTGGTGGTCGAATCCATTTCTCGAGAACCTATCACATTCACGCTGGTAGCCGAGTATGCATAGGTGCGAGACCCACTACTAAAGCTCGACAAACCTTGGGAGTCTCTAACCACCTAAGTGATGGGACACCTAAACAAAAAGAGAATTACCATCGAGCCCCAACTAAAACAAAACAAAAAAAAAACAAAAAAAATATATATATATAGGCTTGTGAAGTAGAATAAGTGGATACTCCAATCGGAATCCGGGCACTTGATCCGAGGGCCTTTCAAAGCTAATGCCCTAAAGCCAGGCGGGTGGGAGTCATTGACTTCTTTGCCCTTCATGGGACGGAAGATGGATCATTCCTACAACTGAGGCCTTTGAGTTTGGTTGAGTGTTGAGTGAAGTTTGAAGGGAATTTCGTACTGGTCTTACTTAACAGCGGGTGGGAGTCATAATGAATTCCCTTCTGGGAACACTCATCCTAAAACTTCTTGGCACTAGGTCTTCTTAATTTTTAGGTATTTAGGAAATAATTAGATATTTGGTATAAATAAAATGAAGTGCGTTCTTATCCTTTCTTAGTTAGCTTCTTCGATTAGGTGAGTTGAGCTTAAGTTTGGGAATTAACCGGAACCTAGGTATACACTAGAGGTCATTCATTCGACGCACATAGGGTCCTTGGGAAAGGTTATTGAATACCATGGAATTTGAGGCACTTGTCACTCTTACCTATTTCAACCTAGTTTTTTTCCGAAAGTCAAATACCTACGTGCATTCCGTGAACTCCAAACAAAACGCCAGCAGTGTGAGTCGGTCCAATTTGATCCTCTACTTTTCAGCATGTGTATCACTACCATCATGTTAGACTTTAGTACATATAGTGGGTGTTAGGTTTAGAGTCAGTTCTTGCTTGAGAATGACAAGAAACTAAGTTTTAGGGGTGTGATGAGTGCACAAAACACTCATATTATACGCGTGTGTTTTCATTTTCAACGTTTTATTATAGTTAATTTCATTGTTTGTTGTGGCTAGACTCTGAATTGGTGATTGGTGTGGATGCGGGTGCATTGGAGCAAAAGCGGTGTTGGAAGCAATTTTAGACAAGGGGCGTGCAGAAGGAGTGCAGGCATTCGCGACGTCCCAATGTCGCGACGTCCCCACGTCGTGACGTCCCAACGTCACGACGTTGGGTCAACTACTGTGCAAGTCAACAAGCGGCAACGTCGCGACGTCTCAACGTCGCGACGTCTCAACGTCGCGACGTCAGTGCGAGTTCTGCTTTCTCAGCATTAAAAGAAAATGGAGGCGCGGATTTGGGGGCATCGGGAAACGTACGGATTAGGGCGCGGAAATCAGAGCAGCAGCGACATCGACCTTGAAGAAGAGCCCGGACTTTTGTATTGTTTCTTTGATTTAGACAATGGAACTTATGTTTTATATATCACATACTTGTGTTTTCGTGATCATTATGTTCTAGATCTATACCTAGGGTCTTGTTGAACCCTGTCACGTTTGGATGGATTAAAGTTGATTAATTTATATTCGATTATTTATAGTTGTGTGTCTTGTTTTATCGTAGATCAGATTACATTGTAATGTTTGGCCAACATTAGGATGTTCATGCTAGAGATCCGAGATTCGAGAGATGAGGATATCTAGGGATATGAGTAGAGCAACCTTTGGTTGAGTCGGTGAATAGAGATATTCCCATCCTGAAGGTGGCAAATAAGGTTAGAACATTTAAGCATTTCGAGATGCAAGATTGGGATGAGGGCCTGCGACTCTACTAGCGAGATAGGCGAATACACCTCGAGAGGGTATCTCATAGACAAAGATCACCTAGCCATTAGAGGAAATCATAAATAAAGCGGAATAATCTCATCTTTAAGAAATAATCCATCGAGCGTGGCGGGGAGACATAGCCTAGTCTTGATATGATAATTGTTAAGATCGATAGTTTTAGTTGAAATTCACATTTGATTTCTTTTCTCATATCGTTTATTCAGATAATATCTAAAAAGCAAATCTTTGTATTGATTCTCACGTCACGGTGGATCGATATCATTGCTTTAATTTACTATATTACTTGAGGCGACCGTGCGCTACTTGGCGATATGGCGATATATTTTACACCTGCACGTTTTGACTGTCGAATGTAAAATTATCTTTATGCTTAGTGACCGGAAATTTACACCTCTTGAAGGAAACCACAATTTGATACAACCGACAGACCCGACCCGATACCCTCCCAGATTCTCCAGTGGTCCTCGCCTAGTGAAGTCCCACCAGACAGTCCATGTGGACACACAATGAACCCCATCTAAGGGAAGAAGTAACACATGCAAGCACCACATTATCAATTATATAGAAAATCCACGACAGCCTTAAACTACTCCACCGACCTATCTTAATGTAGGTCATAACCACAAACATACATCAATAAGGACTCATATGAGTTCAATACTAATACGATATTTCTAAGAGTATTTATGACTTAGGGGGTACAAATTAAAGATAAATAAGTCCAATAAAAACCGTATTGTGAAGATGAGAGAAAGTATCGCACTGTGAAAGGTGAAAGAGCGGTGTTGATTATGGCGCGAGGTGTGTCTCACTTAACCGCCTGACTTAGGAACAGATTAAAAATAATAAACTGTAGATAATAAACTTGAGCTAAGAGATAATTTATATGAAAATACTGCTTATTTTCGAACATTCCTTCTCTCAAGACCTCACATCCACTCTTTTGTAAGGTTCCCCGTTTAGAAACATTTCACAAAACTCCAACAATATGAAATTCATGCTCAAAAATTTAACCGACATGATTCTTTAAGAAAATTATAGCCTCAAATTGTTCACAACCTAAAATTAGCATAAAGTATGTATAGTCATCATGTCGTAAAAATAATCAAGGAAAGTACCATAACCATAAATATTGAAATGGTTATACCTTAATCGTAAACCAACAATGTACCGTGCACTGCATAATTCCATCATAAAACCGTCGCAACCCGACCTCACGACAATCGCGGGCGTACTAATAAACCTTCGATTAAACCCGACCATCACGTGGCAACTAATAAACCTTTCTGCAAACCCCACCACCACAACCAATAACCTTCAAGAAACCACCATCACGGGCAACTAATAAAATTCGGCAATCACGACATCACGCCGTGGGAATAATATATAATCGCTTTCTTCTCACATGTACCTTTCCAAACGATACTATATTGTAATCATTTCACAAAATCTCAAAATCTCTTCTTAAAACAATGGTGCTTTCATATTTAAAACTCCATCCATGTACCAACATATTTAAATACCACGCATTTCATCAATGAACTCGCAAACTTCCAAATATTTAAAATGTTGACAAAATTCACATGAAATGATAACTTGTTTATAAGAAAATAGATCATTCTATTTATGCATAACCAACTATTCGATCAAATGATATATTTATTAAATAATTAACCATAATTATATACCAATATACTACCCCAAAACATTTAAAAACATATAAACATCTCATGCACTACGACGCTACTCATTCCTCATAGATCGCCTCCCGACTCTGTGAGTGTCTCGTAATATAAATAAAACACCACTTAGGCTCCAATAACCGAATCCAACAACATCGCGATGCCCGAAGGCCTTAGAATAACCCTTTGTAACTATGAAAACCATCTAAATCTGGGACTGGCGCATCCACCACATAGCAGCCCTATGCACCCTGGGCACTCAAAATTGGGCTTTTCACCCCAGAGCCACTTCTCTGAAATTGAACCATCCAAAAATTCATAAAAACATCCAATTTCACTAATCCATCTTCAATTTTTCCAAGCTTGACCAATTGGTACTCAATTTCCGTCCAACCTTCTCGGTAATTACCCTAAATGACCCAAAAATGGAAAACTAACCAAACGACGTCCAAAATTCACAAACCATATCAACTGGGAAGCCTAAGAGACCAGAACACACGCATTCTTACCTTGGTCCAAAGGTTGCCGTGGGTGGCCTAAACTCGCGATCCAACGGGGCTTCATTAACTTGCTTTTGTCGTGATCTTCAAACTGAGAAATCTAAACGGGACCATGGAAATGAGTTCGGAGGGTCCAAAAATAGTGGGAGGGGGTTATGGGCCCGGGCCCAGAGTGGCCGAAAATGCGTAAAATGGTGACCCATCTACAAGCCACCACCGCCGTCGGGCCGACCGATCTCTGCCAGCCGTCGCCAGCGGCTCGACGTGGAAATTTCATTGTCGGGATTAACTTCACCTGTTCCTCCTCCCGGCCGGCTATGCAAGGTGGGTGGCCGCAGTCGCTCCCCATCGGCCGAAACTCGAACGACCTCGAAATGGGTCAAAACGACCTGGGTCGGCAGGTTCACGATTTCGGGGGAGTTTTTTCTAGGTTTTTGAGCTCAAATGAGGTTCGGGGGCTGTGGTTTCATTTGGCACAAGGCCAGGCTTATATAGTGGCCTTAGGGCTGTTTTTAGGTAAACCACACGCCTTTGGACAATCGTTAAATGTCGCCGCTTGAAATCTCCGTATCATAACTTTTTATCCGTAAGTCGGATTTTGACTGTTCAACCCGTCTATGAACTCGTATCGACGCGCTCACGAGTAAATGGTGTCTTAGTCAACCCAAAATTATTCATCATCCTTGAAAGTCAACTGGTCCACATACTAAGTGTTGGTCAAACCTGGTCAAACTTAGTCAAACTTGGTCACACGTGTAAAAAAAAACTTGTATTATTTGGTACGGGTCATTACAACATACCCCCCTTAAATAAAAATTCGTCCACGAAATTCGTATCTGTGTCATGGAAGAAATGAGGGTACTGGCTCCGCATTTGGTCCTCCCGCTCCCAAGTCGCCTCCTCGACTAGGTGGTTTCTCCAAAGGACTTTCACTAAGGATATTGTCTTGTTGCGAAGCTCCTTCTCCCTACCCAGACCCGTGACTGGCCGGCCTCCTCATAGGACAAGTCATCCCTCGCCTCACCCTCCGTGCCTCTAACACATGTGAGGGATCCGAGATATACTTAGCATGAGATGTGGAAAACATTATGGACTCGAAAGCTCCTCCCAAGAAGTCTAATTTATAAACCACTGACCTATCCTCTCAACAATCTCAAAAGATCCGACAGAAGTAGGACTTAGCTTCCTCGCTTCCCAAAGCGCACACGCCCCTTCCAAGGAGAGAGAGTTTAAGAATACTCGATCCTCGACCAAACTCTAAATCCTTTTCTACGCTTGTCCGCATACTTCTTTCGCCTATCTCAGTCAAGCCAACCTCGGCACGTATAACATTAACCTTGTCCACGTTTACACCCAGACCTAGTAATTTCCTTTCGCCTCATTCCAACATAAGGGAGTGCGACATTGTTTCCTATACAACGCTCATAAGGTGACATCTTCAATGCCGAAAGTGATACCGTCAAGTTATAAGTGAACTCGCCAAAGGCAGATATTCATTCCAATGTCCCAGAATTGCAAGAGACACATGACCTCAACATATCCTCCAAGGTCCAATAGTCCTCTTAGATTGTCCATCTACCAGGGTGAAAAGCCAAGATCAAATCTCAACTCGACACCTAGTTCCTTCTTCATCAACCTCTTCCAAACCTCAAGGAATCGTGGATCTCATCGAGATGATCGACACCGTGACCCCACGCAAAACTCACTATATGATTCATAAAGAGTTCCGCTTAGTTTCTAAGGAGAAACTACCATCAAAGTAGAAAATGCGCGACTTGGTGAGTCGATCAACTACTACCCAAATGCCATCATGTCTCTCGAACTGGAGGGAGTTTGAACACAAATCCATTGCACGCGCTCCCATTTCCACTCCAAGATAGGTAAGGGCTGCAGAAGTCCAAAAGGCTTTTGTCTCTCTCGTCACGTGATGAAAGATTAAGCACTGGATACATACTAAGAATCTCTTTTCATCCCCCGACCACCAATAATATTCCTTCAAGCAGGCCTAAGACATCTTGGTACTAACGGTGCATAGCATAACTACGGGCTTCCTCCAATACTTGCCTTTAACTCTTCACCACGAACACACACTAGAACCAATCATCAAGGCCTCATCGCCTCTAATAGCAAAATCCGACCGTTCCCTTCCCACCTTCTTTTCATGCTCATCAAATAGTGATCTTCTAGTTACACGAGAATCTCGATCTACAAGTATCTACCGAAGCTCGGAAACTAGCAAAAGTGCTCAAGCATGCATCCCAACTCAACACCCAACTCTCGCAATTCGACCATCAATGGAAGTTGTATTGTTCAGATATAATCCAAAGAGCCTCAGACTTCCTACCAGCATCCGCCACCACATTTGCCTTACCCTCGGATGGTAGTCAATAAGGCAATCATAATCCTTAAGTAGTTCCATCCACCTCCTTTTGCCTTAAGTTTAACTCCTTCCCTGGTAAACAAATATTAAAGGCTCTATGGTTCAGAACATCCGACAAGTCGCCCGCATAAGTAATGCCTCAAAGTCTTCAATGCTAAAATTACCGCAGCAAGTTCAAGTCATGGGTAGGGATAATCTCAAATGTTTCTTCAATCACCGGAAGCATACGCTGCCAACTCTTTACGTTGCATCAACACGCTAAACCTAAACCTCGTATGAAGCATCCCCTCGTAAACCCGAACCCCTCGCGCCTCCGGCAATGTCAGCCAGGGCCGACGTCAACTTCTCCTTCGCGTTTGGAAGCTCTCACACCCGTCAATCCACCTGCACTTAACCCTTTTTCTGGGCCGTTTAATACCCCCGCCTAATCCGCTAATCCTAGGAAACTGCACTGGTCACCGTAGTCAAGTTGTTCCCGCCACACGCTCTACCTCCGAGTGATCCACATAAATGCCACGCCAGGAAACCACATGTCCGTGAAATCCCACCCCGCTTTCAACCAAAACTCACACATTTGCTGAACTTTGGCATACAACCGATGTCGCTTAAAGTCCGCAACACCAAACCCAAATAAAATCTCATGCTCCAACTCGGGCTCGAGTACACCAAGATATCGCCGATAAAGACAATGACAAATCGATCCAAGTATGGACGAAGACCCGCTCATCAAGTCCATGAAAGTCGCCAGCATTGGTGAGTCTCAAAGACATCACTAGAAACTCATAATGCTCCATATCTCGCCCCGACGCCATCTTCGAACGCCCGATTCCTAATCCTTAACTGATGGTACCCTGACCTCAAGTCAATCTTGGAGAACACTTTTGCACCCTGGAGCTGGTCAAATAAATCATCAATCCGAGGCAAAGGATATTTGTTACGAATGGTGACCTTATTCAACTGTCTGTAGTCTATGCACAACCTCCAAGTACCATCCTTCTTCTTCACAAATAACACCTACGCCTCCCACAGGAACATCGGGCCTAATAAATCCCCCATCCACCGTGCCTATACCGAAATTTTCAACTCCTTTCAACTCAACCGATGTCATTCTATAAGGTGGTAAAGAAATGGGAGTTGTACAAAGGACTAAATCAATGGGAAAATCTATCTCTCGTTCTGGAGATAAACCTGGAAGATCGTCAGGGAACACATCCAAAAAGTCCCTTACTACTAGTACGTCCTCTAATCTCTCTTCGTTGCTACGAGTGTCAACTACATGTGAGCTGATACTTTTACAACCTTCAAGTAAACATCTAGCGTAATGGTTAAATCAAACTTGAAGGTGCTCGCCTCCGCTCACCATAGAAGACTACTACTAGTAGTCCCAGTCGTCTAAATATCACTTCTATAAACAATTCATCGAAGCATAGTTTGCAAAGAAGCCAATCCATCCCAAGAATCACATCCAACCCCTGAGATCTATTATTAATATCAATCCGCTCCATATCTTAGCCCTCAATAGAAAACAAGCCACTCCCTTAAGCATCCGATTAGACATGTGATTCTCCCGCGCGTGGCAATCTCCAAACTACAACCCAAAGGAACTGGAGTCGTCCTGACTCGTGCAACATACTCACATGAAATAAAAGAGTGTGTAGCCCTTGGGTCAATGAGTACATGTGCATCGTCACCAAGAATAGATAATGTACCTAATACAACGCCGCGGCCTATGCCCCGACCGGTTATAAAGATAAACTCGCCCGCCAGTGGTCGCCCTCTCTCGTCTTCCTCGTTCTCTACCGCCGGTGTGTGATCGATTGTCCTCAGGCTAAAGGAACCACCCGAGGTTCGCTCGGCCTCGCGTATCCCGGCCCTCCTGCCCACTAGCCTGAACCTGGCACCCGATTCTCGAGATTCTAGTCCGTTGGATCCGAGAAGCGCCCTCTTGAAATGTCCTATCTGCCCGCACTGAAAGCATGTATTATCCCACTGGCATGGTCCATCATGGATCTTGCCACAAACGTCACAAGCCGAACGGAAACCGCCTCGGCCTGCAGACCCCTGAAAATAGCTACTGCCACTACTCACCGATCGAAATCCAAAACCCTGTGTATGTCCACCTCTCTGAAACCTGCTACCGCTGGCACCACGTTCGTCTCCCCACCGGATCCTTCGCCGCCTAAGATCCGTGAGTCGAACTACCCTCTGATGATCCCCTCGACTGGGGTTCCCCGAAGACAATCCATCGTATGATCGACGCTTTAGTCCGCGTGACGTAATCTCGTTTCTCCACCTCTAGAGCGGGCGCCTCATCAACTCCGACATGTGGGATGATAGGAACCCGAGAGGCTCAAAGCCATCTACCAATCAACCCACGAGAAACCTCTCTTCACACCATCCAGTCCGGGCCGGGACGTAAATCCGACAACTCTCAACCCACACTGCACTCATAAATTGTCATGCTACCCCCGAGGAGCGCCCAAACTCTAGCCTCTTGTCTCAAGTTAGCCGGGGGCAAACTCGTGTGAAAAAGCAAAATTTGAATCGTGGCCTGGAAGGTGACGCTTTCCTAGTCCCTCTCATACGCCCACCACTTCCTCGCAGACTCACCCCTAGCAGAAAACCATCTATCCCCGACTCTATCCTCATCCTGACACCGCATACCTTCATCCACCCTCTTCAGGTCATCTAGCCAGATAAAGCCAAATTATGGGATCCGTGGAGCCATCAACCCACTGCTCCAAGTCTACGAGCCTGATCAACAGTAACACCAGTAAACCCACTCTTCGAGTGATCGAGCCAGGAGCTCGACAAGATTCTCCTCATAAGTAGGTGCACTGATCCTTTCCAATCAGGCCCGGCTGGCCCCACGTCTACCTCTCAGGCGCCATCGTGAAGAAGAACTGCTCCTAAGAATAAATGAAACATAATCACTCCAAGGATAAGGTTAGAAAGGTATACAACCACCGGATGAGTCGCACAAAGAATGTACAACCCCAAGGAAATTTAGAAACCTAGAGCTTCCGATACTAAGCCGACAGACTCGACCCTGATACCCTCCCAGTAAGGTTCTCCTCTAAGTGGTCCTGCCAGTGAAGTCCCACCCACAACCATAGGAATACACAATGAACCCCACCTAAGGAAAAATAAACACATGCGCACTACAATACCTCAATTATATAGAAAAACCACTGACAAAACAATCCACGACCGACCTATCTTAATGTAGGTC
Organism: Tetrastigma voinierianum; assembly: GCA_016808115.1. Taxonomy (NCBI): domain Eukaryota; kingdom Viridiplantae; phylum Streptophyta; class Magnoliopsida; order Vitales; family Vitaceae; genus Tetrastigma; species Tetrastigma voinierianum. The sequence goes on along the minus strand of JAEQBH010001089.1, from coordinate 63,299 downwards.
ATAACCACAAACATACATAATAAGGACTCATATGAGTTCAATACTAATATCAGAGCATTCTAAGAGTATTTAAAATTTAGGGGGTACAAATAAAGATAAATAAGTCCAATAAACCATGTAGATGAGATAAAGTACCGCAAACAGAGCATAAAGAGTGGTGTTGAATATACATGAGGTGTATCCCTACGAATCGCCTCTCGGGACTCTAGGGAACGTATTTAAAAACAATAAACGTGAGATAATAAATCTCTGAGGGTATAATTTATAAGGAAAATAATGTTTTTATTTCTTTCAACATTTCTTCTCTCAAGACCACGTCCACTCTTTTGTAAGGTTCCCGCAGGAAACATTTCACAAAACCCAACTTTACCTTCAACAATATGAAATTCATGCTCAAAAATTTAACCGACATGATTTTTAAGAAAATTATAGCCTGAATTGTTCACAACCTAAAAATTTAGCATAAAGTATGTATAGTCATCATGTTGTAAAAATAATCATGAAAGTACCATAACCATAAATATTGAAATGGTTATACCATAATAAGAAACCAACAAAATCAGACCATATGCCCATCATAAAACCGTCAAACCCAACCTTCACGGACCGCAGGAAAACTAATAAACCTTCGACAACCACCATTCACGCGGGCAACTAATAAACCTTTCTGCAAACCCGACCATCACGCGGGTGGCAACTAATAACCTTCTGCAAACCGACCATCACGCAATTAATAACCTTCGGTAAATCCACCATCACGTGGAAACTAATAAATTGGGTAATCCCGAGATCACTACCGTGGGAAATAATATATAATCGTTTACTCACATGTACCTTTCCAACGATATCAGATATAATCATTTCCCACAAAATCTCAAAATCTCTTTCTTAAAAACAATAAGTTTTCAAAGGGTTTAAAACCTCGAATCCACGTGCACTCAACATATTTAAATACCACATCAAATGAACCTTCCGCAAAACTTCCAAATATCATTTAAGATGTTGGACAAATTCACATGAAATGATAACTTGTTTATATGAAAACAGATCATTCTATTTATGCATAACCAACCATTCGATCAAATGATATATTTATTAAATAATTAACCATAATTATATACCAAATATAATACCTCAAAACATTTAAAACATATAAACCACTGGGCTGCACTACAGACGCCGTCCCGAAGCCTCCCACAGATCGGCCTCCTCACTCCTGGGCCGTGAGTGCTTGTAATATAAATAAACACCACTTAAAGCTCCAACAACTCGAACCAACAACATCGACGCCCGAAGGCCTTAGAATAACTTTTAACTATGAAACCATCTAAATCGACTCGACATGTCCAATTACACAAGGTGTTCTATGCACTTGCAAAGATCAAAATTGGGACTTTCACCTCGAGCTAATTTCCCAAAAATTGAACCGCTCTAAAATTCATAAAACATCCAATTTCACTAATCCATCTTCAATTTTCCGCTTTCTAACCAATTGCATCGATTTCCATTCGAACTTTTCGCAATTACCCTAAATGACCCAAAAATGGAAACTAACCAAATGACGTCCAAAATTCACAAACCATATTAACCGAAGCCTAAGAGACCGTGAACATCAAGATTCTTACCTTGGTCCAAAGGTTGCCGTGGTGGCCTAAAACTGATCCAACAGTCCGCCAACTTTGCTTTTGTCATATCTTTCAAACTATGAGGAATATGCAAAAAGGACCACTAAATGATTTGTAGGTCCAAAAATAGTGGGAGTGGTGGGAAAGTGGTCTACCGAGTGGCGAAAAATGCGTAAAAATGGTGACCCATGGTGGCGCGCGCCGCTTCGCCGAACACCCGACCGGGCGCGTCCGCGGCGCTTCTCAGTGAAATTTCACTGCCTGGGATCGCCTCTCACCTTACCCTCCTTTTCTGGCCGGGCGCTGCGGTGCAAGGCAGGGTGGCCGGAGTCGCATCCCACGATCAAAACTTGAACGCCTGGGTGGTCAAACGACCTAGCCGCGTTCACTGATTGGGGGTTTTCTAGGGCTTGAGCTCAAAATGAGGTTCGGGGCTGTGGTTTCATTTGGCACAAGGCTAGGCTTATATAGGCCTAGGGTCGCCGTGTAAAATCGAAAACAGCTTTTCGACAATCGGCAAATGTTACTTTTTGAACTCTACGAGGTCATAACATTTTATCCTCGTAAGTCTGATTCGACGCTCAACCCGCCTATGAACTCGCAGATCACGAGGCCTACAAAATGGTGTCTTAGTCAACCCAAAATTATTCGCCCTGAAAAGTCAACTTGGTCCACATACTGGCGTGTTGGTCAAACCTGGTCAAACTTGGTCAAACGTGCAAAAAAAAACTTGTATTATTTGGTACGGGTCATTACACAAATTGCATGGAATCTAATGGGGCTAATTCATTCTGGACAAGTGAGTTTATAATTTGAACATCTAATGGCTCATTTTTGGACCTCTATATTGCTTAAGTTGTATTTGATTCCTAGAAATTAAGGAAATAAAAAATTGATGAAGAAAATAATTTTTTTTATATTTGGTTGTCTAATGAAAATTCTTAAAGAAAACAAATATAAATAAAATTACTTATAGACTTATTTATTTTTAAATTATTTAATCTTCATATTGATGAGTTAAAATAAATAAAATGGGTTTAAAGTGATATATAAACATAATATATTGGATTTAACTATAATTTTATTTTTTTTTATTTCCATTTACTTTTCCTCACTATTTTATTTCCCTTGCATTTTCCCCTCATTTTCTTGGAGAACCAAACAACTAGTGTATAAGAATGTGTGAATTTCCTTAAAATTCTCTTTGAAACTTAATAAGGGGAAAGAGACCAAAGCCTCTTCGTCGAGCTCTTGGATCAATTCCTCAGAAGGAAGATGGAGATTTTCCTCAACATGCGCTTTAGTATTTCGTTTGATTTGGATGATTACTTTAATACATTTAGACATGAATTCTGTCATATCATTTAATACAAACTATTTAAGCTGTGTTACAATATGAGATTTTCAGAAGCAACAAATATTGTGGAGGGAAGGAAGAAATGATTATGCTTGAATTTTTCTCGGGTCTGGCCATCGACTGACTCATTTATGTCAGGAAATTGCTGGAGAGTTTCCTGAGGACTTTAATGGGCTCTGCAGAATACCTAACGGGTTCCATTGTCTTAGGATGCAGCTAGCATGCCTTCTGAAGTAGTGTGCGGTTCTGCCCCTTTTGCTACTTTGTGTCCTTAATTTCCTTATCTCTTTTATCTACCCATTATTGATAATATGTTCATGGATGCATGGATAATGTTGAATATATTATTTGAATAATATGATTTCTTGTGAAGTTTGATGAATTTTTCGGAAAATTTTTCAAAACATGGTTCTTTCCATATTCTTTGTGATTCTTTATTTCTTTCCTTTCAGTTTGATTGCAATTATGATTGGAGATGATATAGAAAATCCTCCCATATAAATTTGATTGTATATTCTAAGAAAAAAAATCATATAAATAAAAATAATAATATTACACTTCACAAATTTGAGCATGGTATCGGAGTCATCTCAAAATTCTTTTTTTAGCCCCCTGGTCCATCTGAAGGTGAAAGCCTTTGTGTCTCACTACCAAGTTCCTAACAACCCCATCAAACAGTTTGACTCGAACTATTCCAGTTCTAGAAAATCTACATGATGTAATATTTCCCATTAGCAAAGCACCTATAAACACCATTCCATATGTTGAAAATCCATCTCAATTATGACACATGAAATGTGCAACCTAAGTCAAGAATCTAGTTCTTGTAAGGTTTGGAGTCACCATCAGATGCTAATAGGTCTAAATCTCTTTTTTTTTTTGGGAGAGGATAGTGTGTCCATGAATCCTAATTGTTTTCTTTCCTCTACTTTCTATATTATTGACTTCCCACTAATCTATTGTCTGGTTAGTCAAGTTACAAAAACAAACTTAATTGTAGTAACTTAACTATCTGTTAGTGTTATTGTTTTCAAGATCTTTCATTCGGGAAGATGATTAGTGGAGGTCATGAAGTTGGAAGAGTTTATGTGTTGACACAATCATCGAGTTCATCAACCTATGCTCTTTCTACCGTTGTGTCATCAACCTAGTGGCACTATCACCTTAGTCTTGCTCCTACTTTGTTTTCGACATCTTGTCTTTCCATCAATTTCTCATCCTTGTGAGTGAGTCCTATTGCTCGAGAAGTATCATCAAGTCTTCTTCCTATCTCAAATCAATAATGTTAGCAGTCAACCTTTTCCCTGGTTCATTATGATTTTCTGGGTTTTTTATGAGTTCCTAGTATTTTGGGATTCCAATATTTTGTCACTTTTGTTGATGACCACTTTCGTATGACTTGGTTACACTTATTGAAAGAGAGATCTAAATTTCCATATGTACTAAAAGTTTTCTTTACTTCCAAATAAAAAATACATTTTTGGCTTTTTCTATTAAAGTGTTTTAGTTTGATAATGGTCTTGATTATTGTTCATCTATTGTTCTTGAGTTTTGTGTCCCTTGCGGTATAATTCATCAAAAATTCTTGTGTTGTTACATCCCACCAAAATGGGTAGTTGGAGAGAAAAATAGACACTTGATTGATGTTTCTGTTCGTTATATTCCATATGAAAATTTTTGTTTTTCGTGAAGTTATTTTAAGTGCATGTTATCTAATTAATCGTCTCCCTTTATTAGTCTTTAAATTTAAAACTCCTTATTCTTCCCTATATCTAAATAGAGAGTTATTCTTAGTGATTCCTTAGGTTCTTAGATGTGTGTGTTTTGTTCATGTGCACCACCTTGAAAATAAATTGTCCTCACAAGCTTTGAAATTTGTTTTTGTTGGGTATTCCAGGACTCATAAAGTTTATAAATGTTTTCATCCACCTTTGCACAAATTTTATGTGAGTGCTGATGTAACATTTTTTTACTCTACGCCCTATTTCTTACCTCATGGCACCTCTCATGATGAGTCTATTCTTGAAGCTCTTGCTCCTATACCATTGTTGTCTCCCCTCGAATCATCTTCTCCACCTCCTAACTCGAATGAACTTGATGTTTCACAAGGTGTGGATACCTTTACTCCCATGCCTACTATTCCACTGCTGATACTTGATCCACCTCTCTTCTACGTTGAAGTGCTCACACCATATGCCCATTACATGGTAACTTCATAGATCAACATGTCACTTTTTTTGCTTACTTGTTCCTTTATCATGCCCATTGTCGCTTGTCTGTGTCTATTCCTCCTTTGTATGTAGAGACTTTCTCCCTGATAATCATCATACTTTAGTTTGATGTGAAGAATGCCTTTTAATACAGTGATTTACATGAAGAAATCTTCATGGAGCAACCACCAGATATATAGAGTTTGTTGTTCAAGGGGAGACGCATCTAGTTTTTTGATTGAAAAAGTCATTGTACATTTTGAAGCAATCCCCTTGAGCTTGGTTTGATAAGTCGAGTGGAGTCTTGATGGAAGTTGGGTTTGTCCAATGTCATTAAGATCATTCAATTCTTGAAGTGGATTAAGAATCTGTGGCGAGAATTGCACTTGAAGTTCAATGAGCCCCTTACCATGTTTTATACATGACAACCAATATGCACATTGCCATGTATATCCTCTATATCATTAGAGGACAAAATACATTGAAGTGGATTATCATTTTATCAAGGAAGTGGTGATGAAAGATGAAGTTTGTACTCTCCATATTAAGTCTACCGAGTAGTTGGGAGACTTATTCACCAAGGCACTGCCGAATGTTACCCTAAGAAATTATGATGATTGTTTTTTGTCTCCCCCTTCACCCTTGACAAAACCTTTTTTTTTTAAGAAATTAAATAGTTACCAATTATATATGTATATAATCTAGTGTAGAAGATTCGAAGATAAGTCTTGGTATTATAAAAGTCGTCCATGTCAACAGAGCAGAAAAGGAATTGAAAGAACAGTAGAGGTCCATAATAATTCTCGCAAGTCACGTGCATATTCAGAGTTATAACAAGAAAATGTCACTTCTTCTCTTGGTAATGGTTAGGAAATAACAAAGAACATCTTTGATACAAGTAAATGTCACTTCGTCCATAATAGTTGTTCTTACTGCACGCTGTGAATAGTGATGCAAGAAGCCATTATTCGGAAGAAAACAAATCGGAGCTAGACCACGGATTTATGAAGGATGAATTAGTAAAAATATTTTGAAGCGTGAAAACCCTCTTAAGCTTGGAATAGATAATATAAAAAAATATATTGTTAAGGGTTACTCTTGAAATCAATGGTACAATAATAAAAAATGAAAACAAAGACAAACACCAAGATTTTAAGTAGTTCATTGTGAAAATCATAAGGAGAAAACTTCATTATGAATATGAAAATAATTAAAAAGTATAACATAAACTAAAGAATTAACCCTAATATGTTGAAAAAATACCCTAGCACTAGGTCTAGCCCTTCTACTACCACAATATATCCCTATTTTTTGTCAACTTTTTCTTTTCACAAAAGTTGCACCATGGGTCTTCTGGTCGGATATAAGCCTAAAACCAAATTCGAGTCACAAACCAACAATTAAGGTTCTTACAAATTTATAAAAGTGCTCCAAATAAAAACGTAATTAACCATATTCTCAAAATTCGCCGATTGCTTGAAAATTGAAATATTAAAGGGCGCTTCCCACCATTGAAAAAAATTCTAGCATTCATGTCTACTCCATATTCAAATGTCAGTGGCCCATTTATGTTTTGGGTAAGAAGCAAAAGTGCAATAAAGATTGGGGCACCGTGGCTTAAGCAAAATCACATATGCTAATATTCCTACTATTTGTTAGTTGGGAAAGTATAAACGCTGTCTGTACATTAATTTTAGCATTGATGGTCTTGATATGTATCAGGGATTGGACTGTGAAGTACTGGATTAAGAACTTGTTTCATGAATTGCATGTGAAGTTCAGCGAGCCCCTGACCATGTTTTGTGACAACCAAGCAGTTATGCACATTGCCAAAAATCCTCTATATTATGAGAGGACAAAACACATTGATGTGGATTGTTGATTCGTCGCTTGGTGATTAGGTTCGGAAGTCGCAAAATTTATATTAACCTAAATCCTGCCTAGCACACGTAGTTAGGGCTATTTATAGGTATAGTGGCTTTAGGGTCGCCCACTGAGATGAGTTTTCTACTTGGTTTAATAGTTTTGATTAACTTTCTTGTGAAAAGATTTTTTAAAATATAAAAACTAGATTTTGAAAGGTTGATTTGGTTGTAATTCAAGTTTATGAAGAAATCCCGAGACTTGGTTTCACCAAGCGCACACACACACACATGATGATTAAGGGGTAATTTATGGGGTTGTCCTCTTTAATGATTTATTATGAAGCAGGTATTTGATTTGTTTTGTCAAGAGGTTATTTTGGAGCTCGAAGTGATCACAAAAAATTTATAAGCTAGTATCAATCTTAGGTAGTCCGCAACCACTGGGAAATAGACCCAGTTGTCCATTGGGATGAATTTATTGTTTATAATTGACTTTTATTAATTCATGCTCTAATGGTGATTGAAAATAAGAAAATATTCTATTTATGAAATCTACTGACGAGTTGAGTAAAAACTGAAACTTAATAATAAAAAGAGAATCTTGGGTGTTTTTTTGGTTAAGATATCATTCCGCTTGTATCTTAGGTTGATTTTATCGTTTCCTAGACGTCTCATCTCCAAAAAGAGCAGCACATAGTTGTCCCACAAACCCTGCTTAGCTTATCCTCTTATTACATTTAGGTTAAGTAAAAGTCTTAGGTGTATGGTGAGTGGCTTTAATAAATGAAAACATGTATTAGGTTTTCACCTAGGTTATTTTGAAACCCTCGTAAAGAAATAACTGTTTATTATCGAGGGGTGAAGGATTAAATCTACAACTATTGAGATTACCAAGTTCTAAGCAACTAAGTATCCTAAAGGTGAAAAACTCCTTTTTAGGGTTTGTCTAGTGGGTCCTATCGACATCAATGAATACCCCTTAGATTGAGCTCCTGAACGTATTAAGCAATATCCTTACACAAAACAGCTGATGAAAGTACATACATTTGAGTTTAACCCGATTTTACCTTGTTACATTTGGAGATGAACCCTAACTCCGCATAGCCCCAAGAGAGGGTTCTCTACCACACATATTGGAGGTTGAGAACACCCAATACGTGGTGAAGAGATCCGTAACATGAAGAAGAAGAAGAAATATATATATATATATATATATATATATATATATAGCAGTAGTATATATATATATATATATATATATATATACTTTTTTACACAACTAATCCATGGAACATGACATAACCAGAACATAATTTGTTTGATCTACCCTAGGGCTATTTAAAGGAGATACAATTTGGGGGCAAGTTTGTCATCTCACGTGGCTTACATACCCTTTCCATATCAAATATAGGACCCATAATAGAAAAAAAATCACAAATTTCTATGTTTGGGCAAATCTGAATAATTTGGCACTGCTCCCTGGCAGCAGTGGCAAATTGGGCAAAAAGAGGGGTTCTCTCCTAAGTTTTAAATATAACTTTTATTTATTTTCTTGTCAGTCAGTTTGTCAAAATTTGTAACTAAATCAATTAATTTAACAAAATCTTATCTTGCAAACCCCATAAAATAAAAAGAAAAATTAGCTTCATAAAAAATTGAAAGGGAAAATTATACTTGTTATGAAAGATGTTCTACCTGTTGGCGCACCAGTTCATGCATCAAGTTATGGATCACTATGGGAATAATTAAATTCTGAAATAAATAAAAAGGCACAAAAATAAATCAGCATATATGTAGGGACACAAGAAATTGGTTACGTGGTTTGGCCTAGCCTACGTCCACGGGGTTGAGCCCAGATGAAAAGAATTTCATTCTATATCACCAGTTACGCTTGGTCTTATATGAGACAACGCTCCTCCTTCTCTAACACCACCTTAACTTCCACTCCTATCACAATGAAACATAAAATGAGATCCCCTTATTCCCCAAACATCATCTAGACTCCTACAAGCCCAACAACATCCTTCAACAAGATGTATATAAAAAAAACCTCCCAACAATGAGAGAATCCAAGAATACCTACAACAAGCATTCGACCCCCACAACCACCTTTGTGGTGTCTTTGCATCAAAATGTGTCACCCAATATTGCTTTCTCTCTCGTCATGCCCCATCTCATCCCACATCATATTAGGTTTCAATCTTCTAAATCTCCTAATCGATTTTTCGAATACAGAAGTCTTACCACCCAGCTCGTCTACCAACCTATGCGCTAACTCTTAAGAGACATCTCATATGTTACACCCTGAGGCAGTTTCATTTGGATGATTAAAACATATTTTGCCAAAGACAGACAAATATCTCCAACAAAAACATTCAAATCAAATTATTATTTTATAAATATATATTTTAATATATATATAGTATATATATATATATATATATATATATATATATATATATATATATATATATTAAATTAATCACAGTTTAACAAATTATTGTTTATAAAATATTTTACTTTCCATGGAAAAACCGGAAAATTCAAGACAATAGTTCTACTTTAAAATCTAATACGCTTTATGTTTATATACATATTGTAGCATTGAAGGGAGTTTCTTGACAAGTGTCGAAGAGGTTGCCTTAATTTTCATAATTTTATTTATTTATTTATTTCATTTTTTTGGAAGACTTCAATGTTATAGTTAAACAACTAATGATTCCATTAACTTTTTATGAGAAGAGGTAGAGTCCGTTAAGCTTAACTTTAAAAGAAAATTTATATATTTAATAAAATATGAAAATATGATGATTTTAAAGACAAAAATTGAGTTTATAATGTGAGTTTTTTATGGAAAAATTAGAAATGCTATCAAACACATACACAACACGTTAAGGACATCGCCTATATGTGGAAGCAAATCCAACAAGTGTGCATGTCTACGTCATGTACTTCAAACCTTGGTGATATCCATATATAGAAATGACATGGTGATCTCCATATAGAAACTACATGGAGAAGAAAAATCAACATCAATATTTATTACTGATGGCCACAACAAAGAAGTTCATTTATTTCCTTTTTGTTTTATTGGTTTAAAGTGGATATCTTTCTCATGTTGCCACCTAACTCGACTGAGACTTTAATTTGATGCTTTCAAGGAAACTTTTGGGTTAAACATCTTTCAAATATAACTACATATAGAGTCCACCATGCCTCGTTAATGCAATTTAAATGCTAGTTCCTGGTGGTGCATATAGAATTCAAATGTTATACACCTAATTGATGTATCATTTTAAGGCATAATTATTTTAAGACTTAGACTACATACACACCACTCTGCCTTGCTGACAGAATTGAAATGGTATAAAAATTGTTACTCCTTTAGTTATAACTTATATTATAATGATTAATGATTGATTATAAAAATACATGTATCTATGAAAATTCTCATGATCAATGATAGTAAACAAGTAACTCCTATCATCTTCAAACAAGAGAGAATCTGTTACCTTAGTTGAATGGCGGATTGCTTAAAAAAGATGATATGCATAACGTGTATTCAACATTATTATCTTTAACAAGAGACCTAATTATGTTATGTAATTCCCTTGGCTGACTTAGATCGCATTTGTTTTTTTTAACTTAATGCTAAAATAACTGTTGAGGCTTTTGCCTATAATCACAGAAAATAAATAATAAAGATATTAGTAGCAAAATTCGATGTTATAATTATTGTAGCATGAGTTGGTAGATCAAGCTATGTGACTTAAATAATCATCTATTTAGTCACGGATTTTGGGAACAAATATTCTCAAGATCATGAGATAATATTCATAGAGACGAATAAACAAGACTAGTGGATGATATTGGTAAATCAAATTCGTAAGAATCATACGTGATGAGATTTATATCGAGATGATATATATTCTATCATGGATAAATATGGAATAAAATCAAGATTTTATAGTCGATAGATTACGGCTACGAAGATACAAAATATTGACTAAGGATCCCTTGGAGGATTTTAAATAAGGGACACAATTTTGAAGCAAATGCACACAAGAAAATGTTTAAAGGCTAAGAGTATGGCTCTAGGAGCTAAATACATGAAACACAGTGTATTGCCCAACCCCATCAATGTCGGGGGTTCTATACATTTAATCGAATGATGCTTTTGTCGGTGAGTGTCTAAATGTTGTCAGTCGCAAGAGAGTTATGCAAAGAAGGCATTTGTGGTGCGCTTGTCTATATAAGACCAACTTGTAACCTATCTCGAGATAAAGAAATCGCTTTCATTTAGGCTTAGCCCTGTGGATGAGGCCATCGAACCGTAACTAATCTCAGGTCTATGCATATTCGGTTGGTTTATCTTTGTATTTTTATTTATCAAAATTACTCACTCCCCACAAATGGCTTCATGATATGGTGCACTATGTTACAAGACATGTTAGATCACTTGAGTGCCAACAGTAAAAACATCTTTTCTTAACAAGCAAATTCTTCTTTCATGAACTTTTGTTCTGAATTATACTTAGTAGAATTAAGTATTTAGTCTTTTTTTTTTTTTTTTTTTTTTGGAGCAAATTAAGTATCTCAACCTTTTCTATAAAAGCCCGTGAAGGCAAAGATTAACAACCACCACCAACCATCTTCAAGCAATGCTCAAACTTGAGTGTAGGAAGTGACTTGCTCATTGAATTTGTTAGTGCTTTTGTACTACAAGAATTGATTGAGAGAAAAGAGAATAAAAATCATTCTATTTCTCTGGTTAATTTACTAACTTCACAAAGAGCAGACATAAAACAATATCAACGCAGCCTTCTGATTCTCTCCCTCATGCTCTCGTCCTTCTTTTCTCTCTCTCTCGGGTACTCAGAAATCTCTACCACCCAACCGAGACACTACACAGCCTCTTCTCATGCACCTCTCATGGGGCTCCTCTCAACCGAGGAAGCACCCCCATAGCCACCATACCATGGTCATGTTCTTGGCCACCTTGGGGTTTTCTATCCTAACACTCTAACAACCTATAAATATAAGATAAGGAACCTTTTATTGGGTTGTTATATGTGATAACACTCTATCACCTCTTTAATCAATTTGCTAACTAATTAACAAACGGATAATAGCCATGGAGACAAATGAGGGACACCCAGGATAACAATAGTATTCATAGGGTTATCATGAGTATTATCTTTAACCATAAAAGAAAATAACAAACTTCCAATGTAAGAAGTAAACAAAAACTTCAATTTCTTCAAAAAGAAAATCTCAACATTTTCTATATAAGTCATGAGGGAAAAGATTAACAACAAACACCAACCATCTTCAAGCAATGCTAAACTACAAAGTGACTTAGTCATCAGATTCATAGGTTACTGAGTATTAACTTTAACCATAATATCACCATTTGACATGGAAGGGGTAGCAATGTCGCATCATTTCAGAATTGTAAGTGCCTCCAACACATATAATTTAGACCTTAGCCCTTTCATAACAATACGTACATCTCTCATAACTATCGTAGTCGAACGCTCAAAGCAGTACTCAACCATTTTGAATCAAGAGTACTTAAAGAGAGAATATTTCTCTTCAGATTTAGAACATGTCTCTCACTGCTAAGTTCCTAACAACCCCATCAAACTAAGTCAATCTTCTTATTCTAACATAGAAAATATACAAGATGTAATATTTCCCATTTACAAAGCACTATAAACAACATTCCATATGTCGAAAACCAATCTCCTTATTATTACACATGAAATGTGCAAATCAAGTCAAGAATCTAGTTCCCAGAAGTTCGAGTCACCATCGAGTTAATGGGTCTAAATCTCATATTCTAGAAAGGACATCAGGGCCTTGAATCCTAATTGTTTTATTTCCTCTACTTTCTATATTCCCCGACTTCCCACCAATCTATCGTCTCGGTAGTCAAGTTACAAAAACAACTACCTCGTAAACTTTTTTTTCCCATCTTATTATTTATTGTTTTCAAGATCTTTCATTCCGGAAGATGATTAGTGGAGGTCGTGAAGTTGGAAGAGTATAAGTGTTGACACAATCATCGAGTTCACCAACCTATGCTCTTTCTACCATTGTGTCTTCAACCTAGTGGCATTATCACCTCAGTCATAATCCTACTTCTTTGTTTCTACATCTTGGTCGTCCGTCAGTTTCCTCTCTCCTTTAGAGTGTGAGTCTTGTTAGTTGAAGAAGCATCATCGAGTCTCCTTCCTAGATAGGGTTAATAATGTTAGTAGTCAACCTTTTTCCCTAATTCATTTTATTATTCGGGGGTCTTGGCAAGAAGTTCCTGTTTTCAGTTCCAAGATTTTGTCACTTTTGCTGATGACCTCTCATGACTCGTTATGCTTATCAGCAGAGATCTAAATTTCCATAGTACTAAATGCTTTTTTATCAAGAAATAAAAATACAATTTGGTTTTTCTATTAAATTATTTCAGTTTGATAATGATCTTAATTATTGTTCATCTATCGTTAATGAGTTTTGTCTCTTATGGTATAATACATTGAAAATCCTAACCTTTACCAAAAGCCCTAAAGGGCTAAACTCATCATCGCTACACCAACCAAGTCTAGGCAATGCTCAAACTTGGTAACTAGAAGTGTCATGGTCATCATATCAGTAGGATTATCATGAGTGCTAACCTTAGTAACAACAATGTCACCACAAGCAATGACCTCATGAATAAAGTGGTAACGAACATCAATGTGCTTTGTCCTCCCATGGAACATTTGATCTTTTGTGAGAAAAATGGCACTTGACTATCACAAAAGACTATGATGGTCTACAAATCATAACAAATCCCACCAAGCAAACCTCTCAACCAAATAGCTTCCTTACAAGCTTTCCTAGACACATATATTCCGCCCCTCAGTCAACAACGCAAATATAGTCTGCAGAGTAGCTTTCCAACTTATAGCACAACCTCCAACAGTAAACACATACCCAGTAAGAGATCTTCTTGTATCAAGATCTCCTGCAAAATCAGAATCAACATGCCAGATAACACCATCTCTCGTCCTCCCAAAATGCAAACAAACGTCATAAGAACCACACAAGTACATAAGTATCCACCGAACCGCTCTTCCAAGGTTCCTTGTCAGTTCGCCATATACTCATTCAACAACACTAACAACATATGATAAATCCGGACAAGAACAAATCATAGCATACAATAGAGATCCCACCGCACTAGAGTATGGAACTCTAGCAATGTAATAAACATCATCTTCATACTATGGGGATAAAGCGGATGAAGCCTTAAATGATTTGCTAATGGTGTACTATTGGCATTCTCCATGTTGAATCTCTTAAGAACTTTCTCAATGTACGATTTTTTACTTAGGTACAACTTGCTTGCCTATCTATCTCTGAGAATTTCCATCCTAAGAATTTTCTACATTGCTCCCTACCTTGAAAGAAATTGTTGTTGATTTGGAGACCATGGAGGCTAAATATGATGAAGAGGATTTAGGTTGATTATTTTCAGTGTTCATAGTCTCTCAGATCGACTTTTTGTAGATACTATTTTTTTTTTTAATGAGATACTCACTTTGGAAGAGTGTTTATGAATCTCTACGTCTAAAGAAACCATGAAGCACTTGTTAATGGATCCGAGGTTATGAAGGAAGGCCTTGCTGCTAGAGGAAGGTTTCAAGAAAAAAAGGTTTCAGAATAGTGATGAGGTAGATCAAGTCCAAAATCGAAACAAGTCTTGCAAGTATTGAAAGAAAAAAGGGCACATTATTGATGATTGTGATTAGCTACAAAACAAGAATAAGGTGGTTGCAAATCAAAAAGGTAAGCAACCAATTAACTCTGGCCAAGTCAGTGTTGTAGAAGATGATCACAATGATGGTGAACTCCTTGTTGTTTCTAATGCTTATTCCAACCCTTATGAGGAATGGGTTCTGACTGCTGCACGTTTCATATGTGTCCTGCTGGACCGTTTTAACATATGAAACTATGTCAAAAGACACAGTTTTGATTGGTAATGATGCATCCTGCAAGGTTGTAGATGTTTTCATAATCAGAATCAAGATTTTTGATAGAACTATTAGAATGTTAGCAGATGTAAAGCATGCCCTATATTTGAAGAGGAATCTTATCTCGTTGAGTACTCTCGATTCAAAAGGGTACAAGTACATTGGTGAAGGTGGAGCATTGAAGGTTAGCAAAGGTCCTCTTGTTGTCATGAAAGGACATAAAAGAATTGCAAACTAATATATTTTGCAGGGTACTACGTTACAAGTGATGTCGTTTGTCGCTCTAAGTCTATGACAAAGATGTAACTGGGGATCAGGCATATGAGTGAAAATTGTATGATTGAATTGAGCAGAAGAGGAGTTCTTGATGGTTAAAGTTCTAGCAAATTAAATTTTTGTGAGCATTATGTCTTCGAGAAGCAAAGACGAGTCAAGTTCAATAAGGGTATTCACAGCACTAAGGAACTCGACTACTTACACTGATCTTTAGGACCATCTAGAGTGCCTCTTCAGAGGTACTTATTATATATCGACTATTATTGATGATTTTTCAGAGAGTTCGTCCTTCTTTAAGCACGAGAGTGATGTTTTGCAATATTTAAGGAGTGGAAGATTATGATCGAGAAGCAGACAAGGAAGTAGATAAATGCCTTCGCACTGATAATGGTTTAGAGTTTATCTCTAAAGAGATTAATGCCATTTACGGATCAAAAGGCATTGTTAGACACCACATAGCGGTTGGTACTCCACAGAAAAATGGAGTTGTAAAGCGGATGAACAGAACTATTATGGAGAAGTTTCGTTGCATGTTTTCTAATGCTAAATTAACAAAGTCTTTTTGAGCTGAAGCGCTTGCGACCGCTTGTTTTCTCACTAATCCGTATCCCCCAGTTGCCATTGACAAGAAGACACCAATTGAGGTATGGTATGGTACTCCTGCAGTTTACTCTGATTTAAATATTTTTGGTTGTCCGTGACATGCTTCATGCTCGATAATGGAAAACTCAACCCAGATCTCAAATGTGTTTTTCGGCTATAAGAATGGTGTTAAAGGTTATAAGTTGTGGTGTCCTGGGACACGTAAGATAATTGTTAGCATATATCTTATTTTTTAATAAATTGCTATGTTATGAGATTTGCCTACTAATGACTCATGTGACACAAGTCATTGTAAACGTGAATGTAGATGGAGGCTAAATATATTAGAACATGCATCCGTGGTTCACTTCGCTCTTGTTAGATAAAGGTGGATGGCATTAGCTCTTATCAACCATCACTACCACTTCCCGCACTCACAAGACAATATTGTTAAAGACAGCTAGAGAAATATCGCTGGCTCCTCCAAAGAGGTATGCTGAGGCTGATTTGGTTGCTCATGCTCTCAATGTATCAAAGAGTATTGATAATTGTGAAGAACCCTTTACTTATGAGGAAACATTGAGTTTTGAGGATTCTAATAGGTGGATGATTTCTATGCAGGAAGAGATGGAGTCTCTTCATAAGAATAAGATTAGAAACTACTGGGCGATAAGAAAGTCTTTCATTGGAATTGATATTCAAAAGAAAGGAAGGGATACCAGAGTCAAGAAGCTGATACAAAGCAAGGCTATTTCAAGGTTATAATCAGATTCCAAGTATTGATTTTATAGGATGTGTTCTCCACTCAGAAGGCAGCAGTTCTATTCGAACATTGCTTAGTATTGTGGCGATGCATGATTTTTAGCTTGAGCAGTTGGATGTGAAACCTGCTTTCTTACATGGAGAGCTTGAGGAGGATATCTACATATAGCAACATGAGGGTTTTGTGGTTTCCGGTAAAGACGACTATGTGTGTTTGTTGAAAAAGACCCATTATGGCCTAAAACAATCTCCTAGGCAATGGTACAAGAAATTTCACTCATTTATGATTTCTCACAACTTTAATAGATGTTGTAACACCCCGAAATATACCCTAGCAGTTTTCGGACATGTTTAGGGTATAATAAAAGTAAAAGTATATTTATCCGAAGTAAAATAAGCAATAACTTGGAATTAATACAATAATTAAGGGTAATTACAAATTACCAATTCATGACCCAAGGAGCATAATATAATAAGTTCATATGTCAAAGTAGGATTTTGATAAATTGAATAGAGAATAAAACCGAAAGGAGGACCAAAGAGTAACAAAAAAAAAGATATTAGAATAAAATAAGGAAGAAAATTGTGTGAGAGACAAGTATTTGATGAGCAGGAGGAAGTTCCTCCTTGAAAATAAATAAAAAGCGATAAGATCAAGGAAGGAGGCACTAAAAGTAAATATCTCATTTTGGTCTTAGAGAGAGGAGAGCAAAACGGAAGGTGCTAAGAAGAAGAGAAAAGAAAAAGAAGAAAGAAGAAAAAGGAAAAGAGAAGATCATGTATGGAACTGGGTGGGAATATTTGTATGAATACACATGTCTCTTGGGGTGTATGGAACTACTAAATTTGAATATGGATACATGTCTTGGGTTTGGAACCCCACCTCATTTCTTGTTAGGATTAAGTTGAGAAGAGCTCTAAGGATCCTAGATATGCTTTAGGAAGGGTCTAGTTGCGGTTGAACCAAGAAAATTTCTATTTTTGATCATATGCAAAGAAATTCTGACCTAGAACGAGTTTTTAGGTCAGAAGTAAAGGGAATATGGAAGTAAGTCCTCTCATAATTATAACCACATCAATTAACTTGATGATAGGCTTTAATTCTCGATTTGGACCTCTGTAGACTAAGTTATGTCCTTTATCGAGGTCAGCCCAAAATCAACTGGTCGGGTCGCCTTCACACCGGGTCAACTAGCCGGACCTTAGAATGGGTTAAAGGGTCGGAAATAAAGAGAATTTGGTAGTAAGTCCTTCTGTGAAATTGTAGCTACATCAATGAACTTGATGTTAGGCTTTTGAATTTCTTAATTCGGACTCCGGTAGACCAAGTTATGGTCTTTACTGCGGACAGTCAAACGGGTAGCGAGTCACCATGCAGGTCGCCCAGAGAGGTCGCCGTACTGCAGGCCGCCGTGTCTCGTAGAGGTCGTCCCGTGGAGGCCGCCGTCCCAGAGAGGTCAGCTGCGCCCCGTAGGTCGTCGTCCTCGAGGGGCCGCCGATCCCGTAGAGAGGTCGTCAGCTCGAAGAGCTCGGGCCTTGTCGTGGTTGATCACACATGACCTCCAACTTAATGTCATATTCTTCGCTTGAACCCGATTTATGTTCTCGACTCTGTGGAGTCTATTGAGTCAAGAATCCATCCATATTCTTGAGGAGGATATTAGATGTCAGACTGAGGTGTTAGGATCGGGAACTGGCCACTTCGCGCACACACTCCAGTCGCCCGTCAAGACCGCGCATGACCTCCAACTAAGGTCATATCTCCTTCGTTTCAACTCCGATTGGTGTTCTGGACCCTGCGAAAGCCCATTGAGTCAAGAATACATTCATACACCTGAGGAAGATATTAGATGTCAGACCAAGGTGTTAGACTGAGCTCGTCACTTCAGTGCAGCTAGTCAATTCAGGTCAACTCGTCAAGACTGGCTGCGCATGACCTCCAACTTCGGAAGGTCATATCTCTTTCGTTTGATTTCCGATTTGGGTGTTCTTGGACTCTATGGAAAGCCCATTGAGTCAAGAATCCATACATATGCCTGAGGAGGATATTAGGCGTCAGACTGAGGTGTTAGACTGAGCTCTGCCACTTCAGTGCGGCTCGTCACTCCGTGTCAGCTCGTCAAGATCGACCGCATGACCTCCAACTTCTAAGGTCATATCTCCTTCTGCTTGAACTCCGATTTGCGTTCTTGGACTCTATGGAAAGCCCATTGAGTCAAGAATACATTCATATACCTGAGGAAGATAGATGTCAGACTGAGGGTTAGACCGAGCTCACACTTCAATACAAATTTCAATTCGTAAGCTCGTCAAGATCGACAAGATGACCCTCCAACTGAAGGTCATAACTCCCCTTCGCTTCAACTCCGACTCATGCTTCGACTCTATGGGAAGCCCATGGAGTCAAGAATACATTCATTTGCTTGAGGAGTATAGAATATGTTTGACCGAGGTGATAGACCAAGTTACCGAGGTCACTTCCAATTGTCGGGCCTCAGTCACCGCTCTAGGCTGACTATGCATGACCTCCAACTCGGGCGTCATATCTTCGTCCGAACTCCGATCTGGTGTTCTTAGACTCTATGGAAAGCCCATGAGTCAAGAATACAGCCATACATAATATGATAAAAGTGGAACTCATAATAGGTCCGTAAATATGAAAACAAGAAGTGTGATATGAACAAGAACTAATAACATAAGTAGATTTGATATGTAAAGGAATATAGAAGAAAAAGAATAAAATGATAAGTTCTATGAAAACGATAATCGTGTCACGCTAAGACCGGATATTGAATGACAAGACATATGATCGCTGCTTCGCACTCTCGCTAAGCGTTACCGCTCTATCACGTGGCAGCACGCATACAAGATTAGTGCTTTGGCACGTATACATGATCGCAGCTCACTCCTACTAGTTGTTTCTACACTTCTATTGCTGGCAAAGCACGCTTCGCTCGCATCGCGACCGCACCTTCGGGTATATATTGTACCGTAGTCTCGCTCTCATTCTTATCTCCGTCCATGTGCGAATATTTATACGTGTGTATCTCGACAAGAAAGGATAAAAAGGTAATAGTTTGGACATGAAGGGTACCTAAGGGTATTCGGTATTAGTCTAGGTTCCGCATCTTATTAGATAGAACAAATGATAAAACACAAGTAAACGTACAAGTATCGAAAAATGTATAGGTATATGTCATAAGATATGATAGTATAATAAAGCATATGAAGATATAAGTTAATAAGATATAAGATGTTAACCGAATGGGCACTCTGGTGACACGAATGATAAGCATATATGAATATAAGAATGAGTAAATGCATGCATGATAAAACTATAAGAATATATGGCTTATAGAGAAATATGATAGCCATAATATGAAGCTAGCATATGAGAACGAAAAATAGATTTAAAGAAATGATGGCATAAATTGCATAATGTGATTTTTAAACCAAACTAAGGAATGGGCTCGTTTCTACTTACTCATTCTGCTTTCAAGTTTTTGCATGTTTGTTCTAAAAGATGAATGATTTAATTGATTCGAGAAAGTGGATTGTGAAATGTTTGCATATAAAAATTGCATGATTATTGAAAATAAACTGCTTTTATACAAGTTTATTATTGTACTATATTTTGCTATAAAGGATTTGAACGCCCTTAATAGAATGTTAACGTTATTTCGCATTAAGGATTTGGTATACCAATAGGTCAAATAGCAAGATCGCG
This sequence comes from Tetrastigma voinierianum, assembly GCA_016808115.1. Classification (NCBI taxonomy): domain Eukaryota; kingdom Viridiplantae; phylum Streptophyta; class Magnoliopsida; order Vitales; family Vitaceae; genus Tetrastigma; species Tetrastigma voinierianum. The sequence continues at coordinate 42,883 of JAEQBH010001089.1, read as the reverse complement.
AACTCATTGATGTGTCAACTGATCACAGCCCGTGACCGTATCGGTAGTGTTCACTATTTGATTGTTTATAACCAATAAAGAGCCCCCATGATCATCTGCGTTATAAAACCATTTGATACCTATCAAGAATTTCAAAGGGACTCAGGTTTCGTGGACTCGATATCCTTAGATATCGAAGACATAGGTTAAATTCAAGTATAAGATAACCGAATCGATTTGCATAATCGAATTGATTTGCACAATTGAATTGAATTGCAGAACTGAACTGAATTTGTGAGCATAATTTAATTGATTTGAGATTGCGAAATATTGATTATGAAATGAAAGTGGAGCTGGGGATGATCAATGAACCATGACTAATTGTATATAAAACAAGTATATGTATCATATTTATATTGATCTCCATAATGATTTGAAGGTTTTGAATTGTTAAATTGCATAATGATAACAAAGATGGTGAAAATAAAGATACGAAAAATAGAGCATAACAAATGGTATATAAAGATATAACCATGAAAGTAATATATGTATAAGAATATGACATGCATATAATAGATATGTAATATGAACCATTAGAAAGATAATAGATCAAATGATAAGTACTAGAATAAGAAATATATGATATGAATATACGATAGACATACCTAAATGAATAGAGGGAACATGCTATGAACACATGATAGAAATGCATATGTGCTAAGAACGATAGAGATAAGTAAAAGATGACAAAGCACTAGAATACAGTAAAAGTATAGATAGGAGATATGTCAAAGACAGAGAACATGTGACATGTGATAGTAATGTAAAGATGATAAGTAATATAAAGTTATATGCATATGTATAAGCTTGTGACTGTCACCATAGGTTGTCCATGCTTATGTTCCCAATTGCTGCAGTTTAGCACGGGTGTTCAATCCGTAGGTACAGAAGCAGAAGACAAGGATAAAGGACAAGACATCCTACACGCAGAGCGTGCCGCTTCAAAGATAGGTGCTTCACCGACCGCTCGATTCTAATGTTTTAGAAAAAATGTACATGTATAAGTAAGTGGGACTCGCAGATATGTATATAGATGTTGAGGGACACCACTCCGTGGTAAGCCTTTATATATGAAAATACTTTGTTATTACGTAAATTGTTTGTATAACCCTGTGCATGTCTAGCTCTGAGAAAGAACAGGTCAATGAGTCCCAGCGATAGTCTCGCGCCTCGACAGGCTCGATCCGCCATTAAGGTCGGATCGGGGACGGGGACGTGACAGATGCACTTATGATAGCTATGTCTACTTTAGAAGATGTGATAATGAGTAATTCGTATGCCTATTCTTGTATGTAGATGACATGTTGATTGTAGCTAAGGATAGAAAGAAGGTTCGAAGAGTCAAAGCCTTACTTAGCAGAGAGTTTGAGATGACATAGATACAAATACTGATGAGATGTTTCTATGTCAATAATTGAATTTAGTTTCTATCTTTTATGATATTATTTATCTTATATTGTGAATGATTCTCTCATGTCCTTGATACAAACATGGAAGGCTAAATCATATTAAAATTTTTACATTATATTTACATGGATTATTTTATTTTTATTGTTTTGGAACATGTTTACGTAAGAATTCCAATGAGCGAGCACCTGCCACGATCTATCGGGCTTTGATAATTTGCAAAGCTTCCAATTTAATTCATTTTGAAAAATCTTATTTGAAAATTAAGATGTTCATACCATTGTCAAACAATAATTCTACATAAAGATTTCAAAGAGATGTATTCTTCTCTAAAATGCAGGCAATAAATAGATACCATATCCTAAAATTAGGGTCCTAAAATAGGAAAAACAAATTGTTTCTATATCTATATACAAGATTGGTCAATCTAACAGGATTTCAGAATTAATTACAAAATCAATATAATATCGTGCAAGATGTGCCTCATGCGCACACTCCCTCGGGTTGCAGGCTAGATGTCTTTCATGCCCAACTTGTCAATTACATGAAACACCTTCCCTGAAACTGCCTTTGTGAGCATATCAGCCAACTGACTCTCGGATTGAATAAATGGGAATTGTATAATCTTTTCATCGAGGTTCTCCTTGATGAAATGACGATCAACTTCAACATGTTTAGTGTGATCATGTTGAACAGGATTTTGTGCAATTTGAATGGCCGCCTTATTATCACAATGGAGATTCATAGGTGTAGCATATTCAATCCCCAAGTCCCTCAATATATTCCTTATCCATAAATAACGTATACACCATGAGCCATACCTCGAAATTCAGCTTCAGCACTTGATCTTGCTACTACCTTCTGCTTCTTGCATTTCCAAGTGACAAGATTACCTTCCACAAAAGTAAAATAACCAGATGTGGACCTTCTGGTTGTTTGATCACCTGCCCAATCAGAATATGTGTATCATTCAATGTTAGAGATACCATTTTTGGAGAACAACAAACCTTTCGAGCACTTTTAAGTATCTTAAGATCCATAGATCATTCATATGTTCTTCACCTCGGGTGCATGCATGAACCGCTCACAACGCCATCGCATATGCTATACCCGCCTTGTGTGTGATAAGTAGATTAATCTTCAACTCCAATCGTTGATAACGAATTTTGTCCGTTTTGGGGCTCTTGGTTCAGAGAATCTGAGCTTATGATTCATTCCCATGGGCGTCTCTACTGGTTTGCAACCAAGCATTCCGGCTTCAAGCTGTAAGATCTAACGTATATTTTCGCTGCGGAAAGCAAGACCATGTTTCGATTCGCTACCCTCAATCCCAAAAAATATTTAAGTTGCCCGGAGATCCTTCATTTCAAATTTAGTGGCTAACATTTCTCCCGTAAAGCTTTACTCGCATGGGTCATCTCCCCGTCAAGACCATATCATCAACATACACAATTAAAGTCAGCATTTCTTTCCTTCTTTGTGTTTTATAAACAAAGTGTGATTTGAGTTACTTTGCTTATACGAACTCCTTCATTGTAGCGTCAAGAATCTCCTAAACCATGCTCTAGGTGATCAAGCTTCAGCCCGCATAATGACTTTTTACTTACGTATTTCACCTTTACATGAAGAACCATTTTTAACTCCGAGTGGTAGCTCCATGTAAACCTCTTCTTCCAAATCTCCATTGAGGAAAGCATTTTTAACATCAAATTGTTGCAGAGGCTAGTCTCGATTTGTTGTTATAGATATAAGAATGCGAATTGCATTGATCTTAGCCATTGGTGCAAAAGTATCCTAATAGTCTATCCCATACCTTTGAGCATATCCCTTCGCAACTAGTCGAGCTTTATATCTATCAATACTTCCATCTGGTTTGAGTTTCACCGTGAACACCCATCTGCATCCAATTGGCTTTTATCCTTAGGCGCGGAACAAGTTCCCAAGTGGCATTCTTTTGTAGCCTCCATCTCTTCGCTCATCGCTTCTCCATTTTGGACAAGCCAATGCATCTCGCATATTACTAGAATAGAAACTATGGACAATTGATTAACAAGAAATGCATAATGATCTACCAACCTATGAGATGACACATAGTTATTAATTAGGTATTTGGTCTTGGCTTCAGGATCAGGTTCATACTGTTTTTTTGGAACTCCCCTATTCAATCTCGCGGATATCTAGAGTCAGATTTTCAGTGTAGTGGAACATATGTTTCATTAGACTCTCCAAACACAGATTCATACTTACTTGAGGAGGAACATTCTGCTGATTCTTCGCCACGGTGTAGATGGGGGCAACTCGAGGGTATCTGGTGATTCACTCTCGCTCATGATTTTGATCACAGCCTTGTTGCACAACATGCTTAAAATGTTCATTCACCTCTTCCAACTCAATAAACTCATCACCTTGATTAGTGCCCAAAAAGTGCTATTTTGAACCCTATTTTTAATAGGTTTTGAGCGCTTTTTGTGTACTAATTGTTATAATTAACCCAATTGACATGTTCGGGTCCCTATTGCACTTCCGACGTATCTCGAGGTCGTTTTTGTAGTTTTATGTGAATTGGAAGCCAAATTATCGTGTTAATCCAATCATAACCAAAGTTGGGTTGATTTTCAATAACTTCATATGGTTTTCTATCAATTTAAACAAGCTCTGGAATGAAGAATATCAAAGCTTTTGAAGAAATGGAACAAAGGTAAAGGGGAACAGAAGCAATGAATTAGGCAAGAATGCTGGTGAAATTCGAACAATCGATAATTTCTCTTATGATAGCGACTTTCGCGTGATAGCTTAATTTTCGCTATCAGATAGCTTAAAAGTACTGTGCATAGTGAAAATTTCAATTTTCGTTATGCCTGTATTTTTCGCTATGATAGAGAATTTTCGCTATCATAGCGAATTTTTGCTATCATAGCGAAATTATAGCGAAATTTCGCTATGATAGCGAAATTCACTGTGCATAGCGAAATTTCGTCCCGTTTGTGTTTAAACGAATTGCTTTTGGTTTTTCCTTCTAAATTCCTCACTGTAATTTTCGTTGTTTCATATTGCTGTAATTTCCCTTCTCTCGAGCATATATAAGCCTCAACAGAATAAAATGACAATCAATCAACATCATAATAAATTTTTTGGGGGAGAAGCTTTCAAACTCCCGCTTTCTTCTCTTCTCCTGCTTTCCTTTTTCTTATTTTCGGGTGACTTTTTCTAGGTGCCAAACACCCTCCAAGGATGACAACTTGGAGGATGGCTACTAAACCCTTACCTCTCTTTGAAGTAGAAGGCCATTGCGTGATCTAGGCCGGAGGTTCCCCCGTTTTTCACGCAGTATCCACCGTCATCGTGTTCCCTTTCTAACTTTAAGTTTTTATCTCCTTGAATCTCCCTTGAACGGCTATTATTTGGTAAGTAAAGTTCAGTGGATGCCACTGCTAGGATCCACTGATATTCATTAGTCGCCTCTATGACCCATTGAAAGGGGAGTCCAGGAGGATTTTTCTTCATTGTCGGTGGCCACTCGACGGCCGCAGATGCCATTTTTTCAAAAGCGATAAATATTTCGTAAGCAGTTTTAAAGCTAAATGGTAAGATCCAGCCGAAATGACTATATGTCATCCTCCCCAACGCGAGGAAACAACCCCGAGGACCCCTCAGTTGCCCTAGAATCCTAAATCCAGTATCCTGACACTTCAAAGAGACTTCTTTTACATTTTATTTGATTTAAATTTAAGTTTTCCAAACAATACCTCTCACTGTTTTTACCCAAAACCTTAAAATCCAAATTTAATTCACCATTTTTGACTTCACTCAAATCATTTGTACGAAGAAAACCCATCCCCGTGTTCGACCCTAGACCACTATACTGCAGTAGCTTAACTACGGCAGTAGGAGGAACTTAGAATACAAATTTTGTTGATTCCGGATCACCCTACTGTGGCACGAATCACACCCCCACCACTCTCTTGTTGAATTTTCTCTGCATTCACCTCTTCTAACTCGATAAACTCAGCACCTCCGCCATTCTCTTCACTTGAGCTCTCCCCCTGAAGAGAATTTCTAGAGACTCCCCCGGAGTAATAAGGCTCTAATTCTAGGAAAGAGGCATCTAGAGTCACATGTAGCTTTCGGGTTTGTGGATCATAGCACCTATATCCTTTTTGAAATTCAGAGTAGCCAACAAAAACACATCGTTATGACATGGATCAAGTTTATTTCAAGATTTTAGTGGATGTGAACATATACGTACATCCAAAAACTCGGGTTCAAGATCTCGAAATGGGAACCGGAAGTAAGGATTGCAAATTCTGTTGAGGAGTTTGAAAGTCTATTACTCGAGAAGGTGTTCGATTGATGAGGTAGGCAACAGATTTCAGCCACTTAATAGGAATCAGGCATGTTCATGCCGAAAGAGTGAGGCAGAGTACGTAATTACTTCCAAAAAGTTGTCTATTCTTTCTCTCGTCAATCCATTTGTTGTGGAGCATAGGTGCATGAGGTCTGATGACAAATTCCATGGTTGCTCAAAATTAATGAGAGGCATCTATAAACTCGCACTACTGTCGATTGCCAAGACATGAACTGCTGATGATCGGGTGAGTCATTTTGTGAAAATTCGGAATGCTAGACATCACTTTAATAAGTAGGGACACCCAAGTCATTCTAGTTCATTCATCAATAAATGTCACAAAGTAACGAGCTCTAGATATAGAGGGAACCTTTGTAGGACCCCAAATTTTAGAGTGAATAACTTCAAAAGGTTCTGAAATTTTATTCATACTTGGTGAATAAGAAATACGGTGGCTCTTAGCCAGTTCACAAGTGTCACAATGAAATTCCTTATCATTCAATCCTGAAAAAAAATTTGTGTTGCAATTTCTTAAGATAACCAAAAGAAAGATGTCCTAATCTACGGTGTCATAACCATATAGTTGCTCGAGCCTTGTCTTTACTGCTAGTTTGATTTGCCTGGCTGGTTTTTGATCCCCCATTCTATGTCAACTCTAAGTAGTAAAGTTTACCCCGTCTAACACCATAACCAAGAATCTTCCGTGTTAGAATGTCCTGAAAGACACTAAATGAGGGCCAAAAAGTTACAAGATAAGCGAGTTACAATTTATGAAGCACGTATTAAAAGGTTGTATTCAAGAGATGGAACAACAAGACAGATTCAATGTGAGAGCTAGACAAGATAATGCATCCTTCCCCGCTTATAGGAGCTACCATCGGGCAAAGTGGAAATAACTGATTGAGAAGAAAGGAGAACAGATTTTAACTGACTGGAGTTCCTTGTCATGTGATTAGATGCACCTGTATCAATAATCCAAGTTCTATTCTTAGGCTGCGTAAAATACGTGATGCTTTACCTAATAATACCCGGATGGGAAACATCTGGCAGTGAGAGGCGCGGGTTGATTTTCTTCCGACGATGTCATCATAGCTTTCCCAAAGAATCTTTTACGAGGCTTTTGAGAAGTCCCACCATTCCGCATAGCCAATAATTCGTGAGAAACACCGTTGCGAATGACCTTTTCCCACAGCCAAGTGCATACCAAGTTGTCGGGCCTTTCCAAATGATTGATTGTTTCATCGGTCGATGATCTAGACGACGATCCTGTCGAGTTTGGTTAGCAAAGATGGCCGAAGTTCTCGAGATTGACGATAGCCCCATTGTCCTGCCTCTATTGATATTCTTCCTCGATATATGCATATGTGCTTCCAAATTAAGTTTTGGGTCTTTCGCAAGATTCTCCCACAAACCTGATCAAACCTCGTGAGTCAAGTCCACTTAGAAAAAATATGAACTCGGTTTAGACATCGCGGCGTAATCAAATTACTCCTTCTGATCGCTCTTCCCGGTAGGTAGTTTTATGATCAATTTCCTGGAAAATAGCAACAAGTTCATTATAGTATGTTGATAATGGTCGACCATTTTGCTTGGTAGAAAAAGATCTCTGGTTCAACTCAAAAATACAGGTTTCGTCCGATCCATCATAGAACATTTCTGATACGGCCTCCCATATCTCCTTGGCAGTGGAGAGGCGAATAAATCGCTGCATTAGCGACGGACTCATTGAGTCAATGAGCCAACTGTTCACTCTCTGATTTTCAGTAATCCATGCCCCAAGATTGGGATCTCCATATTCTGGTTTTTTCGTTTCTCCAATGAGATATCCAACTTTGTTGCGAGCGCCAATAGGCATCTCCATGAGTTGAGACCATAATGAGTAATTGGTCTCATCGAGGATGATTCCGGTTGGAAAAGCATAATTGTCTTGGTGTACGATAATCTGCTGTGTTGGGATAAGTTCGGTTGATGCACCTATAGTCGTAGCCATCAAACTCACAAAGAATTTTTACAAGGGTGATGGATTTCAAGGGAAAAATACGATACGATGGTTTCTTGCGTACTTCTGCGATCAAGGTCGCTTCCGATACCATGTCAAACAATACAGTTTCTACAGTAAAGATTTCAAAGAGATGTATTTTCTAAAATGAGAGACAATATATAGATACAATTACATCCTAAAACATTAGGGTCCTAAAATAGGGAAAAACAAATTGTTTCTATATCTATACAAGATTGGTCAACTAATAGAATTTCTAGGATTAATTACATAATCAATCTAATATTACGTACAGCTCATATAAACAACCATGTATAGTCCAATGCAACACTTTTAAAAGAAATATAGTCCACATCAAGCTCAATTTCTACTGCTAGAAGAAGAAAAATGTTTACATGACAAACTAACATGTTAAATCATTCATCCTGCAAAATTTAATAATAATATGTGGCAAGCTAATGACAGATGGGGAATCGAGAAAAGACACTAAATATTATAAGTTATCTTATTTATTTAATTTAATACATACGCTAGATATAAATACCAAATGCATTTAAATTTGATCAGTTCCATGTCAAAAAATTGATCAGTCCTCCATCAAATGGACTTTATTGTGTTTTTTCTTTTCTTTTTTCATTAATATCTCTGTATCGGTTTCAACTCACATTATGCATTGCTTTCTGAAAATAATGGTCTTTTTTTTCAATAGTGTGGATAGTAACCGGACTCAAAATAGTTTGTTGAGCCATTATTTCAATATTTAATCAAAGCTGACTTCGGGATACTGAATCGTACGGATAATGACAAACCTTTCAGGTCCTTGTAGTCATTAATTTGAACCTATCCAACATTAATGAGTATTGGATAAAGATTGATTGGCAGCAAGTACTACTTTAAATATATCAAAGGTTTTAATCAAAAGTTGACATGATACTGAATCGTATAGTAGTGGATCAAGACAAACCTTTCAGGTTCTTGTAGTCATTAATTTGAACCTATCCAACGAGTATTGGATTGAGATTGATTAGCAGCAAGTGCTACTTTATGAACTTCAGCAAGTTTTGCATTTATATCCACGTACATATATTAGCTAGGGTCAGTGACCATGGCTATAAGCCTTTTTTTCTTATAGTGATAGCAGATATAGCCTTAGACTTCCCAAACCTGAACACCCAATGATGTGGTGTCCGGCATGGCAACTTAAGTTTGGTCATTAGCAAAACTAACTCAAACTTCTTCCGGTAATAAAAAAAACACTAACTTTGGTTTCCCTTGGCCCCTAACTTTCGTCGACCTTTTTCTTCGCTTTCACTGTTGCGTCTTCCTCCAATGCAATCGAAAATTATAGAGAGAAACAATCATATCCAATTTGTTATAATATGTCTTAAATTCCTAATTTATATTATTTTCTTTTTGTAATTAATATTTATAGGATAATTCCTACTTGTTATATTATTATAACATTAGGTTTCCTTATACAATAAGGATAACTTTTAAGAATATCCTTATAAATATTCTGGGTCATGAGGGTAAAAAGTTATGAGAGAGATGAACGTATAAAGGTTATTCAATGCTTGCAGAGATGTAAGGGTTTGAGAGATTGAAAGTTTTGTGGGAGCAGATTTTCAGATACGCATCATAGGATTTTGTGATTTTTCTTAGTTATCGCAATACTTTGATACTCCAATCTTGTATTCTGTTTTCTCAAGAATAGTGAAAATATTCTCTCTTATCCGTACATGTAGGCATAATTGGTTAAACCACGTTAAAACCCTCGTGCACCTCTACGTTGATTTCTTTATTTTTATGTTCTTGAATTCATATTTTCATGCATCAAAGCATCCGTGATTCATAACAAATGGTATCAGAGTTTCAGGTTGAAGATATCTGAAAGAACAAAAATATTTTAGTGGTCACAAGATGAAGATAAAAAGAATTTTAGTTCAAGGTGGAGTTTGTTTGCCTTTGTCAAGATGTGATGAATGATCGATAAGGATAATTCATTCAAGGAGGAAATCGTTAGATTATGTTGCAAATTCCTAATTTGTTTTAATTCCTTGTGAAACCCATGAAAAATTTAAATATAAATTTTTTTAGAGAAAGGGTAAAAAGGTAATTTGTCGGAATAGTCCCGGAGGAAAAGCTGAAAATCTTCTAAACTCGACGATGAAACTGATTTCACCGTTGAATCGTCTCGCGAAATCTAGCACCCTAGCCTTCCACCGAGACTATAGGAATTTCACGCTTTTTGAAAAAAACGCAGCACTGGAGAGGCGAGTGACCACGCGGGCACTCAGGTGGTAGGACACCTAGCCTCGCACGTGACACCTACATGAGAAGGTAGCCTCGTATGTAAGGACTCACCCCACCTGTATTCAAAATTAAAATTAAAATAATATATATATATATATATATATATATATATATATATATATATATATATATATATATATATATATATATATATATATATATTTATGAAGAGAAATGGGAGAAAAACCAAAAAAGAAAAAGAAAATGAGAGAGAGGTGCGTGGGAAAGCTTAAGAGAAGGGAAGCCGAGAGAAAGTTAAGGAAAGAAAATAAAGGAAAAAGAAAAATGAAGGAAGAAGAAGAAAAGAGAAAGGAAAGAAGGAAGAAAGGAAAGGAGGGAGGGGAACTGAACCACCATTGTGAGAACCAGAAGGCAAAGGACTCCTAATCAAGGCTACGAGAGGTAGGTTTCCTCCTACTCAAGTTATTTTATGCTTAGGGGCCACATAATGGCCTTACGGTTTCGCCCCCTTTCAGGGCAAAGTTAAAATGTGTGTGATTTGGTTGTTGTTGCGTGAAGGTCAAAGATCGGTTTCACAGTATTTAGATATTATCCGAGACTGAACACTATGTTCCGAGATGGCAAAACTTTAGTAGAAGGGCAAACGGGTGTGCCTAAATTTCACACACCGCTATGGAATATGTCAACTCGCACGACCATAAATTCTTCGGGCCCGAACTCGACTACAGATTCTTAGACTCTACGGAAAGCTTGTTGAGTCTAGAATTTAATAAGATAAGTGCTCAGCCAAACCTTGGGATAAACATTGGGCTGGGTCGCACGCTGAGGAATGAACCACTCGGGTTCCTAACTTCGCTGAACCGTTTGTATCTAACATATTTGTGGCCGCGATGGCCTGAAAGCAGGAATTATATATGTTGAATGTTTTGTCTAGTATTAACACAAGCTAGACTTTTATGGATTCAAGTCCGACATTTCCAAGGCCAAGTCCGCCTGCGATTTATGGCCCGAATGGCTAACGTGGTGTTATTGTTGTAAATTGAATAATACGCTGAATGTGTGAAATTATGCATATATCGAAGATAAAATGGAAATAATTATATAGCTAAATGACACTTGACATGTAGTGTAATAGATATGTTGCATGTGACACGAGTGTACATGTAGATTATTATGAAATGGTATGCAATGACATGCATTGCATTTATGCACGGGACATCACGTCGAGTACGGTGTGAGTGCATGGTTGTGGTCGACACTGTGTTTGGTGTTCGATCATGGTAAATCGACACTGTGTTTGGTGTTCGATGGTGGGCTCGGTATTTTGGATTACATCCAATGGAGTCTCACATATACATTTCAACTGTTTTTAAATAAAACAATTTATCGGAGATTGTCCAATGTTTTTGAATAAAACGTTTATCAGAGACTTTCCACCATTTTTGAATAAAACAGTTTATTGGAGATTGTCCAATGTTTTTGAGTAAAACGTTTATCGGAGACTATCCATTGTTTTGCAATAAAATAGTTTATCGGAGATTGTCCAATGTTTTTGAATAAAACGTTTATCGAAGAATGTCCACTGCTTTTGAATAAAACAGTTTATCGAAGATTGTCCAATGTTTTTGAATAAAACAGTTTATCAGAGATTGTCCAATGTTTTGAATAAAATGCTTATCGGAGACTGCCCACGTTTTTTAATAATACGCTTTATCGTAAGATTGTCCAATGTTAATAAAACGCTTATCGAGGATCGGCCCAATCGAAGAATGTCGCTTATCGGAGATTGTCCAAATGCTTTCGAAATAAAGCGGTTATCGGAGACTGGCCCACTATTTTGAATAAAAATGTAATGTTGTATAGGTCAGCCCTACGATGAGAACCCGAAATCCATGGCCTACAAATGGCTAAACACACATTAATGGTAAGGAAATAAGTAAGCATTGGGGTATCCAATGTGTTTAGAATTACAAATAAAAAAGCTTTGTTTTGGAAAAAGGATCAGTAAGGGATCATTTGCTTTTACACCCGACATACGTGTGTGTGAGGAAGTTAGTGATGATCAGATCGAGTCATGTGGGCATATTGCATTCATATGACATGGATAGGTGGCAAAATCTGGCCCGACCCGATGGCCAGTCCTAATCGCCCCTAATTAGGCCGGGTCGCCATTAAATTATTGGTCCAAAACCAAAGAATTGGGTCTCGACCTCGTATGGTCCGCCGTATGGCCCGGCCCGGCCCGGCCCACCCGAATTTTTTTTTGCCTTGAAAAGACTATTTGGCCCACCTGGCCAGGCTAAAGGGCCGATGTTAAAACTTTGGTCAGAAAAACCGCCACGGTTCCGCCATCAAGCCGCTTGTGCTCAAATAGTTCGCCCAATTCGGGACATACCTTACATGTGTATTATCTCAGTACACGTATATAGGTACTTGAATGCGTGTGATTGTATATATTGGCATTGCATGTTGCTCTTAGGTGAGGAGTAGCCTTGGTAGGAGATAAATCTATTGGGCTTTGCTCACCCCTTCGTGGGACCAACCTTTCAGGTACACGAGAAGACGGTGCTCATTCGAGGCCGTGAGTACAAAGAAGGCCGCTTGAGAAGTATGTTGTAAAATATATTTAAGAACAATCTAGTTTAATATATGTTGGGTTCAAAGTGAGTTGTATCAAACTCTTGTAAATATTATAAAGTGTATATTTGTAAGAAAATATCTGAAGCGTGCAGAATATTCCGGGTTGTGAGTTGTCAAGCGGACCTCAGTTGGAGGGTGACGATTATGGTATGCGAATATCAGACCCTCGGGTTTTGGGGCATCATTCCTTTTTTAGTAAGAATATTTTATAAGGATAATTCCTAGTTTTATATTGAAATAGTAAGTTTCCTTATAGAATAAAGAAGCTTTTGTTATCCCAAAAAATATTCCAGGTAACGAGGGGAAAAAGTTATGGGAGAGATGAGCTTATAAAGGCTATTTGATGTGGGTAGAGATGTAAGGGTTTGAGGGATTAGGAGTTTTATGATGTATTTTCTTGGTATTGTGGGCATCTTAGGGTTTTGTGATTTTTTTATTTTTAATAGTTGTCGCAATACTTTGATACTCCAATCTTGTACTTTGTTTTTTCAAGAATAGTGGAAAGATTCTCTCATCAGTAGATGTAGACATAATTGGCCGAACCACATTAAAACTCTCGTGCACTTTTACGTTGATTTCTTTATCTTTGTATTCTTGAATACATAGTCTCATGCATCAAAGCTTCCGTGATTTATAACACAATTTGAGAAAAATCCAAGCAAAATGAAGAAGCCTTTTTCTCAAGTAATTCAACAATGCCTTTGGAGCATCTTACGTATCTCTGGCCTTCCATACACAAAACACAACGAATCCCGAATCAAATAACGAAGCTTGCATCAATTGAAAGCAAACTAAAAACCAATTCAGCTAAATCGGGAAAAGCAGAAGAGGCAGCCCGGGAATCCGAGAAGAGTAAGAAGAAGAAAGAAGGAAAATTTAGGGGAAGAGAAAGAAAGAGCGAGAGAGAGAGAAATATATTTTTGATATTTATTGACTAAGGGATTTTCTCTTCAATTCTCCAGGAACAATGAAGAAAAATGTCAACGAGAAGGTTAGGGCCAAGAGAAACCAAAGTTAGGGTTTTTTTTTTCATTACCCGAAGAAGTTTGGGTTAATTTTGCTAATGACCAAACTTAAGTTGCATATCGAATCACATTGTTGGGTGTCTAGGTTCAAAGGGAGTTCGAGGCTACATCGTAATTAAAATAAAGTTTTTATTTACAAAAAAATAATAAATAAATTTTAGTTTGAGACCTAAATGTAAGGCTTCGCTAAAGTTCATATTTTTCTTTTTGCTATTTTCCCTTCAATCAAACCATAATTTTAAAAAGTGTTTTTGAGTATCTCTTATCATAAATTTATTTTATCTCAATATAAAAATACCTTTGAGACCCTATAAAATAAATTACCCCAGCCTTTTCGACAATCTTCTCCTATATGATACTTTATCCTACCATTGATAAATTTACTTAGTCCCTTTGATATCTACTTTAGGAGAGTGCATCTAAAACTAATTAAAAGAAAGTTAAAATACTAATTCCTTTGAAGAGTGGATATCCTCCAATGTATATGCACTTTGCATCAAACTAAAAAATAAATTGTGAGTTCAGGTCAGCTTCTAGAAAAGGTTATGATATTCAAATGAAAAGTCAAAGTCTTTACAAATAAGAGATCAAACACACCTATTTAATTGTTAATATGCCTTGACTATGACAACTGATAGAATGTTTTTCAAAACATTCCAAAATGATGTTGTTAAATATCTAAAATCTTATGTTAAATATGCACATCTTAATTTTGGTAGATGAAAAACATGGTAGAAGCTTGCCTGCTATAGACCACCTGAATCAATGTGCAAGTGCCTGAATTGGGTAACACCACTCAAATTAGCTTCCCAAAATTGCTTGCCTACTTGCAGAAGCCTCTAGAGCTCATTCATGCCACGTATGTGACACAGGAATTCATCCCAACTCGTTTGGAATAAATATTTAGTGGCATTAATGATTCAATAGATTTGTTATATTTTTTCAATTGTTCCTTATACTTCATATATATATATGAATAAGAAAATAGAGTCCTAAAATTTGATAAAAGGGTCTTGTAGAACATGACTTGGGGAAAAGGGAAAGAGTCGTTTTAGCACTTTTAGCTTTTCTTTACGATCTCGATAAAGCGTAGATTTGAGAGATAAGTAATGACCATTAATTTCGGATCATCGCAAGTATGTTTCTCTTGCACTATGGAAATGATATACTTCATTATTATTTTGTAATGCGTTTATTAGTCTTTTGATTATTGATCGATTATTTTTGGGCTCAACAAATCTCTCCAAATAATTTAGCATTTTCTTTAACCCCAGTAATTTCAGGCTGGGTTCCAAAGTCATGTGCATCAGGCCCTACGGCGTGCAGGCTAATCAATTTCAAAAAGGGAAAGGTGACGGTAACTTGATTGCTATGCTTCTATAAGAATGAATATTGATTTCCCACATTCTAATATGTAGCCAAAGTTTCTCTCTTCCTCACTTCGTTCCATGTTAGGTCTGATAAAGAATAGTGATTGAGTGATCAGCAGGTGTTTGGGAGGAGAGAAATATCGTCTGTTTGGTGAGCTAGAAGCAGAGCTCAAGATTGCAGATGGAGTAATAGCATCTACAGCACAAACAACTTCGTGGGAAGGCAGATGTAGGGAGTTTGATCCTGATTATGGAATCCCTGAAGAACGAGAGGCTGAGGTCGAAGCAGCCCGCGAAAATTACTGGAAGAATCAGTTTCAGTCAGGCCAGCAGTGACCTCCTATGGCGAATGCAGGTAATCTCGGCTGTGTCAAAATCTGCAACAACATATAGGCTCTGTTGGGAATCAATAAAGTATGAACAAAAGAAATATAGAAAAGTATAAATAAATAAGAATTTGAAAAAAAAAAAAAAGTTTAAACACAAAAATTAAATTTATATGTTTTATTCAAACTTATTTTATTTGTTTTTATATTATATTATATAAAGTAGAAATTTAAAATATGTAAAATTTTATTATATTTGATTTTTTTATACTTTCAATGGTCAAACCAAATATGTGAAAATCTTTTATGAGGGTTCAATGGAGCAATGGGAATATGAAGAAGTAATAAAAAAGCGCTTTAGTGTTTCAAATATAATTTACACCTCGAGAACTTTTTCCCCCTAAATATAGGTTCCTCAGGTTACCTTCATTAGCCCACTTAAACCCTTCCCGTCATAGAAGACATGTGGTGGTTAAATACTCAATTCTCTCCTCTCTACCCATAGAGACTAATTGCATCCCCGATCCCGTTATTCCAAATATAATAAATGAAAAATTAAATTGATGAGTTTTGGAATAATATTTTAATAATAAATATTATTTTAAAGTTTTAATATTTAAATTTTTATTTTAAAATAATATATTTTAAATGGATGAGTTTAATATTTAATATTTTTATTTAAATGAATATGTTAATATTAACTATTATTTCAAATGGATGAGTTTTAATATTTAATAATTTTATTTAAAAACTAATCCCATTTTAATGTATTAATTTAAATCAAATTTTACATTAAAAATCAATGGATGAGATTTAAAAAATATATCAAATCAAATTTATTTTAAAATATTATTTAAAATGTGAATATTTATTTATTTATTATATTATTAATTATTATAAATAAATATATTTATATTAAAGATATTAAATAATTTTATCAAAATATAATTTATTTTAATGAAATACCTATACATAAATTAAAATAAATTTTAAAATTTTAAAAAATAATGAATAGTTTATTTATATTTTAAAAATAAATTTAAAATGACCAATATTTTTAGAGCTAGAGAGCGGCTTAAATTCTGATGTAGTAAATGTCATAAATGAGTTCGGACCTAGGAGCCTTCCTCCTATGCCCTACTAGAACGTTGGCCGTTCTATCATGAGAGGAGAAATAGGAGATGAGAGAAGAAGAGAGGAGAGTGGAGAGTGGAGAGTGGAGAGTGGAGAGAAGAGAAAGGAGAGAGGAGAGTAGGTCTCATGGTGTCACCTGTCTCATTTAAGGGCTATGGAGGTAAAACTAAGGGGCGTATCTAGACCATAAAAAAAGTTAAAGGTGTAAATAAGATATTTAGTAAATACTACTTACCCCCAGAAACATAAATAGTATATGTACTTTGTAGGGTATGCATTTTTATTCCACAAAGATCATGATCATTATTTCGGTCTTATATATCCCACGTAATATCTTGATTTTTCTTGTCCAAAATATGCAGTTCCTGAAAGAGAAAAGATTTAAACAAACAATCAGACAAGTGAAGGTTGAGAATGAAGAAGAAATAACATATGAGACAGCCACAACAGCAATGAGAAGGGCTGCACATTTCTTTGACCTTACGAGGCTGTATTAATATGGCTTTCTTTGAAATACCGGCCCCGTTGTTTCTACTTCCTCCTTGGTGAGTCACTCATCATGAAAATTATTAAAATAATGGGAAAATGCCTAACACAATTTAAGTAAGAGCCTTAAATAGGAAAAACCATAAATTAGAAGAAGAAATACAACATCATATTCATGGATACAAGATTGGATTATTGCAGCTATTAGAGAAAAATTCACAAAATCTTAGAATGCCTATAATACCTCAAAAACTGCAAACTTTAATGCTCCTTTTGGAAACCAGAAAATACAAAGGAAAGAAAATATAGAGGAAAAACGGAAGAAAAATACAAAATATGTTTAAACTTAATAAAGTAATTATATATTCAATCAAAATCATTTTATCAATTTCTTTCTATTATCTGAGACAAAAATTTAAAAATATATAAAAAATTAAAAATTTTGATTATATATATATATATATTTTTACAGTGAAACCAAAAATGAGAAAATAATTTTTCTTAATAATTTTTTGTTTTTATAATACTTCGGGGATTCCAAAGGAGCCTAAAAAGTACATCATATATTTATAGATATCTCACACTAATCATATATTTATAGATATCTCACACTAGTGCGCCATAGCCTTCACTAAAATCCATAAAAAAATCCATGATATCTCACTATGACAAATTTTCGATCAAGTCAAACAGAATTTTGATCACCTAACTGTAACAAACACTTCAATTGAAATGTCATTTCAACAGCAATAAAACAAAATCCCCATCTCTTGACTTCATTATTCTTTTCTGCATATAAAAAAATTCCAGGTAATGTGTCTATATATCTGGGAGCATCTCGAAACTGTGTTCCCTGAAGAATATTATAAAGAAATGCTTCAGTTCATATACTGTCATCAATTTTTTAATTTTCGGAACTCCAGCATTTCAACCTGATCATACTAAGCTGCTGCATGGATATATAGTTCCATTTTTTATTAACGATACAATTGCTTCTCTCTATATTTAGAATGAAGACGGGGATGGAGTTGCATGTTGAAACACCACAACAACATGCATTGTACAGTGAACTATATTTGTATGCGTATACTTGGAGAAGGGCCTGATGTTGGCAAAGACAATGCCTGCCTGAGGCGGAAATGGATCCTTGACCATGGCGGTGCAGTTTCCATACCTACTTGGGGAAAGGCCTGGCTTTCGGTATGATTTATATAGTTGAGCATTTTGAAATATAATCTTTTATATACCATATATATATATATATATATATATATATATATATATATAAAGATGGTCATTTCGACATATTCTTTTGATTTCAGTTGTAGTGATGAATGTTGGCCCAAAAAGGCAATAAGTTATTAAGTCTCACATGGTACTACTTCTCTGGTGTAGATACTTGGCTTATTTGATTGGACAGGATGCAAATCAATGCCCCCAGAGTTTTGGCTTCTTCCCTCTTTTCTTCCTCTACAACCAGGTTTACTCAGTAGTTTCTATATATTCAAATGCTTGAATTCCCATTTAATTTAATTTGTTGTACATCCTAAGCTCTTTTTTGGCATAAAAGTAAGGGAGGATGATAAAATCTACTCAATTTTCAAACAAAATTAGGAAAATTTTTCTAATGTTATACATGTATAAGCAAACTTCTCTTACCTTGTAAATGAATTTCAAAGGGGTGTTAGGAAACCCTTGGCCATGAGTTAAGACTTTGTTTGGAACTTGGAAAGTGCTAGGGAAAGAAAAAAAATTTAAGGAAAATGATTTTCTCATGTTTGGTTTCACTGCGGGAAATATAAAGAAAATAAAATATAATCAAAATTCTTCCAAAATTTACATGTTTTTAATGTCTTTGTTGAGAAACCTCATGGAGCGAAACCCCACTGTCGTATTGATATGATATTGTAGTTTAAGCTAAGCCCTCATGGTTTTGTTTTTGAGTTTCTCCCTCAAAAAGGTCTCATACTAATTGGAAGTTGTTCATACTTATAAACTCATAAGCCTTCCCATTCATAACTGGTGTGGGACTTTGGGCGCACACCCAACAATCCTCCTTCTCGATAAAGTTCCACCCAGTCTCCCCTCAAATTAGGATTTTTCTAGTCTTCACTACATTTGGGCTGCCTTCACGGGATGCACCACTTGCACCGGGGAGCCAGGGCTCAGTACATCGGTTTCATGCTCAGGTACGAATTGTTGAGAAACCTAAGTGAACACTTCCTATCCATATTAATACAATATTGTTCACTTTGAGCCTAAGCCCTCATGGTTTTGTTTCTAGGTCTCTCCCTCAAAAGGCCTAATACCAATGGATGTTGTTTATGCTTATAAACTCATAAGCCTTCTCATTCATTATTAATAGGGGACTTTGGGCTCACACTTGAAAATCCTCCCTCTTTGTTATACCGAGTCTCCCCTCAAATTAAGATTTTCTTGTCTTCACTCGTTATGCACCACCTTCCATGGGCGATGGGGCTCATCAAATTGGCTTCCATGCTCACCACATCAATTGTTGAGAAACCCCATGGACAGTTCCGTATCCATATTGGTATAATATGGTCCACTTAGAATCTAAGCTCTCATGGTTTTGTTTTTGGCCTTTCCCCCCAAAAGGTCTTATACCAATTAGATGTTGTCTGAAACCTCAAACTCATAAACCTTCATTCTTGATTGATGTGGGAATTTGTTTTACACCAATAGTCTTGAATCCTTATATTATATAAAACAAATAAATGAGTTTGGATAAACATATACAATTAAATTTATTAATTTTAAACCTATTTTTTATATTCCTTCAAATTTTCATTTCTTCAACATTTCCTCTCGATTTTCTTTTCTTAGTAGTTTCCGGGTGTTTGGAGCCTAAATGTTTGTGTCAATCCCCATCCGAATGTAGGGAGTTTATGTAACCATCTAAGCGATGCTATTTTGACCCCAATCATACAGGACCTGATTGAGTGACCCTATAAGAGGCAGGGTTCAAAATCTCAGTCAAGATTAATACGTTGAGCCGTATTTACCTTATCATGTTAAAGTAATCGGACCGATGCACAGGTTGGATAATTTGATTGATTTATACAACAACTTTTTAAATGTACTTGAAACTTTGAGAAGTTCTTGAATTATATATACTCAAACTAAGCTTTACAAGAGATGGTGCACGAAAAAAGCAAATATTTGACTGAAAATAGTGGATAAGAAGAAGAAAAAGCAAACCCATGATGGTAAGCTGTAGAATGGCTACAACTCAAAAAAAGGAAATTAGGCATCTAAGTAGAAACAGGTTTCACAGGAAAAATGGGAAAATGGCTACGGTAAATGAGAAATGAAAAAGATGAAAAGAGGAGGCAAGTGAACCCACACTAGATATTACGTCACACATGATGAGTAAGATGTGAAAATCAATCCAATTAGGAACGACTATAAAAATCATGGATTCTTATTCCATTGAAAACCAAATAATGAAATTACATAGCAAAAAAGTTTATATAGATTTATTAAAAAATATAAAAATACAGCTCTACCCTTAAGTGCTAGAATAAGAATCCTAGTACTAATATGAAATAAATAAATAAAATAAATAATAATATAATATAATATGAATTTAACAATAGAAACCTAAGCTTTAGCTAGCTTTTGGTTGATATAAGAATGCCACTTCAAAAATATACTAAAACCATCATACTGAAATCATCAATTTCTGTGTTTTCTTTTATATAGAAGTTTCTTTTCATTTTTTTAAAATAAATGCAGCTAAAATGTGGTGCTATTTTCGGCTGGTTTACATGCCCATGTCACATACTTTATATGGCCACAAGGTTTGTTGCCCCGATCTCCTCTCATTCTACAGCTGAGAAAGAACTCCACACTCAGCCATACAATGAAATTAATTGGAAAAAATGCCTAATCTTTGTGCCAGGTAAGTTGCCAGACAAACTAATTAAGCCCATCATTATCCTTCAAATATTTCATGCTCACACGAAATGCTCTACCAAATTTTATATTGCAGGAGGATCTCTACTTTCCCCATTTGCTGATACAAGATCTGGTTTGGGATAGTATACATTTTACCAGGCCTTTCTGACTCGCTGGCCCTTCAACAAGTTGAGGGAAAGGGCTCTTGAAACAACGATGAAACACATCCATTATGAAGACGAAACCAGTCAGTATATTAACATGGCAAGTGTGGAGAAGGTAACATGATTTTTTGTACTGTGAAGTTTGTGAAATGAAGAAGAGTCTAATGGAAAACAACTCTCTTAAATTCAACAGGTATTGTGTATGCTTGCTTGCTGGGTAGAAGATCCATATGGGGATTATTTCAAGAAGCATCTTGCTAGGCTCCCAGATTATATATGGATTGGTGAAGATGGAATTAAGATGCAGGTTAGATTAAAGCAACTTCATTAATTTGCTTTGGAAATTAATGTTGATCTGAAGTCCAAACCTGTCGTCATCGAGATATGCAGACTTTTGGTAGTCAGCTGTGGGACACCAGTCTTGGCCTTGAGGCTCTATTAGCTTGTAAACTAACAGATGAAATTGGACCCATACTCATGAAAGGGCATGACTACTTAAACAAATCTCAGGTGTTGTCTTGAATTTCTATGATCATCCCTTCTCACCAAGCATCATAATTCTTTAATGCTACTTGAAAGCTAATATATAAGCTTGCAGGTAAGGGACAATCCTTCTGGTGATTTTAGAAGCATGTACAGAGCAATTTGGCAGGGATCTTGGACATACTCGGATCAGGATCAAGGATGTAAGAGTTTCTGATTGCACTGCAGAAGGTTTGAAGGTGCTAACTTCTGTTCAAAGAATTCAGTCTACTGACATGGTTTTCTATCTAACTTTCATCTGTTACAGTGCTATCTCTCCTTCTATCAGTAATGCCACCAGAAATTGTGGGAGAAAAAATCGAACCCGAACGGCTGTATGATGCCATCAACGTTTTGCTTTCCCTACAGGTGTTGTATATGAACATGATTTGTCACAATTACCGCAAACTTTATAATTTTTCTAGTATCAATAAACCCTGTTTTCTATATCCCCTTGGTAGAGTAAAAATGGTGGCATATCAGCCTGGGAGCCAGCAGGAACTTCCAAATGGTTGGAGGTAATTAATTAATTACCTCAACATATATATTGAAGGAACTTTAAACTTATTTCTTGGAATCTCTCTCTCTCTCTCTTTCTATGTATCAAATCCATTTATGTAAAGCAATTGATTCCTTAAACATTTTCAGCTGCTGAATCCTTCTGAATTGTTCGAAGATGTTTTCATTGAGCAACAGTAAGATTCTAAATTATACCCTGATTCAAGCATGTTGAGTTTTTTTTGGTAATTCTTTATGCTTTAAAATTCATTCAACAATAACAGAAGAAGTGGAATGCATTTTTAGGTATGTTGAGTGCACTGCATCAGCAATCGACACTTTAGTTTGTTTAAGAGCACCCAGGACATAGGAAGCAGGGTGAATTTCATGAAAGGCTGTACAGTACTTTGAGAGATATACAAAGACCAGATGGTTCATGGTATATCTCTATTCCTTCGTATATTTGCTCAAGAGATTCCACAATCTTCTTTTTTATTACATCTATTGTTGACATAAATTTACATGAAGGAACATTTACATAAGTATATTAATTGGGAATATGGCTACATATGCCACATGGTTTGCATTGAGAGGGCTAGCAGCTACTTGAGGTAAGACGTACACACAACTATCTTGTTCGCAAAGCAGTAAATTTTCTACTCAAATTACAGCTAGATGATGGTGGTTGGGGAGAGAGAGCTATGCTTTCATGCTTAGCCAAGGTAAAACAAAAATTTCCTGCATTTTTCTTTGTGCTAGTTCAGTGTGTTGTTAGAGATCAGAAGACATTGATGATATATGGAGAAAATTAACTGATGTAATCACAGTCAAGAAGAAGAAGGTAACATTATATTTATGCTTAGTAACACAGAATTTACCTCTTAGAGAAACCGATCTAATTTAGTACAGACTGCTTGGACTTTATTAGAACTGGTCATTTCTGGACTAGTAAGTTTGTGATTGGAACTTCTAATATGGTTCAGTTTGGTCTTATCATCTCCTAAATTTATCTTTTGAAATTCAATAGGCAGAAAGAGACCCAACACCTCTTCACCGAGCAGCAAAGCTCTTGATCAATTCTCAGAAGGAAGATGGAGACTTTCCTCAACAGGTGCTTCAGTATTTGGTTTGATTTGATGATACATAGCTGATCAAAAATAAGAAAAGAAGAAACTCCATTTGGATATAGATTCTGTCATGTCATCTATCCTCCATTGTTAGCTTGAATTTTTTTGGCCTGACCATCCATTACTTATTTGGCAGGAAATTGGAGCTTCCCTGAGGGACAATATGATACACTATCAAACTATAGGAATATTATCCTTTGGGCTCTTGCAGAATATCGCCAGTAGGTTCCATTGCCTTAGGCTGCATCTAACGTACCTCCTGGACTTAGTGGAGTACCAAATTTTGCAACTTTGTAATCCCTATATTTCGTACCATTATTGATTATGGTCATGAATGGAAGGATGATGTTGAATATGTTGGAAACTAAATTTATTTGGAAACTATTTGAATTATATTAGTTTCCAAGATCATGATCGAAGAATATTTTATTTTAGTTGTCATGTTTTTTAGTTTCTAAACTGGTATTTGAGATTATTTAGGAAAGTTTATTTTGGTAGAAGATTCCATTTTATTTAGTTTGAGTAATTATAAATAGGATATCATGTAATAGTTGAAACTATAGAGAAGAATAGAGAGTGATAGTATCCAATAAAAGCTTCTTATTCTCCCAACCTTTATTCTTTAGATTTTGTGTTTTTCTTTGATTTATCTATAACTCTAATTGGTAGTATCCATGCTTCACCTCCCAAAAGAATTGGTATCAAAGCCATATAGAAAGATGGCCGAATGGAGATATGTCAGTTTCAAGTTCCCCATCTTACCAAAGACAACCGAAAATTGGAATATCAAGATAAGGTGTTGCTTTGTTCTAAGACACATGGGAGGTTGAAAAGGGCTCTGAAAAGAGCCCTGAGGCAGAGACCACTCTATACCTGACTCAAAGACCTTTGAAAGGTCTGAGAAGAGAGACAAAGAAAGCTCTCCTGCATCATCTATCAAACAATGTATGAAGGCATTGAGAAGATCTCAAGTGCAACCACCTAAAAGATAAAAGGTACATAAAATTCATCCTTTAAACTCTTATAGGAGGGAATTTCTTAATCTCCACATTGGAATTTCAGGTTGCTCATTTATTAAGGTGATAAGCTGATCCATCCCTTATGTTTGATTCCATATCTATTCATGAGTTTAAAAATTTTATTATCAAATGGCTTCCCTCATCATTTATGATTGATACAGGTGCTCAAATCTACTTTCGAATTTTTTTTTTTTTTTGTGTAAACCCAACCACTGTTATGGCATCATTTATAGAAAGTTATTTGCTTCACCCATTGGATATGAGTCAAACTAGAAATGGATATATTCTCAAATGATGATAGGAAAGGTCCATGAAGTCTATTCCCTTGTCAAAAGCGCACCACCAAAATTCCTTACGGTGGCATTTCATTTCTTTGCTTTATATTGCCCATTCTCACGACAAGTATCCATGATGTTTTACCCATTCAAGCCAGTCCTTGAATAGAGTAGGCCAATAAAAACCCTATTGGAGAATTTTCTGGGTTGTTTTATCTCCTGCAGAGTGTCCTTTATATGGTGATGTATGACCTTTTTCCATAATACCACCTTGTTCTGTTTCTGGAACACATCTTCTGATTATCATATATGCTCTTCTTCTAAAACGTAGTGGGTCATCCCAAATATAAAATCTCTGATGAATAATTTTCTTTCTCTTGGTAGCTCAGCTCAAGTAGCCTGACTCCACCAGCTAAGTAATTGACAATATCAACATGAGGTGTTTAATTTGCCAACAAAAAACGGCTACTCCTTGGAAAATTTTATATCTTTCAGTTTCCTTTTTCGATGATCTTTTCCAATCTAAACAAGTGGTGGCTATCACATTTTCACTACCGCACATCTTTGATCTCAGGATCAAGCTCACCTTGATAATACCTACTTGATCCAGTCTTGGTTGGCTGCCTTTGCCATTAGATGTTAATTGCACAGTCGGTGTAATATTATAACATGAGACACTAATCATGGGCCTGAATTTTTTTCAATAGACACCATTGTGACATCTCCATTTTTGCTTGGTAGTGTAGTTCTATTGTGGTTCATTTAAGGTTTAGCTGGCATAGTATATAGCCTTGAATATCTTTTCAGTTCTTTGTCCCAATACAACTCCCATTGCATAATCACTGGCATCACACATGAAATTTCAATCCATTATTTCCACATTCGGTGTCAACATGATGAGTTATCCTTTAAACTAGATTTAATTTCTTGAAATGCAGATCTACATGATTCATCAAAATTAAATTTTGCATCAGTCTACATAATGGTCTTGAAATTTTTTGAAGTCCTTATGAATCTTTTGTAGCTTGACGTAATCAGGAAGCTTCTTGCTTCGTCTATTTAAATATGCAGTGTTAAGCTTATAGGAACTAAGGTCATCAAGCATTATACTACTGTGGTAATCCACAGGTCATCTACACAGGGAGTGGTATTCTAGGTGATCCTTAGGGTTATTTTCCAAAGAATGTATGTTTAAAAGTAAAATATAGGGTTGTGGTTGGTTGATTGAGTAACTGATTAAGTTGACTATTTTAGCGAAATGTGATTGATATGGTTCTTAGGTTTCCACTCACCCAGGTCAAATGATTGACTCTTATTCACAATCTCATCTAGGAGCCATTGATGAATGGTCTTTGACGGAAGATTTTACATTAAAAGCTCTTTTAGAATGAAAAACGATCGAGTAATGTTAAACACTTGTTCAAACGATTTACTCAGACTCTTAGCTTGCATTTGCGTCAAACCGCAGCGTGTCTAGGGATCTCTCGTTCACACGTTGTCAAGAAGATCTGGAAACTAAGGTTTTATAAGATTTTTACTACAAGTGCTTGGCATCTGTTTAAATCTGGATTGAGTACAAAGAGAATTGAGGGTTATTACAGCAGTGAGGTGAGTTTCCATCATTGAACTCCATCATGGGAGTTTATAACCATTAGAGCGAAGTGATTCATATTTGATAGAAACTACACATAAAACTTGAAAAGCATTGCAGAATTTAGAATCAAAAGAACAAAATAATGTAGAGGAAGCGAGGTTATATGAAATAGCGAAAGATTACCGCGCAATTTAAATCCGAATCCAAAGAAAAGTTAAATGTCTCTACTCTGAACCTAGCAAAACTATCAGAAAAACACTCTCTTTATAGAGCAAAACCACTAGGATCAAAGGCATCTTCTCCACCTTTCGGCTTTATACCATTTTCCTTTGTGATCTCGGGTGGTGAAGGAAAGTACCTTGCAAGATTAGATTCTACTAAAATCCATAAATATTACATGTTGATAGAATTTTGAAATAAGTGAAATACCAGTGCACTTTGCTCTTGATGATTTTACTGTTTGGGAGTCTGTCAGAGTACCACTCTTAGTGAATTTACCTTATGGAGTACGGTGCCGGTTTGCTTAGTACTGGTACCCTTTGCCTTCTTGATGTTCCTTCTCACCCATAATACTACCGGGGCTTCCACGAGCGGCTGCCATCACCGCGATGATCTACAATCCTCTCTCGAAGACCACAGAGCCCTATAACAAATATGCCGCAGTTTGAAAAACGCACAAGTCTAGAAACACGAAACGATCAAAGGCTATTCTTATAAAATGTGAGCAAAATATGAGTTGAAGGTACTGAATTCCGATATAAATGTTGCTCTTTTGTGTATTCAACACTACTTATCCCCTTGACTGTTGTAGGTGGTAAGAGAGTTTTTATGATAGCAACTTTTTCTTGATCTACTTCCAATCCATTTGCAAAAATCTTGTGTCCCAAGACAATACTTTCAATCTAATGAAAATGACATTTTCCCAATTTAAAGCTAGATTTTTGTGCTTGGCACCTCTAAATTCTTTGTTTCTAATTTTCGAGCAATTTTCCAAAATTGGATCCATATACTAGAGGCGTCCATAAAGATTTTCATATCTCTTCACAAATCGGGGAAAACATAGGTATCATACATCTTTGAAATGTGGCAGGGAGCATTACATAATCCAAGGCATCCTTCTAAAGAAAGGTTCCATAAGGACATGTAAATGTAGTTTTCCTCCTGGTCCTCTGAAATTTATGCAATCTTATTATAATGATGTATAAGAACGGTAATGGGAGTGCCCTGCTAACCTGTCCGGCATTTGGTCAATGAAAGGTAGAGGATAATGGTCATTTCTGGTAGTAATGTTTATTTTTCTGTAATTCTAACTAAAACTCTCATCACATCCACAGTTCTTGTAGGAATCAATTCATTCTTCTCATTTATGATCACAGTGAATCCTTCCTTCTTTGGAACCACATGAACCGGGCTCACCCAAGGGCTGTCTGAGATTGCATATATGAAGCCTGCATTTAGCCATTTCAGTACTTCTTTTCTTACTACTTCTTCATAAATTTGGATTGACAGCCTACGATATTCTATAGAGGTTTTAGCATTTTCCTCCAACAGGATCTTGTGCCTACAGATAGAATGACTGATTCCTTTCAAATCTTCTATAGACCAAGCTATTGCTTCCTTGTATTTTCTAAGAATTTCCAGTAGTTTTTACTCTTCTAGCTCGGTCAATCCAACTTAAATGATGACTGGCTTGTCTTGTTCTAGTTGCAAGAAAGCATATTTAAAATGTTAAGGCAATTCCTTTAGAATCAATCATTATGAGCTTGTATTTTCTTGAACAACTTTCTCTTCATAACTACTGGATTTTTCTGTACTATTTTCCTCAACACTGAGTACCGCTTCTTTCAAATTAAAATTGGAGTTCGAATTCAACTTCAAGATGCTCAAGATACTGGAAATTCATGTTCTCCATTCATTTAACTGAAATTTTAGTGTTGTTAGATTCGAGAAATGATGGGGATTTTTGTTTCTATAATCCTGTTAGGCGTAATAATTTCAGGTTATTTCCAAGGTGCGATTGGATTGGAAGTCTCTTCACTCATCTCTAACCTTGAGAGTCAATTCTCCTTTCTTCATCGATCAAAGGCTGCTCACATTTGCTAGAAGGTCTTCCCTACTGTGATGGGACTTGTTTGTCTTCTTCATATCAATAACTACAAAGTCCACTGGAAAATAAATTTTCCACTTTTGTGAAGCATCTTCTAGAATTCCTTTGGGATGATAGTTTTTGTTTGTCATCTGCAAGGTCATGGCTGTGGGAGTAAGCTCCCCAAACTTGAATAACAGCTACAGGATAAAGGCATTAAAGTCAGGCTCCGAATCGCATAATGCCTTTCCCATATCAACTTGCCTAATTTTGCAGGGTAAAGTGAAGTTGTCTGGATCCTGCATTTTCTCTGGTAAAGACTTCTGAATCACTACACTGCAGGTTACTGTCAGGCTCACTATCTCTTCTTCATCAATCTTTCTCTTTTTTCTTAATATATCTTTCATGAATTTTGCATAATGAGGCATTTGAGTCAATGCCTCTGAGAAAGGGCTATTAATCTCTATCTTCTTGAACATGTTCAAGAATTTAGAGAATTTCTCATCAAGCTTTGCCTTCTACAACCTATGAGGGAATGAAACTTGAGGATTGTAACTAACCTCTTACCTTTTCCTAATTTACCTTTTTCCACTTGCTGCTCTTGCCATTTTGCTATTTATCTTCTCTTCTTCAAGCAGCTTTCTAAACTATGTCGCTAAATTCTTTCTCCAATCTCTCGCATGTTTCTTTCTTCGTTGTCCTTCTCTTTCAAATCTCCTATCTTCTAGTTCATTGCCACTTAGAGTTATAGCCATGCACCCTTGATTCTTCTTTGTGTCACTAGGGAATGCATCTTAGGCTGTCAGCGATGACTAGGCCGCCTACCATACCCAGTCTCCGCATTCTTCAAAAGAGGTGTTGGCATTGCCTCGAACATAGTTGTGTTTGCTCTCGAATCTTGATAGCTAAGCAAAATCTTGCCTATGTATGTCTGGTGAGGCCTCTTATTTTCCTCCTATGGAAGCAAGCATCTGGTCCTCGCGAATTAGACTCTCCGCCCCTCGATTTTCTACTGGCCCCGCTAGTTATCAAAGTGTTGTTGTTGTCGGAACCCTATGAGTCATGATATTGTCAGCAAATTCGTCCAAATTTTAACCTTGTCAGTGCTCATCCTCCATATGAAAAGTTCTCGGTTCTTGAATGCTGGTTTGCAGTGAGTAGGCAAGTTGAGGTTGGGCTTGTTTAGTTCTATCGGGCATCGAAATATGCCTCCTCAACTTGGTAGGGACCCTCATGGTTTGATCCCTCTTCAACACTCTTTCTTCTTTATCCTTCATCTATTTTCCCCACTTCAAGTGCAGTATGCATTTTTCTTTCATTGTTTCCCATCTTGTTCATCAATGCATCCAATTTTACTTCAATGACAATCATTCGATTAAGCTCGATTACACCACTCCCATTTAGTCTGTTGTTGCCCTCTAAAGCTTCAGATGGAGCTTTGTAGTTGTATTTGGCAAGGTCTTCAATTAGTTGCCTTGCCTCCTCTACACTTCTTCTTTTGAAAGCCCCACAGCAGGATGCATCAATTATACCCTTTAAGGCATAATTCATGGAATGGTAGAATATATACATCTTAGTGGTTAAATCTATTCCATGCATAGGACATCTTTTGAGTAGTCTCTTAAATCTCTCCCATGCGTTGTAGAGACTTTCATCCTCCCCTTGCTTGAAGACTATAATCTCTCATCTTCTTTCAGACGTCGGGGCTGGAGGGAAGAATCTGCCCATATAAGCTTCAACCAACTCTTCCCAATTTGTCACTGATCCAACAGGTAGTGACTCAAAACAAGTTGCTGCCACATCTCTCAGTGAGAAAGGAAAGAGCTGCGGCCTGATCACTTTTGGTTTCACCCCATTTAACTTGACTGTATTGGCCATCCTCATGAATCTTCCTATATGCTCATTGGGATCTTTAGAAGGATGACCAATAAACTGGTGCTGCTGTACCATGGTGATCAAGGCTGGCTTCAGTTCAAAATTATTTGCTCTATGGCAAGTTATCTTACAGAAGAATATTCATCTTGAATAGAAGGCCTCCAAAAATCTTCTATAGTCATTTCCTTTGAGGCTCCTTTCTATTTCTCGGCTTCTTCTTTCGAATAGCTTGCAAATTCGTTTTTGATTTTCCATACTTATAGATTCTCGCACTCAGAATCTTCCTCGTGCTCTTAGTGTTCTTCTATTTCCTCGAACTGAGGGCAACATATCCGGTTTTCGTGCTTTTCCGCATTTAATTGCTTTCCTCGAAATAGAAACACACCGAGATCAAATGAAACTGTGGGAAACGCTATCTCCATTTAAGCTCAAGAGAAAATTTTAGTAAAGATAATCAACTATCGCCTTTTAAAACCTGCTTTTTGTGATTTTCTAAAATTTATGATAAAATAAAGAAAGAATAAAGAAAAATGTCCAAATTAGTAATTCCATTTTTGGTTAGAATATTGATCTATAAATTCATCAATCATCTATCCCCGCCAATGGCGCCAAAAACTTGTTTATACCTGTTTGGATAGACCAAGCTGTTCAAACAAAGTTATGACTTTGCCACCAAAGGACTATTATTTAGTTCTCGACAATGACACCAAAAACTTGTTAAGACCCATTTGTGATATAGATATACCAAAGGGACAAACAAGATCATATATATCTATATACACAAATTTATGGAACGACTACCAAGGACTATCTAATCCTCTAAGAACAACACCAAAACTTGTTAAGACCTTTTGTATAGACCATTGTTCAAACAAAGTTATGATCACAATTGAAGGACTATTATTTAAACGACTACTAAGGACTATTATCTACTTCTAAGAACGACACCAAAAACTTGTTAAGACCTTTTTGTATAGACCAAGTTGTTCAAACAAAGTTATGACTCTGCCACTAAAGGACTATTATTTAGTCCTCGGTAACGACACCAAAAACTTGTTAAGACCAATTTGTGATATAGATAGACCAGTGGACAAATAAGATCATATATATATATAGCAGCAGCAGGCAGGCATATATATATATATATATATATATATATATATATATATATATATATATATATATATATATATATAAATTTATGGAACTACTCAATAAGGACTATTATTTAACTCGGCAAATGCGCTTAAAACTTATTAACCAAAAATGTAATGAAAATATGTTTGTCCCCTTTGTAAAACTGATCTAAAGATTTTGAGTAGTCTTAATCACTGCAAGTGCACAGATCGTACAAGTAAAAAAGTGGATTTTCATTAAGTCTAGATATCGTTCCACGAGGATTGAGGATTAATCATAAAACCAACTACCCTAACTACTCGAGATCCTTACTATTTGAACTCCAATATTAAGATGATTGGAAAACGAATAAAAATAAGAATGGAGTTGAGAATTCACTGAGTGAGAAAACACTAGGACATAGACCAATGAATAATTGTCAATTTTCTATATCATTTTGAATCTTAGCTAAGCTATAAGTTGGAAAGCCAAATTTGTCAAAGATGCATTATGGTATAGTTTGGATTTCTCCCTCAACCATACCTTTCACTAATTAGAGATTCATGTTCATTTATGACTCATGAATGCAATCAGCTACTTGTAAGATATAATCTTTTCTAAGATTTAAGTATTTTTCCTTTCTAGTACTTCACACCCAAATCTTAGGACTGGAGAATTCTTGCCCCCATAGACAGGATATTGCAAGCCTTCTCCAATTTGGATGGTACCTCATCCTTCAGTACTGATAAAATTCTCCATCTCCTTGATTAGATCCTTGCTAACACGGGATCATAATCATTTCTGTCGTGAGAGAGGGAAACCTCGAGTGATTAAACTCGATACTTCAATAAACTATCCTTAAACGACGAGCAAGTTAGTGGGATTTATCCGAAAGTAATCTTCGCAGTTCAGTTCCACGCATTAGTCTACCAAACCCACAAAGAATTGCCTCCTACCCTCAGGATTCTCCATCTCTGTTTCATGAAGAGGGCTTTCTGAAAATCAGAGCAAAATACAATACTTTGTCAGTACAAGATACTGCATTCAGGAACAATTAAGTTAAAAAATAATACCAATCAAATAAATTTAAGAATTATAACTAAGTCATTCTTCCACTTTGTGTATAAAAATGACTATCATCATTGACCCATTCTCAGAGGGATCTCAACCCTTCAAAGCTGGTTCACTCATATCAGTGATTAACTGATAAGGTAAATTCATCGAAAGTGTAGACGAACCGAAATAAATGAAATCCAGAAATTTTCCAAACTCCATTTTATTCAAAACGGTAATGAAAGAGAAAATTTAACAAGAAATTTCGAAGCAGAAGCTGCACCGCAGCCTTGCCCAACTCCGGGAAAATCAGGAGAAAACTAAACTACTCTCAAACTAAATCTACTAAAATAGAAATAAAAGAAAAATAATATACAGATAGTCTTCAACTACCCAGAAGTCCTGGAATTGCGGAAGCTATACACAGTGCCCAAGATGCGTCTATTTATAGACTTTCCAATGTTAAGCTTCACTTCAAGACTATGTTGTGGATCCCTAAATTTCGCATGAATTGTTGCTCATATGACATAGAAATCACTGTCATGATAGTCTTTGTCTTTGTCGCAGATCATAGCTTTCTTTCACACTGTTATCTAAGCTTTTTCTTTGATTCTGTCGCGATAGACTTTGATAATGTCGCAACAAAGTTTTGATCCAGCATCGTTGTTCTTGTCGCTACAGGAATGTCTTGTGTCGCGACACAAAATTGTTTCACCTAGCTCTTCATACACTTATGTCTCTAGAAACTATCACGACATAATTTTCTTTATCGCGACAAGCATTTTTCGCGCTTCAGCTTGTCTACTCTATCGCAACAGAGTTCGCTATGTCGTGATAGGATTTCTTTTATTCTTTAACAATTTCTGTGGCGACATAATTTTCTTTTTTCGCGACTGACTTTTCTTCTCTGGTCCTTATATCTAGCTGAGTTGTTTGTTGTGCCATAAAAATCTTTATTGCAACAAACTTGACTTGGCTAGTCTGAGTTCTCTTTTAATTTCTGTCCTGACCAAATTTTCCTCTGTCGCGACAAAATTCTATCATTCTGTAGCTATTATTGTCGCGATAGAAAACTTCTTTGTCGCGACAGAGATTCTGCCTTCAATTCTTTAATATGTCGCAACATGAATTTCTTTGTCGCCATGGCTCTTGTA
This sequence comes from Tetrastigma voinierianum, assembly GCA_016808115.1. Classification (NCBI taxonomy): domain Eukaryota; kingdom Viridiplantae; phylum Streptophyta; class Magnoliopsida; order Vitales; family Vitaceae; genus Tetrastigma; species Tetrastigma voinierianum. The sequence goes on along the minus strand of JAEQBH010001089.1, from coordinate 9,437 downwards.
TTGTTGTTCAACTTGTCGTAGTGCTAGGAATTCACTTCCTCATGTTTTGTTTGTCGCGACATAAATAATCTTTTTGTCTCGACAAAGTCCTGCTTGCTCTTTTTGTGAATCAATGTTATGTCGCGATAGGATTTCCTTTGTCGCGACATAAATTCTTCCTTAGGCTGGTTCCATGCTGAAAACTTTGTCGCAACATAAAAACACTTCTCTCAGCTGACTTGTGTTAGATTCATGCAATTTTTTGTCGCGACAAAGCTGTCTTTTGTCGCATCAAAGTTCATCTGTTAATCTTCAACCTTTTATGTTGCGACAAAGGAAGGATTGTCACGACAAAGTTCCTTTGTCATTGATTTTGATCATTGTCGATTGCAGTTAAGGGTGTCGCGACAGTCTTCTTTTCATTCTTCTTCAGCAATGTCGCGATAGAGAACTATTTGTCACGACGGAGATTCTATTTCTGCCTTGAGTTCAGCCTAGACTTTGTTGCGACATATAACTCGCTCGGTTGCACATGCTCTCGGGGTCTCGCTTGAAATTCGGGTCGTAACAAACAAAACTATGTCGTGACAAAAAAATGCCGTGAATTGCACTTTTTTTCCTTTTATACAGGAATTATCTCATTTTTCAATTAAAACCTGCAAAACACAAAGTTTGTGAATATTCCATAATTTGGCATAAAAATAGATCTGAAACTTCTAAAAACATGCCAGAAAAATGGATTAAAAATAGATGAGTTTAAGACTCATCAATGTCCCGTCTATGATTTTAAGTCCCCAAATTTACCATCCTACCACATATGGAAGTCTGCTATGGGATTATATGATGCTGAAAATACGCAAAAGAGGTATTTATCAACGGATTTTCTAGTTTCCAAATCCCTTTATTTAAAAATTAATCTTTGATAGGGAAAAGAGGTTTTATCCCTAAAATTAAGAGATTTTATCCCTAAAATTAAGGAAAGATTTGTGAACCGCGCCTTATAAATCAGAAAGATCTCCCACAAGGTAAGGTAATTTTTTTCAACTAGGAAAAACTCTTCACTTCTTTTTTTCACCTTGTGCTGACTTAACCATCAAAGAGCATGGTCGGCGCACCACCACCGGATCACCTTTTTATAGGTTCAAATTGCTGATGCTCAGAGGTTCCGACGAATAAGGTCCCTACAAGTGCCTCATTATCCACTCCATTATCACTTTGGATACCTAACACTATCCAAAACATTATCTCTTTAAATAATATAGCATTATTTGGAGTTTGTTGAAGAGTTTTAACATATTCTACCACTTGACGGGCGAGATGAAATGGAAGGACTCTTGGTAGATAAGTCTCTAATTAATTTTGTCAAGGAGGCGGGATTCCAGGAGAGTCCTAATATGAGTAGACTTCTTCACCTATCATGACATCTCACTTGACAACTCATATGACATCTCATGTGATAGCTCATATGATATCTCATGTGACATCCTTTGACACATCCGTTAAAAACATGCAGCTTCATTTAGATGACTAAAACAAACTAGGTTTTGTCTAAGATTTTACTATGTATCAAAGCTAACAATAAAGATGTAGTTACAAAAGGTATTCATGTTGAAACATTCTTTTGGTTTCATATGTATTATCTTAGACCATACTTAAGTCTCACATGATACCATTTCTCTAGTGTAGATACTTGGCTTATTTGATTGGGCAAGATGCAATTCAATGCCCTTAGAGTTTTAGCTCCTTCCCTTTTTTCTTCCTCTACAAACAGGTTTATAGAGAAGTTTTTATTCCAATGCTTGAATTCGCATTTGATTTATTTTACAGCATAAGCTATATATATATATATATATATATATATATATATATATATATATTGTTCATATATATGTTGGCACAAAAGCAAGGGACAATTATGATGAAATTAATGATATTTCACATTAACATTTTCATATATATATATGAGAACTTCTCTCAACCTCATAAATAAATTTCAAACTTATTAAGGACTCCATGAGTCTAATGTTAGAGTGAATCAATCTCAATAAGAGCCAATTTTAATACCTCACCTCGTAAGACTTGGAGTGTTTATGATATCTACATCTAATGGAGAAAAAGTTTTCAAGTTCTTAACCATGTGAAAATGTTTTAAAGTGTTAAGATCTAATTACATTTCACACATAAATGTCTACACAGATATGAAAAGGTTTTTTTTTTAAAAAAAAAAGAAACAATCATCTGTATCACCTAAAGAGAGGGGTAGAAGCTTAACCATGTTGACAAGTTTTGACACCTTGAGAGTCAATTGGACATAAAAGCAAACAATGTTTATATGATTGAGAGATCATCATAAACACTAATAATGTTTAAGAAGAGGCAAGTGGACCCACACCAACATCAAGAATGCCACTTCCATGTCTACTTAAACCTTTCATACTAAATTTGATTTCTCTTTGATCTTATATAGAGGTTTCTTTTTGAAAAAAATTGTTTGGTAAATACAACAAAAATGTGGTGCTTTTTTCAGCTGGTTTACATGCCCATGTCATACTTATATAGTAAAAGGTGTGTTGTCCCAATCAATCCTCTCATTCTACATCTGAGAGAAGAAATCCACACTCAACCATATAATAAAATCATTTGGAGAAAAGTACGCCACCTTTGTGCCAAGGTAAGTTTTAGTTAAACTAAAACCATCATCATCCTTTTAATATTTCATGCTCAAACTAAATGCTCTACCAAATTTTATACTTGCAGGAGGATCTCTACTTTCCCCATTTGCTAATACAAGATCTGGTTTGGGATGGCATATACATATTCACGGAGCCTTTTCTGACTCACTGGCCCTTCAACAAGTTGAGGGAAAGGGCTCTTGAAACAACAATGAAACACATCCATTATGAAGACAAAACCAGTCGGTATGTTAACATGGCAAGTCTGGAGAAGGTAACATGATATTTTTTTTGTATTGTGAAGTTTTTAAAAGGAAGAAGAGAGTCTAATGGAAAACAACTCTACCTTAAATTCAACAGGTATTGTGTATGCTTGCTTATTGGGTAGAAGATCCCAATGGGGATTATTTCAAGAAGCATCTTGCTAGGCTCCCATATTATATATGGATTGGTGTTAAACTTGAAGTGCCTCTAAAGCTATGCAATTAAACTTGATTGAAGTGCCCAAGCCAGCTCCTCGACTAATGGTTTTATCGTGGAGATATGCGTGATCAAGGCACCGGGCCAGGGACACTAGTCTTAGCCTTGAGGCTTTATTAGCTTGTAAACTAACAGATGAAATTGGACACACTCATGAAAGGGCATGACTACATAAACAAATCTCAGGTGTTGTCTTGAATTTCTGTGATCATCCCACTCATCAACCATCATAATTCTATAATGCCACTTGAAAGCTAATTTATAAGCTTGCAAGTTAGGGACAATCCTTCTGGTGATTTTAGAAGCATGTATAGACACATTTCTAAGGGATCTTGGACATACTTAGATCGGGATCAAGGATGGAAAGTTTCAGATTGCACTGTAAAAGGTTTGAAGGTAACTAAGTTATGTTCAAACACTTTAATCCATTGACATGGTTTGTTTTCTGTTTAATTTTTGTCTCTCAAGGTTGTTGTCTCCTTTTGTCATAATGCCACCATAAATTGTTGGAGAAAAATCAAAACTCAAACTGGTTGTATGATGCCATCAATGTTTTGCTTTCCCTATAGGTGAGAACAATCTTATAGAGTTAAAGGTGTTGTATGTAAACATTATTTGTCATGTTTAATTTGCAAGGGTTGTTACAAGAAAGGTTTTCTAGTATATTTTCTTTTGAATTTCCTTTTCTCATACTATTTCAAGATTCGTAGAAAGAACCAAGAGAGAATTGGAGGAAAGAATTCCTTGTGTTTTTTTCATTGAATTAACATGTGTATATATACAAGAGGGATAGTTTATATTTCCTAATATATTACAACTCTACATGTTCGGATTCCTAACTAGTTCCAACTCTATATGTTAAGTTTCCTAACTAGTTATAACTCTATATGTTAACACTCCCCCTCAAGTTGGAGCATAGATGTCAATCAGGCCCATGTTGTTACATAAATAGCTAACCCGGTCTGCACTTAGAGCCTTTGTGAAAATATCTCAACTGTTCTCCCGTCTTCATATATCCCGTAGAAATCAAACTGAGGTGTAATTTTCCACGAATGAAGTGGCAGTCAATCTCAATATGCTTAGTTCGTTCATGGAATATAGGATTTGAGGCAATATGAAGGGCAATCTAGTTATCACACCAAAGTTTTGCTGGGACCATAGTCTTAATGCCGACTTCCATCAAGAGTTGATGAAGCCACATGATTTCTGGCTACACGTAATCGTGTCACGTTTCATATTCGACTTCGCACTTGAACTAGAAAACAACCCTTGCTTCTTACTCTTCCATGAGACTAGATTTCCACCAACAAAAACACAGTAACCAGATTTGTATCTCCTATCTTCCTTTGACCTTGCCTAATCAGCATTTGTGAAGCACTCAACCCTATTATGCCTATGATTACTATATAGAATACCTCGTCCCGAAGCTCCTTTCAAGTAACATAGAATATGTTCACTGACATGAACCTTACACTGACAATTGTCAGTCAAATGGGAAGACATATGTATCACTAATACCACTAATTGAGTGTGCACATCGTGATCGCAGTTACTATAAGGTAGTTTCTACTCCTAACTAGTCTCTATATCTCCTGTGATCCTAAACAACTCACTCCCTTCTCTAGTAAGGTGTGCGCCTGTGAGCCATAGGGAACCGTATTATTTTGCTCTCAATTTTCCAAATTTCATAATAAGTCAAGCACATATTTCCTTTGAGATAAGAAGATTTCATGCTTACTCCACATAACTTCAACGCCTAAGAAATATCTAAGCATCCCTAAGTCCTTTGTATGAAACTGGCCGTGAAGAAAGGACTTAAGGGATGAGATTCCTGTAGAGTCACTCCTAGTGATAACAATATCATCCACATACACCACCAACAAAATGATACTTGAACTGGAGTTCCGGTAGAAGACGGAATGGTCAAATTTACTCTCATGCAAGCCAAATTTCTTAATTGATTGGCTGAATTTACCAAACCGCTACTGTGGACTCTACTTCACTTATAACCCCTCCGGCGATGAAAAACCTCCACTCTCCCGAGCAACAAAACCCTAGAGGTTGCTCCATATATACCTCATTCTAAAAATCGCCATGAAGAAAGGCGATCTTTGTAGCGACCCTCGAGCCCGGTCCGACCTGAATGGTGAGTCCGAACCGAATGCCGGGGACGCTCGGTTTATTTCTTTTATTTTACGTGTTATTAAACTTTTTCAGTCGTCGCACTAACTCGCCCGACTAATGGCAGATCCGAACTGAGTCTTGGCATTCGAATGCTTATTTATCTATCAAAACATTTTATTAATTCATTTAAATATAAGCGGCTTCGCTGGGGCAAGCCCATAATCATTTACAAATTCAAAGTAATTCGATGACCCATAAACATTAACAAAATACATTTACAAAGAAAGGCATTATATGCCCTTTCAAAATGATATACAAAAATCAAGTTTCAGGGTTTAACCATTTTGTTTACAAAATACCACTTGTTCAAAAGATGATATGCAAAATTACGGAGTATACACTTATACGCCGTATTCTTTCTATGACCTCACGCTGATCTCGGCCTTCTTTCTTTGCTTACTTGATACCGCTTCATAGATAAACTACACTTAAGCATTTTCATGCTTAGTGGTTCTATACAAGCCTATTCCAATATCCACTAACACTACATACTTTAACATTAAATCATGCCTAATAAATCAATATATAATTACGTTAATTCATTCAGATGTGACGCCCCCAAACCCGGGTGTCCGTTGACTACCCACAACTCCTCGGAAATCTACAAGTCTCTTCATAAGACCCTTACTCAGGTAAAAATGGCCACTTGGGGCCTACACATCCATACAACACAATTATATATTTTATACAAAAAAAAAGATTTTATTTACAATAGATTTAATTACACTTATACAAACTGGCCTCGCCTGCACTTTACAAAATACAAGATAAGGCCATCTTGGCCGCTTTTCGCCTACGTCCCTGATGCATCCCATCCCCAAGTATGTCTTCGGTATCTAAAAAAAATAGCCCCACGACGGGGTGAGCAATGCCTAATAGTGGAATTTCCCTACTTGGGTTACTCCTCACCTAAGTGCAATGCAATGGCACACAAACATCCAACACATGCTAATATATCACCATGGCTATATTAACAAATTAATTCCATACATCATGTTATTCAAGCTTATAATAATTACATAAAATTAGCTCACATGGGCTATAGACAATCCTACAGATTCATATTGAACCGCCCACAAATCACAATCAATATGTTATTCACCCATGGCAACAACACACACCACTTAAATCACACAAACAGTCCGTGGACTGTCCAAACCATTCCAAGGATTTATTCAGTCAGTCCAAATCTTTTGGAACCGAAACCATGACCATCCAGGCCTTAACAAATCCCCATCCATTACATGACCCTTAAGCAAAAAGTAAAACAAGTAGGAGAAAAACCCCTACCTTTCTGGAGTTTGTCGAACCCCGAAACCGGTACCCACGCCGTAGTCCTCGCGTGGGAGCACTTTGCTTTTGCCTCACCGAAACCACTTTTACCCATCACTGGAATTCTAGAGAGAAGGTAGAACTTCTCTCTCTAAAAATCCCACACTTTTCCTCTCTCTTCCGTTTGCTCTCTCTCTCTTTCTTCCTTCCCTCCCAAACCAGGTTGGAAGACTTGGTCAAGAGGACTTGTCCTCTCATCGCCACATGTCCATTTCTTATTGGACACCTTGGATTACCACCTTATCCTTATCCATCTACCTTGAGTTATCCCTCTAATGGCATCATGCCATGTGTCACCTATGACCCAAACTTAAGCTCAAGTTTGACTCTCCCTTAACTTGACACGTGGCGCCTTGGGCCACTTACAAAGTGCCAAGTGTCCCGCACTTACTGCCTTCGAAAAACATGAAATTCGACCGTCTCTAATTCGACCGAAATCGACGAAGCTAGATTTCACGAGACGATTCCAACGGTGAAGTCCGTTTTGTCATCCGAGATCTAGAAAAATTCCGGATTTTCAGCCGAAATTACCATTTTATCCTTCCTTAGAAAACATGGATTTTCCGGGGTCTCACACCGCATGCTTTCAATATACAAATCATTTACCATATCATATCATGCATTCTCAATGCAACAATTCATTTCACTATCAATTCATGAGATTTAAGCATATTCATAAAAAATTCCATTACACTCCGCCAATGTTGGCTATTTCACCTGACTACTCAATTCATACCCCGCGATTCCGCTTGATGAATCCCGCCTTATTATCATTCGTAATGTGCTTATACATTTTACAATTCTATCTCCCATCATGATGGATGCCGCTTGGTGCACTCCACACGGTATCACTTATTCGGTCTCCCATCATGGATGCCGCTTGCGCACCCCGACATGTGGTATCAATTAAATGCCATAATGCCATCATGATAGATCCAAGCAGAATCCTACCAGGCCATTTCTTCAATGCTATATTCATCATGACGGATGCCACCTGGTGCATCCCGCCAAGTGACATTGGACAATTTTGACGGATCGACACGCATCCTGGCCGCGCGGTTAATTCGATATCATTCAATTCACATTTATGAAGGATTCCGTTTGATGAATCCCGTCTTTATCATCATTAACATTTATTCGGTTTTCAATTATCACATTTATATTCTTTCAGATATCTTTCAAAGATATATTTCATCAACGTAATTATATCACATACTCATTCATGTACTGGACCATGTACTCATTCATAGTTAATTGGTAAACTACCAAAATACTTGAATTAAGGATAAAGTCAGAGAACAAACCGAAGATGTTGAATCTAGCTTCCTTCTCCTCGATCTCGGTCCTAGGTTAGGCGATCGTCACCCGTCCCTAGTCAATAACATTCACATCACTCTTAGTGAATAACAATTTTAGCGAATTACAATTTTATTTTTGTTAAAAGTCTTGGGTTAAGACACTAAGTTTGCCCGAAGACGAACTCGCCGAGGCGAAGCGAAGCTTCGCCGAGGTGGCGAGGTACGGTACATTTTTTTTTTACCTAGTTCTAACCTCAATTGAACCCCCATTAATCGTTTCTTAGGGTCCTTAGACATCGCGTACACCTAGCACGACTTAACGATTTCGAAACATGTCAAACTCGAGGTTGCCGGATCCACTGCATCGGCATGTACGAATTGCACTCTGCATATTGTTGCTCATCGCCGGTGTAATGGTACATGCACTACAAGAAAATAACAATATAGAAATGGAAAATAGAACAACCATATCTGTTTCTAAAGAAACATAATAGAAATCCGAAGCAAATATTGCTACAAAAATTTGAAATCTTAATAAAAATTGCCAAGCATCATAGCGGAGTAAATGCATGAGGATAGAAACGAATTAGAAACTTTAATTAGAGACGGAAATTGAAATGGTCGAATTTTCCGTCGCAAATTTATCGCGATCAATATTGGCGGGTAAAACAGGAGTTGTCTTTAGCGACGAAATTCCTTTCTCAAAACTAAAGTATAAATATTAATTTGTTAGGTATAAAAATAGAAACTAATTGAATTCGCTTAATTTTTTTCTAATTTTAGAAACTAATTATCTGCTTTCAAAACAGAAACATAATTTCTAATCTCCATTTTATTTTTCTATTTAGAAAACGTGAATTGAATTCGCTTTCTAAAAATAGAAACTTAATTGAATTTCAAGTTTCTAATTTTTTTCTAATTTTAGAAATGTAATTCAATTCCATTTCTAATTTTTCTAATTTAGAAACGGAATTCAATTCTCGCTTTCTAATTTTCTAATTTTAGAATGGACCAATTCCGCTTATTCGCTAGATTTGTTGGGAAACAAATTCCGATATTTTTAGAAACAATATTTTTATAAATGTTATTGCGAATGTGTTTGACCCACACCCTATTTTTATAATTATTAATTTTAATTATTAAAAAATAAGTAAATTTTTGATTTTGATAACATTGATTATTTTAATAAAATAATTTGAAAAATGAATTTATTAAAAAATTATTAATGTTCAATTTAAATATTACATAAGAATTATTTTAAAAAATGGATTTTTAAATATTAAAAACCTTCATCATATATATATATATATATATATATATATATATATATATATATAGTATATAGTAAAGTATATATATATATATATATATATATATATATATATATATATATATATATATATGTTCAATTTAAGTATTATTTTAATGTTTTTATATTAAAAATTAAAATTATTTGAATATTTCTTTTTATAAAGTATAAATATTAATTTGT